>JAOTQQ010000009.1:7524120-7573364 GCA_026546715.1 Gallinago undulata
TGGAGATTTTCAAGACCCGCCTGGATGCAGTCCTGAGTAACATGCTCTAGCTCTGGGCAATCCTGCTTCAGCAGGGGGGGGACTGGATGATCTCTATGGTCCCTTCCAACTCAAAAAAATTCAGTGAAATTATTTAAAATTGAAAGTGCTACTTTTTTTCAGGAAGCATTACCTTTTTAAAACATTGCTTTTTCTAATCCTTTTTTATACTCCCTTCACCTGCCTCCTCCCCACCCCACTCCACCCCCTTATTTTTTAACTTCAACTCAACCTAGACACACATTTTTCTTGTGAGAAAAACAGGACAATTTTTGAAAGATACAAAACTATGTGAGAGACAAGAAAAGGTGATCAAATTGCCTTTTTCTAGGTTGGAAGCACAGAATCACTGTGCAAAGTTCTCTAGCATTCTTGCACAGGTCTAGGAAAGAGACCTGTTCTGAAAACGCTGTTCTGATGAAATCACATTTTCCATGACAAAAAAAAAAGGCTTTGTCAAAGCCATATTGACAGCTTGCCCTTGGCTTTGCCTGCTGGCTGAAGATGGGGCTCTTTCAGTTATTTATGTAAATGTTGTCGGGGCTGAAGTGCAGAAAGACAGGCTGCTCTGTTGCCTCTCTGAGGGGTTCACCCAGCTGCCAGCCAGGTTCTCCCAGGTTATAACATCAGACAGGACAAAGTGACCCATAGGCATCCCAGCCAGTGATGACCTCAGCATCCATGAAGAACAGCCTCTCCTTTCTCCAGATGGAGCTCCTCTGGTGCAAGAGACACACGGGCAAGCCATAAGGTTGGAGTCTGCTGAGTAGGACAAACCATGGATCCATGAGGTCCCTCCATCCTTCTCATAGCCTGGAAATATGGCCACAGCTGGAGGAACAAAGGCCAGTTGGAGGTTACCAGCTCTTCTTACTGCATGTCCATCAGCCTTGTCTGAGGCTGATCCACCTGCCTGCCAGAGGCAACTTGTACACCATGTACTGGTGGCTGAGCCCAGCTTGGCAATGCTTTCATGCAGAAATGAGGAACAAGTGGTAAAGGGTTTAAAATAGATCCTCTGATGTCTTCTTTGTGTGTGTCTTTCCAAGTGACCTTTCCCACCATATTTTTTACCATCACTCACAAAGAGGAATGTCTTGCATTTTCTGTGCCTGATCATAAGAGAAGTCCTATCCTGAGGAGTTTTTTTTCTTAGTTCTGATTTTCTGCAGTTTTCTGCAAGCCATTAAAGATCCCACCTCCTTCTTAATGTTACTCAATCCTTGAGGACAAGAATTTAGAAAGATTCATAAAAGGGACTAGAAATCTGTGTGCATGTGATGAATCCCCCGTTATCATAACAGACAGCAATGAGAAATACAGATGGGGTGTTCAAGGTTGAAGTCAATCTCATTTAAGCTGATCTTCAGAGATTGGATCTCTTCAGAGATTGGAACGTAGATGTCCTACACTCTCTACCACAGAGCTCTTGCACTTTCTGACCCTTGTCACCCGGAGCAGCCAGGGCCATGTGCACCACATTGCTCTTTGTGGGCAGATCCAGCGTCCTCAGAGCCCCAAGGGAAAAGCTTGGGGACTGCAAGGCCTGGACACATGGGGGCTTGGTGACATTGTGCAGCATGGCCAGAGGACCAAAGTGATTGAGGTGGCTGGCTAATCCAGCCCTGCTGAAGCCCCCAGAGTTGTTCCCTGCAGGATCTAACCCCCATGGGCTGCTCCTTGCCCTGCAGCATGCTCACCCTGCTGCTATCTCTCCTCAGCTCAGGGAGCACATGAGCATAACTAAACCTGAGTCCCTGGGTGGCTATGGGACATGCTCGGCTGCTGAACACACACTCCCTCTTTGCTCCCCTATGTGCCAAGTGGAAGAACTGTGCTGTGCAGCACCTTCAGAAAATTTTTTCTGCAGTGGTTCATCATGAAATGTGGCTTTCCTTCTCTTTTAAACAGGGCAGACACTGTGTAGTGTGAGCCACTGCTCCCTTTGGTCCCACAAAGCTTCCTCCATCCCATCCTTGGTCTCACACAGTCCTGCCCTCCCCTTGCTGTCTCTCCTGCAGGCCAAAATCAATGTCCCGGGGAGAGAGGTGGGTAGCACTGAGGTTTGTAAGCAAAATAAAGCAGGAGCCTGGAGCTCCTGAACCATTTGTCTCTCCGTGAACACTACGCAAGGTAGAAGCCCAGCCATTTTATTAGCCCCTCTGCTGCTGGCAGGACTCCCAGATCCCTCCATTTGTGACCAGCCAACACGCCCGTGATTTTTTTCCTCTTGACCTTCATTTAATGTGTTTGGGAGTCCAACATGAATTCTGCTTCCAGATAAAAGCGTCTGCTCCAGATAAAAGCATCAGCTGGAGGCATGAATGTGATTTCTAAGTGCATGGAGAACAGAAGGCACCCTCAGAGTGGACCCAACATTCACACGTGGGAGCCAACAGAACCATCAGAATGTACAGCTAGAGGAGGGGGCTGGTGGAACCTGCTGGAGCAAGGGGAAGCACAGGGACCTCCACTTCTGTCCATGTGGATCTACCAGGCTTTGAGAGGACTTGCTGTGGAGCAGGTCACCAGAGCAGCCCAGGGTTGAGAGGAGGCACAAAGAGGAGGGAGGAGGTAAGGGGCATGAGGTGGAGAAAGGCCAGAGAGGTCTGCCAGCTTTGGTGATGAGTGTGGAGGGGTGGAAGGGGAGGAAGGCTTCTGCTGACTTCCCAGGGATGTGCCTTCTCATTGGCACTGTGGACGTGTCCCTTCCTTCTGTGAAGGAAGAGTTCCCAGCCCTGTGAGGGCCTTTTTTTGTGTGGCCTCCAGAAAGAAGCACTGTTTGTCAGTTTCCCAATCCCTAAAGCAGGACCTCCACTGAGACCTTGACAGCACTGTGAGCTCCAGGGATGACATCAGGATCAGGTGTGATCTCCCCACCCAGTGGATGGTGGGTGCTATTCCAGTGACTGGCCTGGCCCATCACAGAGGGAGGGAGACCATCTAGCAAAAAAGGTGAGGGCTGCATTTGTCACTTAAATGTGGGAAGGTGCCAATTACCTGGTCCCGGCTTGTTCACCAGAGTGGTGAGACTCAGCCCTGCCTCTTGCCATCAGGGTCCTACAGCAGAGGACTGGGGCAAGGGGAGCTTCTGCTTCTCTCCCAGCACTACCAACCTCAGTTCAGGAGTGAAAAGCAAAACCCAGATTCCTTCTCCCACCACACAGTCTCCTTAAAAGTCCAGAGCCTTTGCTGGGATTCAGGCAGTGACAATTGTCCCTGAGAAGTGACAGGTCTCCCAAAGTGACAGTGCCACTCTCACAGCAGGAACTGCTGGTCTGCAGAGGTTGGACACTGGCACAGGCTGGTGGTGCAGACTGGCTGGAGTCAGATCTCTCACTCACCCCGGTCACTGACTGATCCTAAAAAGTGGAGGAAAACAACAGGTAATAGGGCAAGGAAATACACTGCAGGAGACTGACCATGAATCATCCCCACACTCACATTTTCTCCTGCATTATTATCCTTTTTAAAAATTAAAGATGGTGATAGGTTACTGTAGTTGAAAGTGAGATAATGGGAGATCTCAGGGAGATAAAATTATAATGGTATCCAGGGAGAGAAGGGGATAGGGAGAGAAAATTGAAGGGGATTCATTATGAACTTATCCTCACTTATAAATATCCCCCAGGTTAAGACCTTGTGGTGTTAATAATTAACCAGAATCTTATGAAGGCTAAAATAACTACAACACACATGAAGATTGTCGCTTCAGTATTCAGCACGTGCACAAACCTTGCCCACCACTCATCCCAGTTACTGTGGCAACCGTACATCCGCTTTCCACAATATCCTTCATTAATCATTTACACCCAGGGGAAAAAAAAAAAAAGTCTTGGAAGAATGATAACAGAGGAGCTATTTCTGCTCACCATCATGTGATGCAAGGCAGGGGCTTGTTCCATCCATAGCCTCGGTGGTTTTGGATTGTCCTCTTATTTGGGTGACAAGAGCAGTGTGACCCCTGCCAGGGGGTGCAGTCACCCCTGCCAGGTGATCCCTGCAGTGTTCTCAGAGGATACCTGGAGGAAGGATGCACTTCCAAAAAATATATTTTTCTGGAGCTCTTTCTTTTTCTTGCCCACAACAGGAAAGGAGCTTTAGGGAGGTGAACCAGGAGGTAGGTACCTCACACTCAGCACCTTTGGGGAGGCTGGGTGGGCAGAAGGAGGGCTTGCTCTCTCCCCCCATCTCATCCTTTGGCTGCCAGGGTGAGGTGCAGCCATCCCCCTGAGCTTCAGCTTGCCCACCAGTGCAGCCATGCCCAGCAGGAGGAAGGAAACACTGCTCTTTGCCCCAGGAGACCATCCTGCAGCAGCATCAGCAAGATAAGCATCTCCCAGCACAGGGGGACAAGCTTCTTCCAGCTGCAGCTCAGCCCAGGGACACTCCTGGCCCTGCCACAGAGACAGCAATTGCCTTTCCCATCCCCTCCCGGACCCTTGTCTCAAGGGTGCACCTCACTACCTCACACAGCTCCTCAGACTGAAGGTGGTTATTTAACGAATGCAAATAAACCGGGTATAAAATAACTTCTTCTGTGATCTTTCCTGGGATATCCAACACAAAAGAAATTGTATATTCAGTATGTAATTGACTTCAGATCTTCATATTATGCTTTCTGTGTAAGAGTGCGGTGGTGTTTTACAGTACCACCCAGAAAACTTCCTAGATCTGGGTGAATTTTATCCCCAGTTTGCTGATGGACAAAGCAATGAACAGACAGGCCAAATAACTCCTGATAGAGATCATAAACTTGAAGGCCAAAAAAAATCTGTTTTCTCCTACTTGAGTGCTCATGCACATTATAATTGAGTCATCCCTAGACTTCCTTGAAAAACTAAGCAAATTCAACTCTTTCAAACATTTTTCTCTGGCTATCGAATAGCTTATGTATCTTTTCTTCAGTCTCCCCAGATGCCGTCATCCATATGGAAGCATGGCCTGCAGGTCTATACGTGCGTCCCACATGGGCTCACCACTGTACAGGTGGGACATCTCCCTTCTAATATTTCCCCCAGATGCTTGGGACCAAGGTCTGTGCCACCACCCTGCTCTTCTCATGACTTTGCCCATGGCGCTCCCACACCTTTTCTGGTCCCTGCTTTCCAGGAGAGCGAGCCTGGACAGAGATCAGAGCAGAGTGGCAGGTCTGAGCAGGAGTAAGATGGGGCACAGCTCTTTCACAAAGGCTCTCCTGCCTATACCTTGTCCCTCTGGCCAGAGCAGCATCTTCATCTCATGGTAGAGGAACCAAGTCAAGCCAACACCAGCTTTGAGCTTGTGGTGCTTCCCTAGACTCCACTGCCCTGAAGGAATAAGTTCTGGTGGGACCCGACCCAGTTATCCCAGGTGTAAGAGCCGCCCCTCTGTCTCCTCCTCCCAGCATTCCCTTATCCTGGGATTTTCAGGCTAATGCTGATTGCTGCTGACTCTGAAAGTTTCAATCTGCAGCCCAATGGTCCTTAAAGATAAGAACCAATCCAGCTACTGGCATAAGGACTAGGCATATGTTAGAAGCAACCTGTTTCTATGGGAGCAATCTCAGACAACAGACATTTGTCGGAGCATTTTGATTCTACTGACTCTGAAATTCCAGTGTGGAACTGTTTACAGCCTGCTCAACCGCAAATCAAGCCATCGTGGCTGAGTAGCTCCAACCAGAGGACGCTGCACTCAAAACGCACTTCTCCAGCAGTGTTCCTTGCCCACCAGACTCACACGTGACTCACTTGGTTCACCTCCCACAGGATGTTCTTCATCTGCAAGCTGATCTCATCGAAGCACCAAGATCCTGTTGGTGTCAGGGGCCAGGCTGGAGGCTGCCTGCCATCGACACATGCCCTGCACTTGGAAACATCCCATCCTTCTGGTTCCTTGGCAGGTGTCCCAACAGCACTGGGGAACGACTGGTATTTGTGGGACTTCTGAAGAGCTTCTCTACAGAATGCACATGACTGCATCCCTCTCTGGGTGGTTCAGCAGGTCCCCGCAGGCCACAGTCCCAGATGCTGCAGAGGCATTTAAAGGAAGTGAACAAACATGAATCACATCTACCAACTGCAAGGAGGTATCTGGGTCCTGAAATAGTGTCCATTCCTTGTCCTGGACAGACTTCAGACTGCTCTGGTTCTCCAGTCTTAATCTATGAAGCACTAGAAAATGTCCCTGTGCACTGTGGGACTGCAAATGCACCAGCATTTCTTTCCTGGAGGTCTCCATTCCACCTCTCACTCAGAGCAGAACAGGTACCAGCACTAGTCAGTCACCCTGTCTGTGTTTCTGTCCGCTGAAGACACATGCCCAGCATTCTCTGTTACAAAAATTCCTAGAAGTCAGTGGGAGCAGGTCTTGGAGGATAAGAAAATTCCTTTGGTAACTGCAGTGCAATGGCCCTACAGGATGTCCCTGCTGTGAAAGCAGTGGAGCACTTGCCATTGACCAGAAGGTGGGGTGTCCTGTGCATTGGGAGGTGATGGGTGATCCTTCAGAAAAGCCTGCTGCTGAGACCTGCAGAGGAACCTCTCATTACAGCAGCGGCTGCAGATGGAGAAAGGGATGATGGCATGAAACAAAGTGATAGCAGATGCCTCCCAAAAGGGGTTATCTTTAACCACATTTTCACACAGAACAAACTGCAGGAAGTGAAAGAGTGGGATCTGTGTCGACTGTGGGGCTGGGGGTATCCCTGTCCCACAGAATGAATCCTCCCAAGTCCCACCACCATTGCCTGAGCACACAGCAAGGACAGTGTCCAGGACCAGTGCAGCACCACAGCACTTCCCAATGTGTCTCTGTCAGCCTCCAGTAGAAAAGACAGAACCTCTCTTCCCTATGAACTTCTGAAATCTACCCCCTGGACAGCACAGAGGTGGATAAAGGGAATCCAACCAAAGCTTCCTAATAAACAGGACGTGCCTCTGAATTTCTTGGGGCTGGGAAGAGTGAACCCATCTCTGCAGCCAAGTGCAGAAGTTGTCAATACTGAGCCACTTCTTTACCCACAAATTCTGTGCCATGAGGAAGTCAGATGAGGAGGAGTTGCTGCAGAGGACTCAGCAAAAGAGAGTTACTTGCACCTTGCGGGATATCTCCAGAAGGTTCTCCATTCTCAGCTGCAAGAGTGTGCCTGGAGAGGGGAGATTGTCAGGAACTGGGAGTTTAACTCTGGAAGCCACCAACTTCAGTGCTCCTCGTGGAGACACAAGTCTGCTGAGTGCTGGTGCAGAGGCACCAGGGAAAAGACAGCAGCATACTGCCATCTCAAGAAACCCTCCACTTCCAGGAGCATCGTTCAGCCATGTGTACCCTGCATGGAGTCAGTGGGGACTCATGGTGGAGAGGCTCAAGGTTTCTCTGAAGCATTTCATTCCTGTCCTTTGGGTCACAGCTCAGTGACAAATAGGCTAATGGTAAAAGGTGTCCAGGTCTACCTGCCCTGCATCCCAGCAGGGTCACGTTCTGGTTGCTACAGGCAAATGGTCCCCCTGAAATTTTGGAAGTGATTCAACAGCCAGCCTCTTCTCCACCATGGCCCCAAGCACAGGCAGCGTTGATCCCAGCTCTGGGCATGTCACCCTGGCCTGAGAGAGGAGAGGACAAGTACACAAGGAGCACAGCACGGGCTCTGCGCAGTGTCACCCAGCCCCTGGTGATGAGGGTAGCAAATCAGACTCATTTAAATAACCAGGACTTCTTCAGAAGAGTGCGTAAAATCCTCAGACAGCCTGATCTCCACTTAATCCCTACAAACAGACACCTCTGATCGGGAGGATTGGTCTGTTCTAGAGAGAGGGTGCAGATTGAGGGCTTTGCCTGGGAGAAGAGAAGTAGTGACATCTGGTGCTATGTTTCCTGTACACAGAGAGCCCCCAACTCCTGTGTCCAGTTTAATTCTCAGCCTTCTTGCTTTTCCTCCTCATCCCAGGACAAGATCCCCTTCATTAGCATCTGACCTGGAGCACCAGCATCAGTATCTCTCCACTGGTAAGCGCAGCCCCGCACATGCAGTGCCAGGGGTGGGAGAGGAGCTCCCAGCCTCTGGAAGGGGCAGGCGAGGTGGGCAGCAGTGGCAGGAGCTGCTGCCAAGAATGAAGCGACAGCTTTGTCTGCAAGGGCACACACTGCTCCACACCCCCCTGCACCACTGACACAAATTAGAGGAGCCACATCACTGACACAGAGGTCTCGGTTAATGAGCAGGGGCACTGATGAATCTGTATGTTATCTCGATGTATCCCCTGCCTCTAGGGCAGCCTCGGGGTGCTTCAAGCAAACAAATGAAGGAAACATATCTATTAGGGCTTGCACCTGGGCCAGGTCCAGGATTCAGGACAACTGTATATCCACAGAAACAATTTATACAGGCTCGCAACAAACATTTTTGCTGAAGATTTTCTGCAAGATTTGCCAGGGTTTTTATCAAAACGAAAAAATGAGATTCCTCTTGTTGGTTTGCTGTTGGTTGTTTTGCTGTTTTTTTTCCCAGTGTCATTTTCTTAATGAGACTCTGAAATTTCAACCCTCCCCCAAGATATACTCTGTTTTCTGTGTTGACGAAGATCAGTTTTGGCTGAAAATAATTTTGATGGAAAATGTTCAGCTGTCTCTCCAGCAGGATAAAGCCCTAACGGGGCCCTGCGATGCAGAAGTCCTGGCATGACTGACTGCCTTTGCTTTAAGAGGCAGCAAGGAGAACAGCCCCTGGCAAGGATGGAAGAGCCCCTTTCAATCCCAGATGCACCCTTGGAGAGGTAGGAGACCCACTGAAGTATCTCAAGCCACCAGCTAGTCATGATGAGGAACACATTGCTTTCTGGCTAGTTTCTTTCCACCCTAATCCAGTTGAGTGGCTCTGAAGGCACCTTCCAGACTGGGCACCAGAGCTGAGAAATGGGAGTGATGCTGATGAGGCTTATGGCTGAGCTGTGTGCTGGCATGTTCAGCACCTGGGTAGGCTTGGGTGCACATCTGGGCACCCAGAAGTGGCCAAGGAGAAGGAAGGGACATCTGGGTCTATATTTTGCTGAGGCAGAATGGCAGAATTCAAGATCCTTGGGGGAGGGTGTGCAGCAAGCGCAATACCCTGGACTTCAGGAGAGGAGACTTTGGACTCTTGAGGGACCTGCTTGCAGGGCAACATGGGGAAAAGTACTGGAGGGGGGAGGGGCCCAAGAAAGCTGGTTAGTATTCAAGGATCACCTCCTCTAAGCTCAGGAGAGGTGCATGCCAAAAAAGAAGGTGTCGGACAAAAAACCCAGGAGGATAAACAAGGAGCTCCTGGATAAGCCCAAAACCAAAAAGGAGGCCTACAGAGTGTGGACGCAAGGATGGATAGATTGTGTGGAACACAGATAAACTGTCTGAGTGGCCAGGAATCAGCTAAAGCCAGCAAGCTAAAGCCCAGATAGAATTAAATTTGGCCAGGGACATCAAGGACAATGCAAAAACCTTCTATAGATATGTCAGGGATAACGGGAAGATGTGGGTCCTCTCCGGAAGGAAACAGAAGACCTGGTCACCCAGGATCTGGAAAAGGCTGAGTTACTGAATGACCTTTTCGCCTCGGTCTTCACTGGCAAGGGCTGTAACTGCACCGCCCAAGTCACGGAATGCAGAAACGGGTGCTATGAGAATGAAGAAGTGCCCACTGTAGGAGAAGATCAGGTTCAAGACCATCTAAGGAACCTGAAGATGCATAAGTCCGTGGGACCTGATGAAATCCATCCATGGGAGGAGGGAGCTCGTGGATGAAGTTGCTAAGCCACTTTCCATTATATTTGAGAAGACGTGGCAGTCTGGTGAAGTTCCCACTGACTGGAAAAGGGGAAACATAACCCCATATTCAAAAAGGGAAAAAGGGAAGACCCAGGAAACTACAAGCTGGTCAGTCTCACCTCTATGCCTGGCTAGATCATGGAACCAATCCTCCTGGAATCTTTGCTAAGGCACATGGAAAATAAGGAGGTGATTTGAGACACCCAAAATGGCTTCACCAAGGACAGGTAATGTCTGACAAATTTTGTGGCCTTTTATGATACTGCCACAGACTTGGTAGACAAGGACAGAGCAATAGACATCATCTACCAAGACTTATGCAAAGCTTTCAACACTGTCTTGCACAACAACCTGGTCTCAAAATTGGAAAGTCATGGATTTGATGAATACACCACTTGGTGGATAAGGAACTGGATGGGTGGCTGCACTCAAAGGGTTGTGGTCAATGGCTCAATGTCCAAGTGGTGGCCAGTAATGAGTGATATTCCCCAGGGGCCAGTACTGGGACAAGGGCTGTTCAACATCTTTGTTGGACACACAGACAGTGGGATTGAGTGTACCCTCAACAAGCTTGCCAATGACACCAAGCTGTGTGGTGCAGTCGACGCGCTGGATGGAAGGGATGCCATCCAGAGGGACCTGGACAGGCTGGAGAGGTGGGCCCATGTGAACTTCATGAAGTTCAACCAAGCCAAGTGCAGGCTCCTGCACCTGGGACATGGCAATCCCAGGCACAAATACAGGTTGGGTGGAGAATGGCTGGAGAGCAGCCCTGAGGAGAAGGACTTGGGAGTGCTTGTGGATGAGAAGCTCAACGTGAGCTGCAATATGCGCTGGCAGCCCAGAAAGCCAACCATATCCTAGGCTTCATCAAAAAAAGTGTGGCCAGCAGGTCGAGGTAAATGATCCTGACCCTCTACTCTGCACTCGTGACACCCCACCTGGAGCACTGTGTCCAGGTCTGGAGTCCTCAACATAGGAAGGACATAGACCCGTTGGTATGGGTCCAGTGGAGGGCCACGAAGATGATCAGAGGGATGGAGCACCTCTCCTACGAGGAGAGACTGAGAGAGTTAGGGTTGTTCAGCCTGGAGAAGGGAAGGCTCCAGGGAGAACTTATAGCAGCCTTTCAGTACATGAAGGGGTCTACAGGAGAGCTGGGGAAGGGATCTTAAACAGGAAGTGTTGCAAGAGGACAAGGGGTAATGGTTTTAAATCAAAAGAGGGGAGATTTAGATTAGATACATGAGAATGGTGAGAGCCTGGCCCAGGTTGCCCAGAGAAGTTGTGGCTGCCCCATCTCTGGAAGTGTTAAAGACCAGGCTGGCCAGGGCTCGGAGCAACCTGGTCTGGTGGGAAGTGTCCCTGCCCACAGCGGGGTGTGGGACTGGATGGGTTTTAAGAACCCTTCCAACTCTAACCATACTATGATTCTATGATCTGATTTGCCCACTCATGTATTCGGCACACCAGACAATAAGGTGGGCAGACTATAGCAATCAGGAGCCCAACGTATAGGTTATTTCATTATACATTTCTGAGGGATTTTGCTTCAGGACATTTGAACTCTGTGGCACATCACAGAGTATAAAATCAGCTAATTCAGTCCAAGCAACTCTTTGAACAAAGGACTGTGGCCATTTATCATCTTGCTTAGCCATGCTGGAGAAGACCCACTGTAAAGGTGGTTTGCCTGAGGCTTAGCCACTGTGCATTGATCGACCCTCAGGGCTAATATCAATTAGTGAGAGGATAGTATTGTCTAAATGGGGGAATAAGCAGAGCAGTTCTTCCGACCGCAGCTGCTCCCCAGTGAGGGAAGGGTCCACCATCCTCACCCTGGCTGGTTGGTCCTGTTCCTTGGGGTCTGGTTTTGTGTACTGTAAGTTGGTGCCAGGTTCTGGAGAAGGTGCTGAGCAAGGTGGGCTATGGACCCCACTGTCCGTGGGTGCTGGGAAGGCTCTGCCATGCCCTCAGTGCCCAGCCGGCACTGCACCCGCTTTGTGAAGGGTTTTCACCCAACTTTCACTCACCCAAGCCAGGGGTCGAGTCAGGGGCAAGAGGGGGTGGCAATGGGGTGGCACAGGACCCCCGCTGGCTTGCTGGCCCATGCCCACCTGGCGGGGCTGGCTCCAGAGCGGTGCCACTGCCTCCATCCTGATGCCCCCAGCCATCGGGACTGGGAGGGAGGTGGGAACTGTCTGTTTGTATATTTTACACTGTAACCTTTTGGGGTGGAAAATAGCTCTAAGCACCAAAGAGGAGAATTAAAGTGCATCTTAACTATATGTGTCTTATGTCTGAATGAGCATCTCAGATTCCAGTATCATTTGGGTCCACGTGATGAAATACAGCCAGTGAAAAATCTCCCGTCATCTCTTTCTACATTAATACACATATTTACGGTTTAGAGCTTAAATTTAACTGTTATGTTCTTTCAAAAGTAATTAAGCTAGGCTTCAAATGAGAAAATAACCTCATGTATTCTCTGCCCGCCAACCACACATGAATATTAAAGACAGTGGTCAGAAACAGATCTATTTGTGAAAAAAATTATAACTTAATCAAATGCAGTTTTCCTTCCCTGCAGCTTCATTCAACCTTTATATCAAAAACAACGTGAAATGCATCTGTGTTCATTTGTTTAAAAAAGTCCTTTGAACACATCTCCATCTCCATTTAAATTAAAAAATGACAGCACAAAGAATAACAAAAAGCCTTCTGTGCAGGAATACAATGAGTAATGAACTTCAAATCATATCTGCATGAAAGATTGTCAAGTTGGATATTGTTTTTCCATATGACCTGGTTTTTTCTAATTATTGTATTTTTCCTGGCTCTGATTTTATAAACAGTGGCACTTCTCCCTTTAGCTGGCTTAAAAAGAGGTTTGTTTAATCTTTGACGTTTCATATTTCACAGGCATCTTTGCAAGTGTCTCACAATAGGACCTTGTTGGTCTCAGTTTAATTAAACACAATTACTTTTCTTTAAGTAACAGAGGCAGTGACACTTAAAAAATTTCCAACTCAAACAACTCCTTTTCTTGAAAAATAACACAGTGTCAGTGAATAAATAAAACACAAAAATAAACACAATTAATTAACATCTTAACAGTTTTAAGTGCTTAAGAGTCTTTATTTCTGGACGCTTCATTCGAAAAGCTTTTTGGAGACTGCTAGAATGTGCAAGCAGCTTTTTGGTGATATTCTCCAGGATCACAGATGGAGACCTTCCCCTTTCCCAGGAACCAGGTGGGGAGTTAAAAACCGAAAGATGGGCATCCATTTCCAAACAGTGCTGTTTCAGCCCTAGCTGAGAAGGCGCAGAGAGGCTTTTCTCATCCTCTCACCTTCCCTGCACAGACTGGAGGCCTCCAGAACCCCTCCAGCGCCGGCTCCGCAGCACGTTGGCATTCCAGTCACTTATTTCTATGCAGTTCACATGCACTTGTATAGCAATCTGTCAATATTCAGTGTGGTCATTCCTATACACCGGCCCATTAATATTTATTGCAGTAATTTCCACCCATCTGAATAATAGAAATTGCAGATGAAAAAGCAAGTCAGCAGCAACGGCAGGAAGGAAATTGGGTGTCGCAGTTCTCAGTCGAGTGCCTGGAAGAGGTTGCTCTTGACTTGAAATGTAGCTTTGTGCCTTTCATCCCATTACACCTACTTGCTCCAAACCAGTTCTTCTCCCTCTTCCATGAGTACACTTTTCAAATGATAATGGGCTGGTGTCATGACCTTGCTGAGGCAGAGACTGCCGAGCTAAAAATATTAACGCTTTTCATCTTTGCTTCTGACTCCCAAAAGGTTTTACTGGTTTTCTGTGAGCATTTCAAACATATTGATATCATTGTAGAAATGAACTTGCCCCTTTCTGGCTATAATATGATAATCTTATAATATAATAATTTGCATATGCATGCAAATTTTGATTTCATAACAATTTTGGCTCTGGGGCACCCACTTCAGGACCTTGTGGTAGAGCTGGGAACAGAGCCCTGGATGTCCACAACCCACTGTGGTCGTTAACACACTCACACTTTCAACACATGGAACACATGGAGGTAAGATTTGCATCTCATATCCTACTCCTGTCCAAGCTAGGTCTTCTTACCCCACTGGACTAACCAGTCAGAGGTGTTGAGTCCTATTGTACCTATGATACCATCTTTGGAAATCTAATAGAGCCAAGAGTACGTGCAGGGCAGCCCCAGGCATCCTCTGTGCTCCAGGGGTGTTCAGGATCTTAGAAAGCTGGATGTTTGGGACCAGAAACCTGGACATTCAAGACCACCTGTGTAAACCAAACAAAAATAAGTCTATAGGACCCAACAGGATGCATCCCAGAGTCCTGAAGGAACTAGCTGATGCAGTTGCAAGCCACTCTTCAACGGCACTTGAGAAGTCATAGCAGTCAGGTCAAGTGCTCGGTGACTGGAAAAAGTGAAACATTGCACCCATTTATAAAAGGGTAGTGAGGACAACCCTGGGAACTACCGACCTGTCAACCTCGCCTCTGTGTCTGGGGACATCATGGAACAGATCCTCCTAGAAGCTGTGCTAAGGTACATAGAGGACAGGGAGGTGATTCAAGACAGCCAGCACAGCTTCACCAATTGCAAGTCCTGCCTGAACAACCTAGTGGCCTTCTATGATGGAAGGACCATTACAGGGTACAGAGACAGTTGGTGGTGCAGAGCTCCCTTTGTCCACAGCAATGGAGAGGTTCCAGCTGCCTGTGGGACCATAACGGGGTACAGAGATGGTGAGTGGTGCAGAGCTCCCTATTCCATGGCTCCCAGCTTCCTGTAGGACCATGACAGTGTGCAGACTCGGGCTATTTCTGTTTCCTTATCTTTTGGCCAATGTTGCAACACTCTCTAGCTGAGTAGTAGAGGAGGAAGAGGAGAGGTGCATGACACGATTCAGTTATGACCCATCTGGGGATGTGGAGCATCAAAGACAGGAGCATCAAAGAACAGAGCAGCCAGGCCCCATTGCCGTGGGCAGTCCTTGCCTCAATGCCTGGGACTCTCCCAACTTCACGTCAAGGCTGTCCATCCCCATGTCTCCCTGACAGACAGGAGACACTCGTCTCCTAAAGGCAGTAGTGGTTCATGCCTAAATGTCTGGATGGAGAAGAGTGACGAGTGGTGTCCTTCAGGGGTCAGTATTGAGACCAGTACTGTTTAATATCTTCATCAATGATACAGACAGTGGGATCAAGTGCACTCTCAGCAAGTTTGCTGAAAACACCAAGATGAGTGGTGAAGCCGTCACACCCGAGGGATGGAATGCCAACCAGAAGGACCTGGACAAGCTCAAGAAGTTGGCCCATGTGAACCTCATGAGGTTCAACAAGGCCAAGTGCAAGGTCCTGTACCTGAGCCAGGCAAAACTGTGGTATCAGCACAGGATGAGTATGAAGGGATGGAGGTCAGGTCTACTGAGAAGGGCTTGGGGATACTGATGAATGAAAAGCCAGACATGAGCTGGAGATATCTGTTGGCAGCCCAGAAAACTCCCCACATCCTGGGCTGCATCCCCAGCAGCGTGGCCATCATGGTGAGGGGGGGGATTCTGCCCCTCTGCTCCACTGTGGGGAGACACCCCTGCAGTGTTGCCTCCAGCTCTGGGGCCACCAACAGGAGAAGGCCATGGAACTGTTGGAGGGAGGCCAGAGGAGGCCACGGAGATGTTGGGAGGGCTGGAGCCCCTCTGCTGGGAGGGGGGGCTGAGAGAGTTGGGGAGGTTCAGCCTGGAGAAGAGAAGACCCCGGGGAGACCTTCTTGCAGCCTTTCAATACTTTAAGGGGGTTTATAAGAAAGATGGGGACCAACCTTTAAATAGTCTCTGTAGAAATAAGACAAGCGATAATGTTTTTAAACTTCAAAAGTATGGATTCAGACCAGACATAAGGAAGAATCTTTTTTACACTGAGGCTGGTGAGACACTGGCCCAGGTTTTCCTCAAAGGTGGTAGATGTCCCATCCCTGGAAACATTCCAGGCTACGTTGTACAGGGCTCTAAGCAACCTGATCTAGTTGAAGATGTCCCTGCTCATTGCCAGGAGGTTGGACTAGATGGTCTTTAAAGGCTTTAAAGGTCCCTTCCAACCAAATCATTCTACAATTCTATGAAGCAGTTGCCTCCCTAGGTTATTCAGATGTTTACCCCTTTGCAACAAAGCTGTATCGGCATGGCAGTAGTTTTAGTTTGTCACCATGTCATGGTTTGTCTCTACTCCTCTACAGTCTCTATCCTCCATCACCCCCAGATTCATCCTTCACTTGCCTTTCTCATTTGAATGATGGACTTTCTGCTCTTAGTGAGTCCTCTATGCACAAGGAGCAGAGATTTGGACCATTGTGAGCTCACCACTTTGTAAAGCAAAACAGGGAATAGGCCCCAAATGAGCCAATTGAAAGACTGCTGATTTCAAGGGCTGGCATGGTGAAGTTTATCAGATATCAACAGACACTATGGCAAGTGCATTACAGATCCTGCTGAAGGGCTCATCAAGGATTCATGGGGTACAGCTCGCTCATATCCCATTTCAGTGTGGTGAGGATGTTCCCAAACACTAGGGATGTGGGTGGTAAAAGGCCAGCTGTAGACTGTGTTTGGGGACCAAGCCTAGATCTCCACCATGTTTGGGATTCTGTACTGCAAAACAGGAGTGAAAGTATTTCCAAGTACTGTAGCTTCTGGGATGGTGAATTAAACCTTGGACAAAGAGCTATGCTCTTAGCTTTTGCATCCTTCACCTGCAGAAGAGACCTAGCTGGTGATACCTCTAAACAGCAGGGTTTTGGAGCCCATCAGCCTTGGTTATCCAGCCAGGAGTCCATAGGGATGTTACTTGGACTGACCAGTGCCACCTGAGCAGAGATCCAGTATTGGCTGCCACGTCCACTGCCCTCCAAACCAACACATCTTTGCTTGGTCCCTTGTGGTGCTTACAGATGTGTCACAGCTGGACTGGGGCCAACAGCCCAGCAGCACCCAGAACTCCTAGCATGGGTTGTGCTGTGTGTGGGCTCCAGCTGCATGTCTCAGTGTTGGGTGGCAAGACTCTGCATGAGCTGGAACAGGGGTCAAGCTACAGGACTTGCTCATGCACTCATCATACTCAGGCCCCCAAGCGAACTGTTATACCTCTGCTAGAAAACTGACTGTGGCCCTGCATGCCTGCTGGGACAGCAGATGCTGCTCCTCTGGGAGCATCTCCTGTTGAACCAGTAGTTGGACCCTGCAGCACACTGCTCCAGGCTGACACATGTCAGCAGAGAAGGAGACTATGGCTATCATCCTCCTCCTCACACAACCATTTTGGGTGACACCATGCCAGTACCTCAGGCACGGTGTGATGCTGGGTGACAGCAATCCAGCAGGACTAAGCTCTTGCTTGTAGGGTTATCTCTGTGAGATGTACTGCAGCAACCAACCACCCATTGTCCTGGGACAGCCCACACGCCATAGACTTGCTCTTAGAAACACAGAAATGATCATAGAATCATTGTGGTTGGAAGAGACCTTTGCACTTATCAAGTCCAACCGTTAACAAAGCACTGCCAAGTTATCACTAACCCATCTCCCTCAGCACCACGTCTACATGTCTTTTGAATACCTCCAGGGATGGTCACTCCACCACTGTCCTGGGCAGACTGTTCCAAGGCTTGATAACCCTTTTTCTGAATAAATATTTCCTAATATCCATCCCAAATCTCCCCTGGCACAACTTAAGGCTTCTTGCCCCATCAGCTGTTCCTTGGGAGAAGGGACTCGCCCCTCACTATCCCCTCCTTTCAGGGAGTTGTAGAGAGCAAGAAGGTCTCCCCTCATCATCCTTCTCTCCAGGCTGAACATTCCCAGCTCCTTCAGCTGCTCCTCACAAGACTTGTGCTTCAGACCCTTTCTCTGCACAGCCACCCTCCACTCGGCTTTTTCTTTGCCAGTCCTGGCACAGGAACAAGAAATCCCTCTGCCTTTTACACCAACAATTAACTCTTTTACGTTGAACTGAAGAAGCTTCTCAGAGGCAGCAAAGCTTGTGTCAGAGCACTTCACAACCTAGAAAAGCTGTGCAAATCTGTCTTCAAGACATGTCCAGATCTGATCTCTGAACAGTTTTCCCAGGAAGACTTCACCCCAGGGGATGGCTATGGCAAGAGTGCTCTTGCTACCAGATGCAATCACAGCAAAGGTCCTTTTTGTGACACTTCAGGGAAGTCTCAGCTTTTTAGATAGGAAAAGTGAACATTAGCATCTTGGTCACTTGGGGTAAAACTGGTGATACAGAACCAACAATAAAGTTCTTGTCTACCGTGGACTGTGGCAAACAGCTTTGAAAAGGAGGCAATGTTTTCCTTATATAACTGATAACAGTCTGGGTATAATGTGCAGCCAATTTAATACTTAGCAGCTGTATGCCTATAGCAGGTGTTTGTTTAAGAGAGATTTCACAGTACAGAGAGAGGTAAATAGCAGATTTCTTCCTTTAATGGGCCTCAAGCTCATTAAATGACATTTCACTTTTTCATGCACGAGTTTTTTATTCATTAAAGGGATTCACTCTATTTCCAAGGGTGTTCTTTTCTCCTTTATTGACAATTCACCTAAATGTGTTGAAAGTTGCACATCTGGCTGGGGGACAGGCAGTTGCTGTGTCTCTGTTCCCGGCCTGGGGGTACTTTCTACCTTCACAAGTGTCTCCTCTCACACTGAAAACATGCAACTTCACAAATTTCATGTTTTCCAGATTAATTCTTTTCTGAAAGACAAATCGTGTCTTCTTCAAAAGGCTGCGTTTTTCAGCCTGAAAACTGGCATGCCATTGCAACTGCCAGACACCAAAAGCCATGGAATTTGCTTTTGAGATGAACCAGCTTATTAAATTTGACAATCTCTGCAAAATCTTTACATTCTGTTTAATTCCCCCCCCCAACATTTTGATATGTCTTTTTCTCTCATCTCCAAAATCTGTGCACGAGCCTGTGCATGATTACCCAGGACAGGGCTCTGCGTAATGGGGAGAGCCTCCACTGACAAGGTACATGCAATAGGAATTCTCTCATCAAGAAAGAGCCACAAAATAAGGAAACCATAAAACACTGGAGGAAGTAGGAAATACTCTCAGACATGTCATCTGGGCCTTTTTATCTCTTAAATTGACTGTTCTTTCACAGGAGACTGCCCTTTCTCACACTTGAACCTCTTTATCTGAGCCAGCCCAGACCCATGGACATTCCGCATGTTTATTTGTATACACAGGTTTTGGGTGTCAAGATCAACAGAGGACAGTGGTGAAATTTAGCTTCTGGGATATGGGACACTCCATATTGTTCCAGCAATCTTTCCTCAGAGATCTGGGACTTATGAACCAAGAGACTCCCATTCACAGCCCTTCTCCTTAATCACACAGCTGATGGCATCCCATACCACAAGAGAGCTGTTTTTGTGCTGACAGCTGGAGCCAGCTTTGAGTAGACCAGAGGAGGACATCTCCTCTCCAGCCTCACTGTAGGCAGAGGAGGGGTCACAGCGTGCTGGACTCCCCCCACAAAAACATTTGTAGTAGGGTTTGAAGCCAACTGCCCTGGTAGGGTTCGGCCATCAGACAATCCAGATATTGCCACTGCAAGCTGGAGGTCCTCTCCATTCCCCTCCTCTCTTCCATCACCCTGCTCCAAGAGGCTCCTGCTGTTTCTGCTCCTTGAGGTTAGTTTAATGGGAAACCACAAAGGCTCCTCATCGCTGATCTCCTAATTCTCTCACGTTCATAAGGCCTTGATGGGATTTGCTGAACTGACAGGCAGCTGTAAGGCATGAATTAAAAACATCTGAAAGTCTACTAGTACAGGCAACTCCAGAGCCATAACTGGAGTAAACATGGGAGGCTGTTGGAAAACGTTGCATCAAAATGCATCATCCTGCTATCAAAATTATTTTTACTGCTAAAGAGTTCAGCTCAAATGCCTTATTCCCCTGACATCTTTTTATCATGATTTTTGTAACTGACCTGTGACCCAGTAATATCTCCAGATGCATAACTTGAATCTCATGTCTGAATGATGTGAGAGCTGAAGACAATTTGCACCCATCTGGGTTCAAAGGCACAACCCCTGAGACCTGAGCCACAGTGGGAGTGTGCAGGCACAGATGTCCTGCTCAGAAGATGCGCTTGGTAGAGTCTCTGACTTCACATTGTAATGAAGCAAAGATCAGATGTAACACCTCACCCCTACCTTCTACAGCTCTCTTCAGTGGGTTAAAGGGGTTTCCTCTAAGAAAAAAGCAGTGAACTAGAAAGAGAGCTTTGAATTAATGGCTATATAATTTGGCAATGGGATTTGAAAGTTCCTGATCAAAGAGAGATTAATGGTCCAGATTAAAAATAATACAAAAAGAGACAGATGCTTCATGTCTGCACACTTGGCAGAGCTAGGAGACAAGGCAGGACAGCCCTGTATCAGCTCCAGTACACGGTCTTGAAGCAGGACTATAGTCTACTATAGTCTCCACTGCCAGCAAATCAAGTCAGTAATTTAATAAAAAGTTCAAGAAGCACTTATTTTGTGTCCTTTATTACAGAATTTATGATTAGTTTGCTCTCTTAAATTAAGACAACTTCAGGTCCGTAGGAAGTAAATAAATACTAGAGAGGATGAATTGTGATGGCATCATCACTTTTGGTGGGATGCTCTGTTCTTTCTCACCAAATGCCAGGTTTTCCCAGGCTCAATTTTCCTGCACTGAAGAGTTTTGCAGGTCCTGTGTGATAGGCAAACATTATAAAAATTTGCCCCATTCTTTCTTCCTGAAGAAAAAAGGCTTGGAAAAAAGCTTTGTAAGAATGAAATCAAAAGACGAAATTTAAGAGGATGGCTGATTTAGCTCTTCCATCTGAAACACTTTCTCATTTGAACACATTTGAGGTTGTGTTTTTTTTGTTCAAAGCTAAAGAACAACAAAAAAAGACATAGTTAATGATTTTTTTGGGGTCAAATAAGCCATTTCTTGCCATTTATCCCTGAGACTCTCAGCTTTATGTCAAGCAGTTGACAGTGATTCCAAACTGAGAAATATTTATCTTGAAATAACATACTTTTTTTTTTTTTTTTGTTAACACAGACAAGCCCTGCTACAACACAAGCTCTGGGTTAGCCTCTTCTTCTCTCCCTCCTGCAACTTCTTGCCAAACAAGGCACTGCTTACACTCAGTCACTCCCGACCACCCAATGGAGCCCCACCAGCCGAGCACAGCCTGCCCTCTCCACGCAGTGACCCATCTCCAGGTCTCCATGGACTGTAAACTCTGGGCCAGTTTTTCAGCTGCTGGAAAGAATGGGGCATGCCAAGCACATGTCAGTACATGTCTGTGGATCCATCAGTCTGTTTAGGTTGAAAAATCATGGGAAATCTCAAGAGAATACAAATATTTACTAGTTTTTAAATCACATGCTCCCCTCTTTTTTTTTTTCTTTATTTTTGTTTTTTTTTTAATATTCACTCAAAGCAAAATTATTTTCCCAAGTTTTGTAGCTCAGACAAGCAAATGAATTCATAAAGGTCTAATTACTTGCATCTCAGAAAAAGTCTTTGATCCAGAGCAGTGACCTCGAGCTGAAGGATGCACAGGGAGTCAGTGATCTGCTCCTCTCAAGACAGTTCCTGTGAAATCCCCCTTGTTTACTGTGCCCACCTCATATGACAAAGAACCTTGGCAACAAAGAAGCCCTCTACTTTGGAGATGCAAAGCCAGTCATGATACCAAGCTCCCTTGGTCAGGAGACATAGCTATGATAAACCATGGGGTCTTCAAGACCAGCAATGGTTATGGCAGCTTCAGAGGTTCAAAATCACAAATCTAATGGCAAAATAATGAAATGGATTGTAAATTCCCTCTGTATTTTCCCATGCCTGCCCCCACTAACATCTGTGAGCATAGGAAGAACCATGGGGCTTTGGCTAGATCGAGGAATTGCCCACACCTACAGCGTGGTGACACAGCCACGATGTGAGTTTCACACTTGCCTCTACATTTGGAGGATATTACTTCAGTTTCTTATGAAGTTAAACTCTTACACTGATTTTAAAAGATAAAATACTCAAATAATCAGGAACCAGAACTTTAAATAGACACAAAATTTCTGAAGTGATGAAATCACAATGGAAAATACAAAATCATCAACTTTAACCAGTGCTCCTGCACCCTCAGTCCGAGTCAGAAAACTGAAGTGACCAAAATGACTTCATATGCCACACCATGCCCAGAGCACCAGGCATCTGTGGTAGCTTCCTCAGCTGTGTCAGCTGCAGCATGGCCATTTCTGTTTGAATCGCTGCTGATGACACAGGAAAGGCTTGCCACGACATCAGGCATCTCCCTTTATTCTTGACGACAGTGGAGATATTTCAGCATGAGCATGACTTTCTCTGAGTCTTTATGTAGTCACGGATTGCACGGCAAAAAGGGACGACCTCCTGCCAGCACAAGTTCACAGCAGTGTCCTGGATTGATTTTTGATAATCTAGAGAACTCTCCGCATTTGGTTTGCAACTAAGGACCAGAGGTGCAGGGGCCAGCTGTTCTGAATAACAACTTTGAGTCTAAATGGATGTGAATCAGATGCAAAACCTACTGCTGTCTTTAGCACCCATACAAACAGCTAAAACAGAACATGGTGTTCACAATTCTGAGATACATTAGTCTAACCATGGTGTTTCCGGTGCTCTTAGTTACATCACTGTATTGGGTCTGACTGAGGTGGAGTTAATTTTCCCCATAGCACTGGGATTTGTATCGGCAGCTAAAAGGGTGATGATAACACCCCTGACCAAAGGATATTCCATACCATATGATGTCTGCTCAGCAATAAATGCTAAAAAAAAAAAGGGGGGGGGGGCGGGGATGAGAGAGAGAGGTGGAATTATGTTATTTACAACATTTTCCTTTCAGGACAATTACTATGTGTGCTGAAGTCCTACTGCCCGGGAAAAGGCTGGACACCATCTGCAGACGGGAAGTAGAGAATAAATCTTGGGGTTTTTTTTCCTTTGCTTCTGCACATGGCTTTTGCTTTTGCTTTATTAAACTGCCTTCACCTTGACCCATGAGTTTGGGTTCGGTTTTTTCCATCTTGTTTTCTTGCCCTCCATCCTGCCGAGGAGGGGAGTGATAGAGCATCTTAGTGGGCACCTGCTGCCCGGCCAAGGTCAACCCACCACAACCAGGGATCCGAAACCTGTCTGGTATTTACTTTCAGAACATTTGTAAAGTATTTTGTGAATCAGCTTGTACTCCTGCAAAGGGCTGCTGCCTGTGTGCTGTGCATACCTGTCTCAACCAGACAGCTGGGGGGAGCACAGTCAACTGTACACCTCAACTGTCACCTCAATAATCTGCATTTTAGAGGCCATCTGATTAGGTGTCTGTGGTGTTTGCTAGCCTGCCACACCATGGGAAAGAAAAAAATAATTAAAAAGAAGAAGACATTAAAGTGCAAACAGTGCCTTAAGTGCCTATATCACATTTTTGGATGGATATAGGAAGCAAAGCAAAGCAATGTTCACAGGCTGACACAGAGAAATAAATGCAGATTTTTCTCTCTGCCGCAGCCTGTACCCGATGCCCAGTCCCGGAGCACTGCCCCGTGCACGCACAGGGATTTCACCCAGCACCAGAGCCACAGCCCCCTCCCGGCACAGCAGGAAAGGTCAGTCAAACCACTAATCCCAGGGCAAACAGTGGCAAAATGTGTCCCAGCCTAGTGACTGCAGCTTATCTGTGTTTGTGAAGAGGTGTCACCTTGCCAGTCAGCGTGTGTAACTGCAGCGAGTACTACATATATTTGCTGTATTTCCCTCCTTTCTCTTCCTTGGTCACCCATGCGTTTGTTAATGCACAGGGCAAATGTCTCCCTCTGCAAAGCTGACCACGTAGCAGATGTCAAAGACTTGCAGAGCCTTTGCCTGTCATGACAGTTCTCCAGCAAAGGATCTCCTGGCCCCACAAGCCCAGGCTGCTGCGTGCTCACACCAGCGTGTTCCCAGACCTGCCAGTCTGCCCAGTAGGAGAAGAGCTCACTGCCACCTTCCCTACACCTACCAACACATTAGCTGGAGGGAAACAGAGACCGAGCTGGGCTGGGACTCTGCAGAAAACTGGTACATCCCATTGGGAGATTGATCCAAATGGAGAAGATGGACACAGCAAATGTCTGCACAGAACAGGACTTGGATCAAGCATCTCAGGCTGGCTGCAGTCCTGGGCCATGGCACCTCTGAAGCTAAGGTCACTCACCTTGGCACAAGGAGAGGACAGACATGCTGTGTTGAGATGCCAAGAAGGAAGCCAGCAGCTGGAAAGGGGTGCTCGGCTGCACGTTCTCCAGTCATAGTATTTTCCTCCTTAGGGTGCATAATACTGGCCAAAAAATGACTATGTACCTTGCTAGTCTTGGCAGAGGCAACTCAGATCAAGGCTGCATGCAGATCTTCTGTGCATCCTGGGCTCTGCAGCAACCTACAGGAGGTGCTGGGAGACCTGCACAGCCCCAAAAGACCTACTGCTTCCGTAGAGCTGGAGGAGCCTGACACCACACACACACCTATGGCCTGGGCTGGCTGCCCAGATAGGATGCTATTTATGTTAAGCCTCTCTGCTTAGCTGATTACTGGGAACCTGGGAGGGGCAGATAGCTGGTGGGCTGCAGGATGCCTGGGATTTCTAGGGATGTTCTTGCTGTGACCTGGCACAGTGACTGCCTCCCATCATGCCGGCTTCAGTGCAGAGACTTATGGGATTGTGACAAGACTTGCTCTGTCCCCTGGTCCCTAGAAATCCCTGTCTTGTCACCACCTAGCTGGGTACCTGCTCCCTGGTCTCCTCTGCACCCCATGACAGAGCACAGGTAGGAGACAACCAGCAGAACACACACACACACACACACACACCATATACATGACCCCACATGATTCTTCTCCCTTCTGCCCTGAAAAGTGAGTTGGTGATGTCTGAATGACAGGTTCGTCCTGAGAGGAGACCTGGGACAAAGTGACAAGCCAGGGAGGTCAGTGAGCAAATGAATGACGAAGGTTTGGGGTAGTACAGCTCAGAGGACCCTGATGATGTCAGGGTCTGGCTGTGGACCCCGGCCACAGTGTGTCCTCACAGGATATGGCCACCACGTGGTATGAGTTGGGGTCAAAGTCAAAATTTGTATGATCAAGGTTTATTTAAAAATCTGAATTTTAAGTCCTTTTGGTGGCTGAACACCCGGCCACAAAATCATATGTAAAATAAAAGCCCTTGGATTCCTGCCTTATCATAAACAATCTCAGCTGACTGCTGGCTTTCAGCCTGGATATTGGTGTGGGACGGGTGTGGGAAAACATAGTGTGGACAGAAAATAAAATCCGTTATCAGAATGCGTTCATCAGACTGCAAAACAAATAAAGATCGAATAGCCACAAGGAGGAGAAAGAGATGGAATTGCTGAAGTATACTTGAAGCAAACACATAGAGTGAAGATCTCTCAGGTCTGTAACTAGATGGAAATGATCAGGTTGTCAGGAGCTGTCTCCTGGGCTTAACAGAGTCCCAAGGAATTCGGTAAACTGTTTTGTGAATATCTGGAAAGAAAGTGGGAGATGCTTTCCCACCAAGCTGAAATAACACAGAATTGTCTGCTCCACCCCTAAGAGAAGGAGGGTGTTAAACTACAATTGAGAAAAACAACGTTTAGCTGATTGCTTAAAAACTTCAAAGTTAAACAGCTCCAGTAATCTGCAACTAAAGGTCTGGAAGGGGATGCTCTCATAGGATGATGATATTTTTGATAAATCTAGGGATGTCATGAAAGATTTGCAAGGCTGGGAGAAAACAAATGCTTTGGCAGTCTTTGCATAAGATCAGCAGGGAGGCACAAGGTAATTAGGGAGATGTCACCCTGCTATAAACACAGGGAAACTCAAGGAATGGCTGTCACATACTCAGGGATGGAAGAGGCCAGATTAATGATACTCAGTAAATAGGGTAAATTTCAAAAGAATGCAGTAAATTCTTGAAAATCTGCCTTGTGGCGAAAGACGTGAGATGTTCAGCATATATAATTTATCTGCGAATAGACTAAAGGGTGAACTGAGGGTGCTGAGAAGTGAGACTCTTCTAGGAGCTAAAGCCGGAAAAGCTCAAAGTGGAAATAAATTGCAATTAAGAATGAAAATAAGCAACCCCAGGAGCAACTGATGTTGGCATGTGATGCTTTTTCCAGGAGGTAATATCTGCATACAAGGAATCCAAGGTTTTCAAAAGTGTGCCAGATGCATTTGGCTCAGGGAAAGAACCGGGGGAATCCATGAGTTTAGGCAGTCACATAAGCAACTGGAGTTGTCTCTCCTGGTCTTGATATCTATGGAGATCTTCCAGAAATGTCCTCCACTGAAAGATTCAGCAGATCTTCAACAGATTTATTGTAGCATTTGAGAAGTTACTGTACTCCATATCTTAATATAGTGTTATCTACAAAAAAAAACATAATTTAGTCTTCTTCAAAGAATTACACTTCTTTTAAGATTTCTTATCTTTAAACTTTACAGAATGCAGAGAAAATAAGTTGACCAAAACAAGCTGATTACATTATATATTTCATAAAAAAATAAAGACTCTCAGCTGGCAAGAAACTGGAGAAATTTCCCAAATCAGGCAGAAACCACCAACTATGAAAATGAAAATTAATCCTAAGGAAACTGTGATGTTTTTTCGGAGCAGAGTTAAGCAGTTTGGTTGTGGTGACCAGGGTGGCACTGACTGGCCAGGCTGCGGTGGGGCTCCTCAGGTGATGGCTGCTTGTGGCTCCTCATCACTCAGGGATGCGGGTCACGGCCTCATAGCAAATGAAGCTGCTGTTTGCTGTGTGTCAGGGTGAGCTGGAAAATACCAATTCACAAAGCCTCACATTTTTTTTCTTGGAAATGTCATAGTTTGGGGAAAGGTCTCTATTTCTTAGGTGGACCTAGGGCGTCCAGGGCTGCAGGTCTACAACACCTGGTCAGCAAGCCCTGCCACAGAGCCCCGTCTCCAGCTGGGTCACCTCCAACTGGGGACACTGGGGCTCCCCCAGGTGCTGGGACACCAGGCAAGGGCAGCTGCTGCCCTTGGCAGTGACGCTGATGGACGTCTGTCAGTCCCACAGCCCTGGAAACATCTGGAGTGTTCCTCATTCAAAGGAAATGTAAAAAAGTTTCAGTTTCAGCCCAGTTCAGACTGAAACCAAATTTCAACTACCCCAAATATTCTTTTTCTTGGAAATCCCACTTTCCAACCAAGTTTTGATTCTTTTTTGAGGAGGTGCATGAAGCTGTGGAGTTCATGTTGTTGGCAAATCCAGTCCCCCCCATGGCTGGTGCCAACCATGGGCGCACCCAGCTGCCCGGGAATGGGGACCATCAGGATTCCAGAGCTGGTGAAATTCAGAGATACATTCAGGTTAGTACAAGGAAGAAACAAAATATTTGCATAAAATCCACTTCCCTTACACCTGTGTTATTACTGCCCTGAATGATGAAACTCTCTCCTGTTTCCATAACAATCAAAATGCCTAAAGAAATGACTCAGTAGCTCTCGGGACTCTGAATACTGGTGACAGCATTGATGGGATCAGCAGGACAGCTAAACCCTTGAGGCTCCAAGGAGAGAAGCAGTGGAGTTTTTCTCTATATATTTATTTATATTATTCCTTATACCTTTTTGCTGCATTTCTCAACTATGTGGAGAGAGCTGTTAATCTTATTAAATATTAAAAACTTAGTAAGGAAATCTAAATACTAATTACCAACTCCTATACAAAAAAAAAAATAATAAGATTGCAAAATCATGGGACATTTAGTAAGTGCATGGACTCCCTTCTGATGTTATTAAAGCTCCAGGCTAAAATGATTTTCAAGTTCCCATAACAAATACAGAATAAGAGAAGGAGAAGAACTCAAGTTACTCACTAAGACCACACAGCTGCTTGTCGCTGCAGAGTAACTGCTGCAATCCATGACTTTTGGAACTGATATTTAATTTTATGTTGTACTATTTTATTAGCTACTGCACCAAGGCCCAGATCACTCAGTTATGAACCTCAGGTGTGGGCTCATTTCTCTTGCTGGTAGCCACCAGTGGGTTTCTCTGCCTGGGATGCTGCTGGTTCCCCAATGTTTCTCTTCTTGCTTCTTGTCTCCCTTCCACAATCCTGCAGCTGGACACTCTTGGGTGCCATGTCAGGTCTAAGAGTGCTAAATTAGCATTTTCAGATGTGAAAAACAATGTCAGTTATAGATTACTTGCATTCAAGAGGAAAAAAAAACCAAAACCAAACCACAAGAGCAACAGGAGAGATGACAGAGTGCAGACGCTCTGCTTCAGTTCAGCTGTCAATGCACAACAGGAACTTCCACTTTCCAAGTAGTTGGAAAATGTCCCTGTATTAACCTCTCTAGAAAGGCATTAAAATGATGCTTTACCTTGTGAAGACCCTGTTTCCCTGGTTCTGAGTTGTCCCTGTCCCAGAAATGTGAGAAACCAAGCACAAGAGAAACAATAGGAAAGAAAAACAACATTTTGCTCTCGCTGCTGCACAGCATGTTCCTGCCCTGCCTTGTAGATTGCTAACAAAATATGAATTACATGCATTTGCTGCCATTCCTACGGCTGAGCAGAGAAGCTGGTAAACAGGTCCATCCGCTGTGATGCTCCCTTGCCCATGCTGATGACAGCAGGCTCCTCAGAGCTGAGCTCTGCTTCCAGGCACACCCAGGGCTACAGTGGGCGAGGAGAGGAGCCATCAACCATCAGTACCTGCAAGGGACACGCTGGCACAGCCATCACAGTTTGGTCAGACCTAAGGGGTCTGCTCTCAGGGGAGCTGCAGACCATGTGTCACCTGCACCAGTGAGGCACTGGCTGGCGTGGCATGGACTGGCATGACACTGCCCAGTGTGGCATGGACTGGACTGGCACTCAGTGGTGTGGCATGGACCAGCCTAGCACTGGCCAGCGTGGCATACAGCCATGGCACTCATGACAGCTCTGCCTGCCTGCAGGAACCAGGCACAAGGAGAAAACATGCTTCCTGGGGCTGGGGACATCCAGATAACCAGTGGGGAAGGGACAACGAGTGCCCAAGCATCAGGGCTGAAGGATGACTGATCTTACTGATTTTTCTACTCTTACACAACACTCTGACCATGCACATAGGAGCTGCATTTGGCCCAGAGCACATGGGAAAGATGGGGATGAGGGAGATCACAGGAAAGGAACCAAAATCAGGCAGAGGTCCCCAGTGGGGACACAGAAGACACCAGAGAGGGGATGGGAGCTGGGAGCAGGAGGTGACAAAGGTGCTGGCAAAGGTGCCAAGCACCCCCACATCCCCAGGGGGCAGGTTGTGGCAGTGTGTGGGGTGCTGGGGTCCCTGCCACCGATGGCAGCAGGGGGCATGGCTCGGGCTGCTTTGCCTGCGCTGGTGCCAGCCCACAGCCTCACACCCAGCCTTGCTGCAGAGCCCAGGCAGCACAGCACATTTCCTTACAATTGTCTTTCCACCTTATCTCTCCGGTGTCCCAACTAAACGTGTTTTAACAGCTCTGCTAACAGAGTCCATCACAGTCTTTGTGTCTTCCAAGGTCTAATTACCTTTACTATTAAAGACTGTGCCTCACTTTTGGTCTCAAAGTGTTTGATTCCCACTTTCCATTGCTGAACTTTGCTGATTTACTACGTTAGATTGATTCCTGGAACTGCTGGACTCCTCTTGTGTATTCAGCCCATTTTGAGCATGGTGGAAAGGACAAGTCCTGCAGCACCCTCACACCAGTGTGACCAGTTCTCCACCACCAGGTTAGTCCTTTCCTTCCAACATAAAGGCAGCATCAGCAGAGCTGCTGCTTGGGCACACCCTTTTACTCTGGTGCAGGTTAATGAAAGCTGATAATCATTCACAGACATCTCTGATACCCTTCATAAGTACACCAGAGCATTCCCATCACCCCAGATAGAGACAGAGCATCTTTTATATGGCACATCACACGCTTATGGTAGCCCCAGGGCCTGAATGGGGTAGTGTTGGCCCTGTGGGGCCCTGGGCTGAATTTTGGGTGATAGACCCCTGTGGGTAGTTTGCAGCCAGTCTGTTGAGTCCTTCATCACTCCCCAGCCTGCTCTGGGACCTCGAAGCAGGCTCTGCTCACAGGGAGCTGCTGCAGCTCGACAGGTGCACACCAGGGACTGGGCACTGCCTGTCTGCACATGCCATGCAAGGGTATATCAGAAAAGACCTTAAACACCAGTCTGATGTTTTATTATTCCTATTATCTGCACAGCTTCAGTGCAGGGCTATAGGAGCCAGCACCCATCTCACCCAACCCTAAGAGGAGGTGCCAGCTCTAAGACAGTCATCTCAGCTTTCTCCTAGACCAGCATCACATGAAAGCAATTTGTCCATCCTATGAGAGGAGCTATGAAGATTCATGAGGTTTGGTGTGATCCAAAATAGTGTTTTCTTCGTTTTTGCAAAATTGTGAATGCATCTCTTGCTTTTCCCAGCATGCAGTAGTATCACAGATACATGGAAAATACTTAAACTCTTCAGGCACATGAGAACATGGATCGTGGGATAGTTCATGTTGGATGGGACCACAGATGGCCTTCATGAAAGGTGGTAAGACTACAGGCAGAATTTTTGAGCACCTCCAGCTTTCCAAGGTTTGGAACTTCAGCTGCTGGGTATGCTTAGGTATATAAGAGCAAGGTAAATGGGTCAGAACAAGGTGACAGCAAAGCTTTTGAAATCCTTAAATATCACAGCAAAAACAAGTTAGGTGTAAGTCAGTGATGGATTTTAGCAGCACATCCAAGCCTGAAAGACTGTCCTTGGAAAGATAGCTTATGCTATGTCCCAGTATGCCAGCATAAAACTTTCTCTGCTACCCTAGTCCCTTTGGTTTAAAGGAGGAGACAATCTGGTTCAGTACGTCATAAACAAACTGGAAGGAAAAAATAGATAGAGCTCCAAAAGCATTTATGCGGGACGAACTGATGGACACAGCTCCAGCTCACAGCTCCAGTCTCTGGGAAGAAAACATGTCACTGCTGTGCAGCCTGGGAATGTCATGGCTGGGAAGGACCGTGGGATGCGTAGCTCTCCTTAAAGAAGGGCACTGAACTAGATCATGAGGCACCTGACATCTACAGTACGTTCCCTGCAATCCAGGCAGGACATGTTGATCTGCATTTTCCTGAGGGAAATGTGTTTGGCAAAACTTAGGGCAAATGTGTACTTTGCATAGAGCAATTTGGGTTTAATGCAACCAAGCTCCACTCCAGAGCACTTCAGTAGAAGATTTCTGAATAAATACACAGGGAATATGTTTATTTATCAGGGGCAACGCTTTTGTGAGATACGCGCATCCCACCTAATGCTCTCCTAGCATGTATCCTCCTCTGGTCCTTGTAGCTCCAGGCACAAGTCAGGGCCATCAAACAGCCCTGAGTGTGTAGGTTCAGGGCTCAAAGCAGTTTGGCCTCCCTCATTCCGTCTCTTTCCTTCATTCTAACTAATCAGTTTAGGAAATTTATGGTATTTACAGCTTGGCTGCGATCTCCTGTTTGTGAATGCAAATAAAACGTTGTTGAAGCTTGTAGGGTGCTGGAATACACAAAGCCTCTGTGATACACTGATTTCTCACACCAGGCTTGCCCTCCTGCCAGGCAGCTGATTGAGTTGCCACCTTCCCGACTACTCTGTTCCCAGGCAGCTGGAGGGTGTGGTGCCACCAACATTTTTTCAGTGGCAAAGCCAGTTTAAGAAATTCCCACCCCCACCCCTTCACTTGTGTCAATACATCTGTCTGAGGAGCTGTGTGGCAATTTGGATGGCATACATGGTCACATAAAAAGAATATTTGGGAGGGATGATTGTTATACACCTGGTTGATGCCAGTGGAACCCTGCATGGCAGAGAGAACATCAAGCTACAGCAGGAACAAGCAGCCAGGGGGTAGGAAATCCTTAAGCCAACTTTGCCACCAGTGAAAATACCATCAGCTGACATCCTGATGGCATCCCAACCCTCCAAAGGCTTCACAGGCCTATGTTATATACCAGTTGATCATTACCTCTTCAATAGTCTCAGTATGTCTCATGGTTGGAGGCTGACCACCAGGTTTCCACAGGAAGCCCACCTGAGACACTGCCAGCACAGCATGGTGCCTCTCGTTTCTCTCTAGTGGGCTGGGTGAAGGCTTCTCATGGGTGTGTGGGGAACCTGCATGCTCCCAGGGCAAGCTGCCATTCCATGAGATTTATAAAAAAGAGGTTCCCGTGGAATGTGAATCCCATGAGAAACCAAGGGATGGGATTTGATGCACCTTTAGGAAGAGGGTTCCAAGGAAGCCTGCCTTCTGAAGATGTCTGGTGAAGCCACAGCTTGTGAGAAGCATGAGGCTTTGCAGGGCTCTAAACAGAGCAAAGACCGGCCCTGGCAAACCTCAATGGCCCGTGCCCTAGGATGAAATGTGTAACCCACATTGCTGATATGGCACCGTAACCACCAACTCTCTTGAAAATACCCAGGAGAAGCTGAGAATGGGGGACGGAAAGGTCCAATAAATATTAAAAATGGACAAAGCCAGAGGGCCCAGGCAAGATGTGGAGTCCTCTCCAGAGACCTGACCTTCCTGGAGAGCATCTGTTGATACAGTACAGTGGGGGCCTGATCCTTTCTTTGGGGGCACCAGGTAAAAAGGAGTGAAGCGGATGCTCCCATCCTAAGGAGTCACTGGCCCTCAGCCCCCAGCAGCTGGTTTGTTCTTATCTCAAAGATATTGAGATTTCTCCATGCCACACCAAGGAAGGATTCAGGGTGTATCAAATTAATGGATTTCCAAGTGAAGTAGGTGTTTTCAGAAGGGGTGAGGCGTAGAAGTGGCTTTTTATGCCAAGTCTTTGTGAGCTGGGGGACATGAATGTGCAGCGGTGTCAGACTTGGCTGAAGACAAACAGTCTTCAGTCATCTTTTTGAGCTGGGCCACCAATCTCACTGGGTTCCTTTATCCTTGGGGCAAGAATTTCTTTCTGTTTCTGCAAGGATAGGGGAACAGAAGAATTTTGTCTTTTAGATTCTCCTGGATTTGCAGCAATTCCTAATTACACTGGAAGAGAATTGCCTCCCAATAGCTGCTTGTCCTCAGGGAATGATCAGCCCAGGATGAGGAAGACCACCTGCCTCATGCCCCTTGAGGGGAGAAGTTGTGGTAGTTGAAGGCTGGAAGCGTGCAGGGGTGGCAGCATATCAGCTTCAAAAACTGTAAGTTTTGTAAGCCTTTGCTCTGCACCATCAGTGATACAAAAAACAGCTTTGATGGGTGGTTTACTCTTATCATTCACTACAGTCATTCTCCAGAGAGTAACTTGAAAATAGATCATAATAGAGAACAGGACCAGAGTTACCCACCTCTCAGACTTCACTGTTGGTGACATCAAACCACATTTCATTGCTGGTGGTCAGAAAGGTGAAGGTGAATGTGTTACTTCCCTCAAGAGGTGGCACCAGTACAAAGAATGAAGGTCCATCACTGCTGCAGGAGCAAGTCAGTAAAACAAACCTCTGATCCTGCCATGAGTCACGTCACCTCAAGCTGAAACCATGAGAACCATGTAGATGCACAGGAGGAACTCCCTGCTGCCATAGAAATAATTGGTCTGGAAAAAAAAAAGCTGTCAGAAAAAGTACAGGAAATGAGAAAAATAAAATCACGAGCCTGGCGATCAACAGCGACTTCATGAGCAGAGAAGGTGGCCAAGAGACTCAGGCCTGGTGAGACCCCTGGCCAGCACAACAGCTGAGTCTCATAGACTTTGTAAAATTTGTGCTTGTATTCTGCCTCAGAAAAACAGTTATGTAAGAAAAACACTCTGAATTAGGTTGGGTTTCCTGTACCTGAGACAGGGCTGGGACTCTGGGATTCTAGCTGTCCTGAATTTGTGGGTTTTTTTAGCAGAATTCATGAGATGCAACAGACTAAACAGGTATCTAAGCAGCAGCATTGGGACTGATATCAAAACTGATCAATTTTTGTTGGCAAAGCTTAGGTCCATCCTGATGGAGATGGACATAGATCCTGACACCAGGAAAGGAGCCTGAAATCAATATGAAACCAAAGAGTTCAGTGTCAAATGCATGTGTCAAAAGGAGAAACAGCTGGGAACTGCACAGAGAAATGGGTTAAAAAGCTAATTGTTTTTTCCAGGGACCAAGAAAATGATGCCAGAAGTTTTGAAATTTCGAAATCAGAAGGGAAAGATGAGTAAATATGAGAGAATACTGCAACCATGAAATGATCCTCTTCAAATGGGTTGTCACAAGCAACTGTTTAAAAAGTGAATGTAACCAACATGTTTGTCAAAGAGCTTTGGGCTTCCACTGCCCTCTTAGAAAGTGGTTGATTAAGGTTTGGCAGTTACAAGTACTTTGGCAGCAATGAACACCATTTTACTTCAGAGGAAGGCTGCCATTCATGTTCCTTGAACTTTGTTTCTTTTGAATATTGCCACTTTGGACTCTAGATGTAGACAAAAAGGAGGGTGCACAGGGATATATTTCCAGCACACAGCCCCAGGGCAGAGACCAGCAGCCGTTCCTTCTTGGCTACAGCTGTAAATGCCAAAAATCTGCCAAGCCAGCCCTTGTTTGGCTCTGGGGGTGCCCCAACCACAACAAATTTCAGCTCTTAGCTGGATCTGAACCAGTTGTTCTTGGTTTTGCACAGCTCCCAAGATGAGGGCTTCGTAAGCAGACACAGGTCATCAATGTGTGTCCTGTTCTCTCCAGGCTACGACAAACCCTTCTGATTGTTATGGCGTGTCCCAATAGCTTTGCTACCTTCAGCTTTGCTAGACACCATCAGACAGGTTTTTACACCTGAAAATTAATTTGAATGCATATTTACTTTCATCTTTTCATAGGAACCAAATGTTTGCAGCTCAGGTTTTCAAGACATATATTATGACAATTTTTGGATCATACTTCTAGTAAAATAAAAAGTATTTTAGTCCCTTGTCTTTCCAAAACTTCATAATAGTGCCCACATCTGGTCCGCATACAGTTATAGACACAGGTCAGGTTGGAAAACACAGACAAGCCTGACAATCCTTACGCCCTACAGAAACCTTTCCCAAACACCTCCCTCTGCACAGTGACATTTGTTACCAGATTAATTTCCCATTACCACTACTGGCTGTGTTGATGGGCTATTGTCTCCATTGATATTTTTTTCATTAAAACCACAAGTGCACGATGATCCTGCCTGCGGGAAGCACACATAGCCTGGATGCTTCCCAGGGGCTGGTCACTCAGAGCACAGTCCTTCCTGCACTCCTCCTTGCTAGCCTGGAGCACACAGACTATGGCAACCATCCTGCACCACCTCCAGATCCTCCTCCCCTTCTGGCTGCTGTGATGGGGGCTCTGGAGAGCCTTGCCTGGCCCTCATTCCAGGAGATGAAGGGAGGGAGTCAAAAAAGAGGGGCTGGAACTACGTGATCTTTAAAGTCCCTTCCAACTCTACCCATAATATGATTTTATGAAAAAAAAATCATCGGGAGGTCCCACTGCCTTTCTCCCACTGCCCTGCCTGCTCCACGATAAGCGGTGAGGGCTCCTAAAACCACTGTCACACCATGTAGATCCTCCAAGCACCATCCTTCAAGGGGTTGCTCTGCCACCCACATAGTAAGAGGAAGGAACACCCTCTTCCAGCCTACTGTGACCGGGGCATTTCCCCCAGGACTCACCAGCTGCTTCCCAGCACTGAGGGAGGTGGGCACTGACAGCGTCCCCAGACCACCAGCTCTTATCAACTGGCCAATCTGATGAAGCCAAAGGCCTCTGATTTTGCTAGCGCTGAACATTTCTTTCTGGCAGGAAAGGTGATTGAATAACAAATGTGCTGAAGAAAAATGACCTTCCTTCCCTTCATCAGGAAGTGGAGCAGTAGGCTGAGGGGGAATAGTTTTAAACTGAAAGAGAGGAGATTGAGATGAGATGTGGGGAAGAACTTCTTTGCTGTGAGGGTGGTGAGAGCCTGGCCCAGGTTGCCCAGAGAAGCTGTGGCTGCCCCATCCCTAGAGGGGTTCAAGGGCAGGTTGGAGGGGGCTTGGAGCAGTATGTTCTGGTGGGCAGCGTCCCTGCCCAGGGCAGGGGCTTGGACTAGATGGTCTCTAAGGTGCCTTCCAATGCTAACCACTCTATGATTCTATGATTATAAGTGTCTCCACCAAGCCTCTGCCCACCAAGCCTCTCCACCCAAGGCTGATCACAGGCTGTGCAGTGCCACCAGCCACCCACCTTTCACCAGTCTCCCACCAGCAGCAGAGAAGCATGGACAATTTTGCTGCTTGTCCTTCCCCAGTTACCCACACACCTTCAGCACATCATTGGGCTGAGGAGAGTCAGCCCAAAACAAGTAGAGAGCCAAGTTTTTCCCAGGTCAAACATAAATTGTTTGACGAGAGCCTGAAAATACTAGTTTTGCTTACAGTTCTGTGGCAGCCTAAAAGATGGAAATGTGCCCAATCCAGTGCCAGCCCATGGCCATCCAGACAACTAGCTGCCTGGGGCTGTTTGTGGCCCATTTTGACACCCTCCAGGACCTTTCTCACTTCCAAATCTATCTTCTGAGAGCCCACACCACTGGTTCCAGGCACACTCAGAACAACTTCAAACACTGACAGGACCAGTGGCAGCCCGACCCTGTCTCTCCAAGGAGCCCCAGCCATTTTTCTCCCCTGCCTTAACACACTGCAAGTTGATCTCATGGCTGGTGACCTGACAAAGCCTTGTCAGAGGCTGAGGGGGCTCCACAAGAGCTATTTTGACTTCTTCATTGTAGCTGGAAAATGCTGTCCTTTCCTAGTTCCCTGCTTCATACCCAGGACGTCTTGTCCTTCCCTGACCTAGGAGGCAAGGAAATTTCTTGGTTCCACCAATGTGGGAATGGGCGAAGATGAAGGTGAGACTTGCCTTTTTGTGTACTCAAGAGCAGACCTCAGCCCAGTCAGCTGCAAAGTGTTTTATTATAGAAGACCAAATAAATTGATTGAGAGTTTGCAAATGGGCACAGAGAAGACGTCTAGTTGTTCTGCTTCTTGTAGGCATTAGGAAAAACTCCACTGAACTCTCTACTGAGTATAGGGAAGTATTTCCTGAGCCATTTGCAAGATGTTTCAAGATGGCATTTAAACTCCATAGACCTCATACTTTAAAAACATTCATGGTGCATGCGCCTTCTCCAGTTCTTCATGCATGAGTCCCCATACAGCCCAGGTTAGACATTAAACATTAAGCCTGGTATTCAGAAATTACCTATAAATTATAAATTATGCTGTTGATGATCTGCTCAGCAATGCTGAAGTTTAGGGAAATTGTTTTAGTTCTTCCCCTCACAGGGAACTCTTGAGGGGAGTTTTCCTTTTCCAAGAGACATCTCAAACACTCTGCCATCTTCTATGACATTCCTCAGAAAGATGGAGTCTCTGTTCTTGGAGAATTTCCAAACTCAGCTGAACAAGGTCCTGAGAAACTGAGGGTTCTACACAATTTGAAATGAGCCATGCTTGGAGCAGGAGGTTGGACCAGAGACATCCAAGCACACTCTGAACCCAAGTACTTCATGGTGTGTGGAATCTACTAATTGAGAGCTTTCTCAGTTGGAGACAACTTGAATGACTTCATCTTGGCCTGAAGACTTCACCTTCCAGGTGAAATAGGGAAGTTAACTTGCTTCAGCCTGTCCTTCTCTCCAAGTATCACTGAGCACAACAGACTCAGGCCAGTGACTGAGGCTCCAACAACCTACCCCTGCTGCTGGCAAGGGCCCATATGGAGGCAAAGTGCTATACAACACAGTCATCTCCCCCCTTTCTCATATATATCTGTCCCTCACACATGCAAAACTGGGTGATGCTCAGCTTTATGAAGGCAAAGTCAAGTGATGGCAAGAACATTACCCAAGTCCTCAGAAGCTGAAAATGCCTGGGATATGAGGTATTTCAGAAATCCCACACTCATCAGTATGGCACAGTTAATGTGATTCCAATATGTCATCAGAGATACCTCCAATGAAGAAATAGAATTATGAAAGAGATTGTATAAGGCATCAGCAAGATCAGATCTGCTCAATAAAACATGAACTTTTAAGAGAACTGAGGCATAGAGGGACTGCAATTGTAATGATGGGAAAAGAAACCTTTTTCTTAGAGCAGACGTTACATGGGTTTGGCCTGTTTAGCCAATAAGATGAAGGCTGCAAAAGATTGCAGTTGTCTGGGGAACATTATGGAGTCTGGAAGGGAAGAGCTATGGTCACATTTCAGCTCCTAACCAGAAGGTTCTCAGAGGGGTTATGCCACATCAGAGTCATGCCAATGGATTTGCTGTTCCCATCTACCACACCAAGATTGCATCTAAAACTATCTGGGATAAGCTTGCAATTGGCACCAGTAAGGTGCTGTCCTCAGGAGTTTATGTCAATCTCTCTTGATTGCAGAGGGATGCAAGACAGCCTTCTCAGACCAGCTGACAGCATTTTCACAGCTGGAGTCAGGTGAATTGAATTTCCACAGCATGTGCTCTGCAGTACGGGTTGGTTTAACTTGTTTAACGAAACCACCCAGCACGTCAGTGTTGGAACATGCAGGTGCTTCCAGGCTGATAATGATAACCATTTCCATTTCACAGGCAGAGGAAGCCAGCAATGAGCCTTAATGGGATGCTGGGTGCAACCACACGGCAGCAGATCCCAGCCAAGCTGTGCAATCTGGCAGGGACAGCACTACAGCTCTCCAGGCCTGGGCCTGGCACACCTGGCAGCGCATGGGGAAGCTGATGCACCAGAAATATTCTCAGTGGTGACCTTCTTAGCATATAAGCATGAATGAGAAAGCACACACGCTTTTTAGTTGGCAGCCTGATACTTGCCAAATCATCGGTGTGTAATGCTGCACTGGCTGCTGGAGAAATCAAAATTATGGACTGTTGTTTTGGGCTGTGTTTCTGTGTCTTGCAAGATTTACACGTGAGCAATCCTAGGAGTTGTTGTTCCATCCATTAGATGTGCTTTGCTACCCTGCTCTTGATGTTAGTATCTCTTAGCATCAGGCTGAGCAGACATGCCTTCTCTTGTTTTACCAGGGATCCTTCTGGGGCTTTGGCTGAGCTCAGATTTTACAATATATGAATCCTTGCCAACTTTTAGCCTGAGAAGGCAGTTTGCCCACCTTCAGCAAAGCTGAACAGTACACTAGGGTTTGCAATGTGAACCAGCTGTCAAGGATGAGTTACACCTCCTGCCCTGAAGGGAGTGGGAAGAGATGAGGCAGGGAATGTTTATCCAAACAAGTTTGTACACACATACGATTTTGTAATATGCTGCCTAGGAGAGACTTGCAGTCATGGTGTGGAAGAGTCTGGAGAGTATTGTAAGGATCCCAGCCCTGCCCCTTCAAGGAGGATGGGACAGACATGCACAACACACTCTGCTGGCATTTGGCTACCCCAACGCAACCTTTGCTGATGGTTTTGGGAGCAGCACAGCCACGCAGAGATGTGAGGACACAGAGCAACTCAGACTTGGTGAGTTGGTGTCTCCTTCGTTTACCTGGTCCTGCAGAAAATTCCTAACGAGGTGACAGTGAAGCTGCCAGATGTCATTGACTGCACATGGAGGCTGTTTCGCGTGCATTCAGCAAGGCAGGAGGGGATTTCAGAGTGAAGACGTTTTATGGTTCCGTATTTGGAAAGCAATCCACATTCTTTTGCCACAAGAGAGACAACAGGTTTTACTAGCACCAAGAATAAACAAAATATCAGTAATGATTGTGGTCAGACCCCAAGCAGATACTGCTCTCAGATATGCTGAGTGATTCTACATCATTCTGGGGAAAAATTAATGAAATGCTAGACAGCTGACCAGAAATCAGAGTCTATCTCAAGGCACAACTTCCCTGGAGCATTTCACTCTCCCTTGACCATTCAACTAGGGGTGTGAGCAGAGACCACCTCTAAAAGAATTCGTTGGGGAATAGTAAGGTACCAAAGCAAATTCTACCATTGAAAAATCTCCCTGGAGAAGGGGGATACAGAAGCTGACTGGTGGTGTCCACCCCTCAGGACAGCTAAATTCATAGTGGGCATGACCTTGCACACCAGAGAGATCGGGCAAGCAGCCTTGCTGGACACCAGCTCCCCCCCTGACACCAGCTCCCCCCAGCTTCCCTGGCTCAGAGGCAGCCTTTTGCACTCTGATCCTGACAGGGAAACACCTGCACACGGTGGCACTTCAAGGACAAGCTTGCTACTCACTTCCAAAGCGTTGAGACAAAACGGGTTTATTTATTGTCATGAGTTGTGTCTCCATCACCTGCTCTGCCCCAGAATGGCCCTGGTGCACACCCTCCAGCAACACCCTTCCTCAAGACCTTCAGTCTTTCCAGCTGACTTGCTGGGTGACAGGAAGCACACCGGCTCCCAGTCTCCTACTCACCATCAACTGCTCCTGGGAGCCCCCATCCAGTCACTAATGTTTAAAATGGGAGACAAATGCATTCAAGCTAAGTGATCAGTTGACTGTGTAATCAAAAAACAAATCATGAAAGAAAGCACAGGCTTTGAAAGTACCTGCCACAAAGCCAGCTCTTGTCTCCTAGATGCCACCTTCTGCCAAAGCCACCCCAGTTTCACAGTGATGCTCCCTCCACTGGGGACCTGGGTTAGAAGCTTGTTCTGCCTGAAAACAAATCTGCAAAAAAATCCTTCAATGCTAGACCAGTGCCCTTCCTGAACCCACAGGACAGCCCAGGGGAGCTGCATGCACCCAGCTGGTGGTCAGAGAGACATGTGCATCCCAAGGCTGATTATGTGCCACAGCCTCGGCCACAGATTCTCCCTGCCTTTTCTTCAAGGTAAAATCTCTTGCTCTGTGCTGTGATTTCTACCTGGCAGGCTGGGACACCTTGGTTTCCACTCCCCTCATTTTCAGAGCTTCACATAAAGGAACCAAATGCAAAAATTTCCAGTGTACTCCCCTGCTTTGTTCCCAATCCAAACAGCTTCATGGGTTTTCCAAGCTTTGTCAGCACTTTCTGTATCACATAATGGGAGAAATGGTGTCTGATCACACATAGCACGTTGTCAGACGCTGGTAGCTCAATTCTACCTCTGCAGAAGAGAACTGATACCAGGAATGAACAAGATGAGCAGGATGAGCATCCCATGCCCCTCTGTCTCCCAGAGGAGCATTACCATCCCAGGTGCCATGACCAGCACCTGTCCCTGGTCCCATCCCAAAACCTGTGGCTGCCTCAACTCATTCCTCTGCACCCTCTCCTCCTGGCGCTGCAACCTCTGAGCACAGCAGGGACCCATGCTTGCCCACCTTGGCTAACAACAGCAACAGGAGGGGCACATCACACAAAGGCACCCGAATAAAGAGGAGGTGGACCCAGCCACCCCTTTGGCTGACCCAGCACCGCCTGCAGTCCCCTAAGCCTGACACCAAGGAGGAATGAGCACCCTTAGAAGCCCTTGCCACTCAGCGGCTGCTCCTATGGGACTGGCTCTGGCACAAATGGCTGCTGCCAGGTTAATTCCACTCTGGACCGTGAGCTGCTTGAGCTGCCCCATCCAGGGCTGCGGAAAGGATTTGTTCTGCTGACAGGTAACCCTGGCAGGGGGATGTTCCCCAGCAGCTTCTGGCACAGAGGGCTGCTCCCACTGTTTCCACACTGGTGTAGAGCAGAGTAAATCCTCTTTGATCAATGCAAAATCAGGTGTAAAACAGGAGTATCCAGCCCAGGCCATTTAATTCTCTGAGATCAAGCAGGCTTATAATTTTCATCAGTGTTGCTTCCTGCTTGAAATGCTTTTCATTAGCTGCTCATTCAGTGAACACAACCACTTCTGCTACCTCAGCAAAACACATGCCACACTTCTTGCTCAGCCGCAGAAGGCAAACATTTTATTGCATTTTAATCACTGGCAGTTTCGTCAGTTGCTTCCTGGTCTCTATGTTTCTTCTACTCATCCTACTGAGAAGCTTCTCTAAACTTGGATTGCAGAGACGTGCTTTGACCAAAAGCAATCGGGTACCTCCTCAGCCTCCAAGTAGCTGCACAGCTTGATGCAGTTCCTGGGGAAGCTGAAGGTGAAACGCTCAGTTATCTCAGTGGCCTTTAGATCCAGTCCTGGGAGAAGTGAGCCAGGCTGAGCCGTTTGGGCAGGCACAGCTGTTTGGCTGCAAAGATTGGCTGCCCTGACAAGACCTCTGCCATGGCATCAACCTTGCTGGGAAATTTCATAGAATTTTTTTCTTCTGAAAACAATGATCTCTTGGAGCCGAAATGTTTCAGAGGAACATGTGAATATGGAGGAAGCCCACTGATCAAGTGCCCTTTCCCAACCCAGCCTTTGAGGAACCAGGCCAAACAGACCAGAACCCGTCTGTGAGAGCAGCGCAGCCCGCTGTCAGGAGAGGGTTAAGGAAGGGTCTGACACTGCAGTTTCAAGCCAAGAACTCATGAGTGACAAGAGCAGGGCACAGTTCCAGCTACCCAGGGTCTGTTTGCTAGTCAGTGTCCCTGATGGCTCTCCTGGATGATGCTCGAGGACGGGTGGTCACCTGCAGATTGCTCCCTTTCCTTGGGCAGACTGAGGTCCACAGCCCATGACCTGCTGTTCCTCTCCCAGGCTCGGTCTTCCTGTGCCTCTGAGTCACACCAAGTGTTTGAAAGAAAATTTTGGTGCATCATTTCTTCATTTTCCTTTGTCTGGGGGGTTTCCATCCTCTGATGCACACCCCACACCCTTCTCACCGCTGCACAGAAACTGGTTCTCCTCACTTGGGCATGATCCTTATTCAATCAGAGCCCCTGCACCGAGGTCAACAACCCTCTTCATTTGTTCTGCTGCTGCTTCTGGGGCCAGGCATGAACAGGTAGAAGATGGGGTAGGGGGTGTATTTGAGAACCCCCCCACAGATGGGCCAGGGCCAGGGCTGGGTAGGGGCTGACGGAACCCCTCGCTGCCCCGGGATGGGATTCACGACAGCCTGGGCCAGTGGCTGTGGGACCACCAGCATCCTGCCAGCAGCATTGGCCTTTCTGCTGCTCAGACAGCACATTCAGTGTCAGCGGAGCCTTTCCCCATTTACCCCCATGGAAATGGGTGGCAGCATCAGGCCCAGCGTGAGCCTCAGTTTGTAGCTGTCACCGTCTGCAAGTCCCTGAAGAAGAAGGAAAATGCCCTGTGCATAAGCCCCAAGGGAACAAGAACAAAGGCAGGTCCCTTCTTCCTTCAGCGTTATCTGAGATCAATCATTGCCTGAATGTAAGGCAATCCCCCCACTCTGCTGCTCGCCTCTTGCCCCGCACAGTCATGCTCAAGTGATTTTGTTTCAGGGTAACACTGAGTTAATTTGTCTGAAGCCCTGTGGGATTTCCCAGGCAGCCCTTTCCAGCAAGGGGATTTTGCTGAGTCTGCAAAATAATTCAGCACAGGGAGAGGGGCATTCATGGGCCCCAAATTCTCCATATTTTTTTTTTCTCCTTCATCTCTGATTCCTCCAAACCACGGAGGTCTCAGATTGCCCTGGGTCAGTGGCTCAAATGCTGTAAGCTCAATATTTTCTCTGCTCCACAAATTTTGCTGTATCTCTGTCCTCCCGCACAGCCCTCTCAAGGTCACTCTGGGAGGTTGTGTGATCTGATGAAAGCGAACAGGGAGGGGGGAAAAAAAGCCCGGCGAGATGAAAACTGATTCCATGCTCCAGCTCCAGACCGTTCCCTTTGGCCCCTCTTGGCTCGCTCTGCGCTGCCCTGGGACTGTCACTGCCAGGACACACTTTTGAGATGGTTATGAAAGGAATTGTGCATTCAGGTATTCTAAGAACTGGCTGAGCCTTTTGTCCGGAGAACGGATGGGAAAGCTTATGCCTTAGTGCCTGCTCCTTAAGTAAAGGATTGTGTAACCCTGGCATGCTGCAGTGCTCCCGCTGGCAGGTGATGAAAAACTGGGCAGAAAACAGCCTTTGAAATGCCCAGCTGGACGGAGAAGGGCCTCGCTGGGCAGCCGTGACCCTCCCTCACCCCACTCTGAACCTGACGGCTGCTTCTCTGCCCAGAAGGGGATGGTCAGGGATTTACCAGCAGACGGAGTACTTGCATCTGTACCAGTAATTTAAATACGCCTGGCACTGTTTCCTGGCCCAAAGGCCATTGACACAGAACTATGTATTAAACTTTTTTATCCTCCAAGCCAGGACAGATGCATCCAAGGGCACAGGGCAATGATATTAAGTCTATGCTGCCCTTAAAATTTTCTAGGAACTGTTTCTGAAAGCACTAGTTGTCTTGACCCAAAATCATGCCATGGACGTGCAACCACAGTGAGACCTGGGAATATTATTGCTGGCCACGCAGGCCATCCCAGTGCACCCAGTGGTGCAACCCTGTGTCATCCCCAGGTGTGCCACTGCTGGAGCAGGGTCTGCCCAGAGTGGCAGCCCAGAAGGAAGCAGTGACTTGCACATACTTACCCAAATAGCCCAGGGGAGCTGCAGATGGCTGAAGCATTGTGCCAGTCTGCTCAGTCCTTGAGCTCCTGATGTCTGGAGTTAATGAGGGACTCACAGACTGGCAGGGGTTAGCAGGAACCTCTGGAGATCATCTCCTCCAATCCCCTGCCAGAGCAGGGTCACCCAGAGCAGGTCACACAGGATCATGTCCAGGTGGGATTTGAATGTCTCCAGAGAAGGAGACTCCATCACCTCTCTGGGCAGTGTCTTCCAGGGCTCTGACACCCTCACAGGAAAGATGTTTTTCCTCATGTTGAGATGGAATTTCCCATGTTCCAGTTTGTGCCCGTTGCCCCTTGTCCTGTCCCCAGGCACCACTGAGAAGAGTCTGGCCCCATCCTTTTCCCACCTGCCCTTTAGCTGTTGCTCAGCATCAACAAGATCCTCTCTCAGTCTGCTCTTCTCCAGCTGAACAGCCCCAGGGCTCTCAGCCTTTCCTCAGCAGAGATGCTCCAGTCCTTCACCATCTTCATAGCCTCCTCTGGACTCTCTCCAGCAGTTCCCTGTCCTTGAGCTGGGGAGCCCAGAACTGGCTGTGGCCTCATGATGGCAGAGTAGAGGGGCAGGATGACCTCCCTTGACCTGCTGGCCACACTCTTTATTAATGCCCCTCAGGACACCATTGGCTTTGGCCACAAGGGCACATTGCTGGCTCATTTTGTTGTGCATTCCCAGGCCACCAGCAGAGACTTGCAGCTTTCATTGCACTGTTGATGCCTGCAGCTCCTTGTTAATGCCCAGGCCTGCCTCAGGGACACAGGGTGCTTTCACGTCTGATGCTGTCCTATACCCTACAGCCACTGCAGAGGGTCTGGGTTTGGTGCATCCCCTCTGGCAGTACACAGCAGTGCTTGTGTGAGGGCCATGCACAGTGTGAGAGGGAAAGAAACATATATGCAGGAGTAAACACCACTTTTTCTGAAATTACATGTGAAAGCGAGACGAAGCTGCACTGGGAGACATGCTAAAAGGTTGTTGAGCGCTGTCCCCTAAATGAGGGTTGGGACAGCAAATATGCAGCAGCATCCTTGGATCTGCCCATTTGGGAGGTAGTGGCAGCAGATTTCACATGGGTAGAACACCTGCAGCATGGAAGTCACTCACTGGCAAGGCTGGACATGTCCCTGAAAATCCCTGCTATTGTGTGAAGCTCTCCTCAGCACCACTGGGATTCTCCCACCTCATTTCCTGAAATCCCACCATGGTTTTCAGTGCAGATAAGGTGGAAAGACAGAGGTTTTTTGCCCATGTGGCAAATACAGGACAGTGGAACTTAAGAAGCTTCAGGAGTTCTAGTTTCAGGATTCTTCCTAATCATGGCAATGGCACTACAGTCTCTAGCAAGGTCATTTAAAGGCTTTTTTCCCATGACACTGCAAAGCTGAGGAGCTCTTGGCCTGTCAGTGCAGAGCGGGACACTGTGTCCAAATGGGAGAGTGTGCCCAGCTCCCACCCCTGCATGAAGCAGCCCCAGGGAGAGCTCTGCCCTTGTAGACATGTCCCTTCCTAAGGCAAAACATCTGGGAGGTGAATCTTCACCAAGAGAATATCTTTCTTCTCAAGGAAACCTTTTCCCAATGCCCCGTGTCCATGCTGAGCTCCCCAGAGTCTCATGCAAACCAGGAGCTTTTGGATGTTTAGATCAGAACCCTTAGTGCATCCCTCTACCTCTCACTGGAAGGTCTGGTAGGTTAACCTACTCTCAGTCCCTCTTTCAGCCTGGGCATCCTGACCATCTTGGGCTGGATCATCCACCACCTGCGTTTTTCTTGCAGGTCTCTGGGCTCCCCGTTGCTCAGGAGTGCACTGAGCAGCTCTTTGCCCCTTCTGCCTCAATTTTGCAACTTGCATCAATTTTTTCAGATGCACCAAACACAAGTGTTTTGTGCTGGTGCCATGGTCCTTGGCCTGATGGCTCAGATGAGCTACCCGATACGCTCCTGCTCCTTCGCTGGGTGAGTGCCAAAGTGCTTTTTGCAGAACTACAGAGATCTTTTCCAGCAAACATCCTGTCAGTAGCTGGATTGTTTGAATATCCAGGGAAATCAAGCGCAAACTGCAGATTGGCCAGGCGTGTTCCCAAGAAACAATTTTATCAAAACTTCTGGCAGAGAAAGTGCCTGGTTTGACAGAGCCTTTTCAGGAGCAAGCATGGAGAGCAGAGATTCAAGCACCGTCATTGTTTGAGCAGAGTCAGAAGCTTGGCTCTGCTCCTCTCACTCCCAGAGCATGCCCCAGGCACAGGCTACAGGAACAACCATCTTCATCCAGAGTATGCAATTAAATGTTCCTTAGGCCAGGAGAAGGCTGATGTGTGTGGTGCAAGGGACACCCATTCAGGTACCTGAGATGTTTCTTGTTCTTTTCTAGGGTAACTTACTAACCACAGGGCTGTATTAGTCAACAAGGACCCAAATCCCATATTCTCAAGCATGGTTTCAAACGTTCCAGGTTTGTTTTCATTCTGCTTCATAAATCAAATATTTTGGGAAGCTGTGTCTTTTTTTTTTTTCCTTTTCACAAAATGAAGCTTTCATTTCCTGTAACCAGGGAGCACAAGTTTGAGCCTCCTGAGAACATCTTCACATTTCTGTTTCGGGTTGTTGGCGAGACATCATCAAATATCAAGTGGAGCAACATACTCCAAAGTGACCATCAAACCTCACCCTAAGGAGCCAGCAAAGAGATGTGCAGCTCAACCCACAGGACCAGCAGCTGTATTTGCAGCGTGGGGCATCACAACACCCAGCATTGGAAGATTCACACTTCTTCCTGAATGTTTTATATGCTATTGTTAGCAGCAGTAATCCTACGGTACAAGAGCTGTAAGGGATTAGGAAGGAAGAGCATTCTCCCTGTGCTGCGGTGAGTGCACAGTAAATTTCCACAGATTATCATGCACTGAGTTGAGGGTTTCTCAGATACAGCACTCCTGCTGTACTTGCTGCTACTTCTGTGGGCTTTTTAAACAATAAAGGAGTAAAGAAAAAAGTTGTACCACTAACATGCAACTGTAAAAACTCAAAACTGGATGTTTTATTCCAGAGCAGTGGTAGGGCCCAAATCTGCTCTCATAATCATTTTATTGCTATTGCTTGGGTTTCAGGCAGGTATGCACCTTCAAGACTGATTTTCTAGGAGGACAGGATGGCTTATTTCTTTAGCAATGAGTTTTAGTGTTTCCAGCCAAAGTAAACTTCTTGTCAAGCCTCAAAAGTAAGAAATCAGATTAAAATAAAAATATTTAAGTATTAAAAATGTATGTTGGCTCCTATTTTCCCTACTGCATTCTGATCATGTCTGTGGTTTCAAGATTTTGTCTACTTCAACTAATCTGAAAATAAAGAAGAGGTTCAGATTACTCTCCACAAGTGGGTTTGTGGTGGGAAACCTGTGCAGGCACTTTTAAGTCCTACCCTTTCATCATGCCCTTCTCTCTCCTGCCCTCAGATACCCCCCTGCCCACTGGAAAGCCTTGGCTCTCCCACAGGGCTCAGACAGCACAGGCCATCCAGCTGGTACCATCAGGGAGAAGATTCTGATGCTTGCTGCCTGTGTACCTGGCTCCCATTTATTGGGGTTGTGTTGGAAAGCTGGGCTTTGTCCAAAGGCAGCTGTCTGCCCATCACCCTGAGTCCAGCCTGCACCGTTTCTTCATTTGGAAGAAATTTCTTCTATCAGGAAGGATAGGGTTTTGTTCTGTTTTTCTTACATAAAGACATTTGAACCCTTCCAAATCTGGTAACCAGCTGGGATTGATCTGTCTTCACACAGGCTCAAAGGAGGGCACAGACTCAAGGAGGTACATCCTTTTTCTTCCCCTTTCACATGGGTGTCCACAACAGCCTTGTCCAAGTTTCCTCTTGAGAGCGTGACTGGAGCTATTTTCTGCGGTCTGTAGCACTCTTATTTTCCATGGGGCTATAACAGGAGATGGAGCGGTGACACGTGACAGACTGATTTAGGCCCTAGTGAGAGGAAGTTTACAGAACTGGGACACCAGCAACGTGTTAAAGACAAGCAGGATGTCTTTGCTCCTCTAACTCCATGGATCAGCAGAGCTTAACCTGTTGGCTCCTTCCATAAATGTCCCAAAGAGAACAGAGAGCATCTCCAGGCATTTCCCACTGATTTTCAATTAGTGTTGCTGCTATCAGGGATTTATAGAAATCCTCTGTAAGTGGACAGGGTAAGTGCCATGTCTGGTGTAACCATGATGGCAAAGAAAAAAAATCAAAGATTGAGGCAGGTGTAGCAGAAGCTGAATTCCCATTTCTTTCGGGAATTTCAGGAACGGCAATAGGAATTCATCTCTCCAGAGCCAGAGACCGCTTGCAGCTGCAGGTGCTTCTCTCTCTTGCAGAAGTACAGCCACTCTGGTGAGAGACACACACACCTGGCTGCAATACCCTGGTCATCCTCGTGTCTCACCCAGGAGTCATAAACCTCCCCCATGAGTGTCTGTGTGAGCGATCCAGCCAGTATTAATGGAAGCAGACAGAGGACATGAGGCAGCCAGTGAACCCAGAGTAACTCTAGATCTCAGTGGCCTTGCCACTGCAAATTATCTGGTGCCTGATTCATAGAATCATGGAATGGTTTGGGTTGGAAGGGGCCTTAAGCATCATCCAGTTTCAACCCCCCCCAACACCTCCCACCACACCAGGTTGCTCCAAGCCCCCTCCAATCTGGCCTTGAACCCCTCCAGGGATGGGGCAGCCACAGCTTCTCTGGGCAACCTGG
>JAOTQQ010000009.1:7573788-7640795 GCA_026546715.1 Gallinago undulata
GGCCACGGGGCTGGGGATGCAGCCCAGGATGCGGGGGGGTTTCTGGGTTCTAGCACATGTTGCCTGTGGAGCTTTTCACCCACCCCCAAGTCCTTCTCCTCAGGGCTGCTCTCCAGCCATTCCTTGCCCAGTCTGGATTTGTGCTTGGGATTGCCTAATGCTTATTGCTCCAAGCAGAGCCCAGACAAAGGCAAGCTGCCAGGTGGCCCACGTACTGTCAGTGTGTGGCCACAGTGTTGTGCCAGGGAGGAGCGGAGCTGCAGAGGTAGCAGTACTCTCACACAGTAAAGCACCCTGAGAGGGTTTGGAAGCTCCCAAGGTTAGTGCTGTTGTTGAGTCACTTGGCCAAGCCCTACATCACTTTATTTGTCCCTGTAGAGAGCAGGAAGACTCTGAGGTGTTATGGCATTCTCACAGTCATCTGCATTGCCAGTGTAGAAAAGATTATATATCCATAAGCCTGTTAGGTCCCCCTACCACAATGTCCACGTGTCCTGAAAACCACCCTTCTGACTTGAGTCCTTTCATGACATTCCCATGACAACTCATGTCTTACAAATATTAACTCCAGATCAGCTAGACCATTAAGCTCCCATCAACCCCTCCCCCTAAATATCTGTTGTCTTTGAGCAGCACAAGGTGGGAAGGAAACAACTAGTTCCGCCCTCAGAGTCTTTAATGGTATGACAGACACAGGCTGTTTGGCCACACCTGCCTCTTCTAGACCTTGGTTTTTTTCCAGGGAAATTTGCTGATGTAAATGCATAAAAGGCAGGAAATGTAAAAATTCAAGACGTTAGTGAGAGGAACTCCCCTAACCTTGCCTATGCAGAGCATCTCAGCAATCCAGCCAGGAACTCAGTGCAAGGACATCTACATGGCACGGGGCTTAGTGCACTACAGTCAAGAATGAGAAATATTCACATGCTGTGTCCAGTGCACGCAACTTCACAGCCAGCTTGAGCCTGAGTGCCAGGGGGCACATTGTGTATAAATTGTTTCCTAAATGAGCTGTCATGTCGGCATGCCTGGTTTTCACCCCTGGTTTGTCTGTTTCGAAGGAGCACAAGACATTGTAGGTCAAGCTCCATCTTCTTATATGCTGATATATGCTCATGCACATATGTTGATGCGTGTGCTGATGCTCAGCACCCACAATCGACCTCTTCTTGGTCCCTAACCCAAGTGCTCAACTTGCACCATTGAGTATGGCAACATAAAATTTAATGGGTATCCAAAATTTTCCCTGGTGTTACCTATTGAGACTCTGGATATTCCTGTTGTTCTAGAAATAGCTGATAAGATTTCAAAGCTCCCTAAATTGCTAGCCCCAACCTCCTGAATGCCACAAGCAAATGACAGATGCTCAGTTCTTACTTCAAAACACTTTGAGCTGCATTGGTGACATCTTCGCTCTAGGAAATATGCCCCACAGTAACTCACAGAGGAGTGAGTTACATCACTCATTAGGCTGCATTATAGGAGCTCACTGGCTGTGAGTGATGGAGGAGGAAGATGATGGGACCATGTTAGTTACAAAATTATTTCAAGCTGCTTACACAGTGTGCCTATAAAAAGGTGAATGGATGATAAAAAACAGGTCTGGGAGACACTGCAAGTCAGCTAATCCCCTTCCCAGCAGAGTGGTGCTTCTGCCACTTATGACAGGAACGTGTATGACCTGGTTTTAAAATCCTGTCATGCTGGAGTCACAAGATTTTCCCCACACCATTTACTCAGCATTTGCCCCTCCTGAGGGTCAAAAGGTTTCCATTCCTGTTGAACCAAAACCATTTTTTGTCATAGTTTATTTTCACTATTTCTGTTCTTTTTGCCCACAAACAGTTTGTTACCTTCATTTTTGTGCAGATTTTTCACTTCTTTCTCCACGGAAGGAGAAAAAGATATCTGCCTGCCCCAGGCATCAGAACCTGTTCTCCCCAAAGTGAAGTCGGATATGAAGCGGAAACAATATGCCAGAGTCCAAAACTGAAGTGGGATGCATCTCATCTCCCCTGTAAAATGGCTAAAAGGCAAGGAATCCTGTGAGCTCCCTTTAGAAGCACTGGAGAGAAGAAAGTACAAGTGATTCATCTGGTTCTGACTTACCTGTCAGGCAGGTGAATCATGCCCCAGAAGTGCCTCATTCCCTATGTTGACCCTGAAGCCAGTCTAGACAGCTCGTTCAGAGAGAGACAACAACAGTGTCTCCCACATCTCTGGATACAGGGGAAAAGGAGTTTTGAAGTTAAGCTAAGAAGCTCAAGAGCCTCAGTCTGGGCAATAAAGGTTCAGGGACTTTTCACCTTCCAACTTGTAAAACAATCCTCTGTCCCTAATTTTTGCTCTTTGTTTTCTTTTTTAGTGTAACCTCTATGTGGAGTCCTATTTCAGTTGGAAGGGACCTCCAACGATCAGCAAGTCCAGCTGCCTGACGGCTGGACAAGACCAAACAAGACCAAAAGCTACAGCATGTTATTAAGGGCATTGTCCAAACGCTTCTTAAACCCTGCCAGGCTTGAGGCATCCACCACCCCTCTGGGAAGCCTGTTCCAGTGTGTGACCACCCTCTTGGTAAAGAAATGCTTCCTAATGTCCAGCCTGAACCTCCTACACATCCTGAAACCATGTCTATACCAACACCCTGAGCAAGACTTGTTCTTGGCTGGCTCTGCTATGATGAGGGGTAGGTAAAGGAAAGCCTCACTTCTGAGCAGCCAGGGAGGATAGCCTTTGTTTTCAGACTTGCCTCAAGGGAGGAAAGTTGTTGAGGAGTGTGTATGTGAAAAGCGCATTTATAAGGTACTCTGCAATGTGGAAATGGGATGGCTCCTTAGCTTGCAAATTGTTGCCCTCACTTATGTGCCAACCAAGCTCTTGGGCACTGGAACTGGTGCCAGCACAAATCCAGACTTTAAGAAGACAAATGTCCCTGATGGGGAATTTTTATGATACTCCTTGAGACAAGTTAAACACACATTTGTGCTTAAATATAAAAGAAAAATTTAATGAACAATGCATTGGGCAGAGCCCTACCACGGTATGCTGTTCAACGTGGAATCTGCAAAGATGTATCACAGCAGATTCCTTATATACCCTTGCACCAGCACCAGTCTTTCCATCTCTGAGATTCCTGTTTCCAGTTTAACCACTTCTTGTAACTGGGCCTTTTTGCCCTCTGTGCCAAGATCATTCCTTGGTCACAAATCACCACTGCCGAGCAGTTACAGTTAGAACTTCACTTTCATCCCAGACAAGACCTAGGAACCAAAAGTTAAGTCCTTGTGAGTGCAAAAGCATCAGACTGCAGTTATGTCCTTATCTCCTTAAGACAATGTTGGGCAGGAGATGACCTAAGTGCAGCTCTCACAACAGTGAGAATCTTCAGGAAACTGCCTCATGAGTAATCGTGTCCAGATCCAAGCTGAGACATGATCCATCCAGAAAATCCCTTGGGTTCTGTGTCCCAACTTCTTGGCCATTCATGCTCTAATGTTTAATCAACAGCCCATGGAACTGTGTTTTCATCAGAACAGATCATAGAATCATAGTATTGTCTAGGTTGGAAGGGACCTTTAAGATCGTCTAGTCCAACCATCAACCTAACTTTCATAAAAACCATCACTAACCCCTGTGTACCCGTTTTTTAAATACCTCCAGGGATGGTGCCTCAACCACTTCCCTGGGCAGCCCGTTCCAACACTCAATAACCTTTCCCGTGTAAAAATTTTTCCTAATCTCCAATCTGAACCTCCCCTTGTGCAACTTGAGGCCATTTCCCCTTGTCCCATTGCCTGTGACTTGGGAGAGGAGACCGACCCCCCCTGGCTACACCCTCCTTTCAGGGAATTGGAGAGAGCGAGAAGGTCTCCCCTCAGCCTCCTTTTCTCCAGGCTGAACACCTCCAGCTCCCTCAGCATCTTCTCATAAGGCTTGTGCTCCAGACCCCTCACCAGCTCTGTTGCCCTTCTCTGGACTGGGGACAGGATTACAGTGGCCAGCAAACACCAGAGCTGCTCTCAAGCCAGGTCCCAACAAGAGTGGCAAAGCTATGCCCTGTGAGATCTGCCCCCCATTTCTAATGATCTGGCCTAACCCTCATCCTGATTGGCAAGAAAAGCTTAGAAATGTGGCTTAAGGGAAGTGTCTTAGGAAGCATGTCCTGGATGCCAGCCAGGCAGGGTTGTCCCTTTGGGAAAGGGAAACTCTACAGCACAATTACAGCAAGACCTCTTTCAGGAGGTGCTCTCACTGCCCATAATCCACAGGATGCACTGACCAGTGATGTGCTGCTGGTCCCTTTCCTCACACAAGGCACTTGGGGCGATTCTTGAGGTAAAGAGTGTTTGCCCTGCGTGCTCCAGATTAAGGCTGTAGGAGCAGGCTGAGGAGCAGCGTGGAAGCCAGCCAAGCTCCTGGCCACACAGGCGTCATCTTCTGTAAGAATCGGGAGATTCTGGTTGGTGCATTATTGGGTGCAGTGTACCACTGGTGTTTGGGCTGAGAGATAGATGGAAATTAGACCTGGGGAGTAACCTGCAAGCCATGGGAAGACAGTGCATAGAATCTACCAAGGGATCATTGGACAGACAGGATTTCTTCTGAGCCTTGCAGAGCAGCACCCCAGAATGAGCATTTACAGAGCAGATTTTGTGAATAGCCTGAGAGTCCAAATTACAGATCAACAAACACAGCCAGATGGACACTGCTGCCTTCTGGGCACCTGCATCATTTATTGATGCTATCAGGACTCAGCCACACTGCCAAAACTGGAGGCACAGAGTGCCATTTGCCAAGTCTATGCCCAGTACATCCTCCTGCTCTGCCACAAGGGCAGAAAAAACCAGGACTCACATTGCAAACAGGAACCTGGCTCAGCTATCCAGTGTTCCTGTGAAAACCTATCCCAAAAAGCCAAGCTCTAGTAAAACACTGTCCTGCCAGTTGAGCCATCTGTCTTGCTTCAACTTATTAATGAGCCACACTCTTACCTTTGCTTGCAGAGTTTTTCAGCTCTGCTAGTTCTTTTCAAGCAGCTTATCTTTCGCTTTTTATTGACAACAACGCTATCCTTGAAATCTGTGAGTGCAAAAGGTAACCACATCCACAATCTTTTCTGGTCTGTGTGAGTGAATTAAACGTTTCCCAAACCATTGTCATAAGATCAAGCGGCCCAGACCCTCCCACAATCTTACTATTAAACTCTGCAAGCCTCCAGAACAACATGGTCTATCCAGCCTGTCTGACAGGACCGCTATCTGCTCTGCAAGGCATACTGAACCATGCCCAGAAATAATTTGGAAAAGCATCAGTTGGCCCAGGGGAGCCATGCCCCAGTGACATGGGCTGTTTCCTGGCATTGTTTACTCAATGTAATGGTGCAGAAAAGTTTTTTGATTATTAACAGCAGCTCATCATTTGCTCTGATTTTATTCCACATAAGCATGCTGCAGCAGCCAGAATACGCCTTCAGAAACCTTCTGGACGGTTTGCTGGAGGCACAGTGATCTCCTCTATTTATATATTAGTAGTGAGCTCCAAACCCAAACAATTTTAAGCCTGTAGCACAAGGAAGAAGGCAAATGTAGCCAGAAAATCCTTGGAGGCACTGCAAAAGGTGGCTGAACATAAAAGTGTTGGTTGTCCTCTCCCTTTTCAGCGGTTAGTTTTGTCTGGTCGGGATTAACACAGCACTGAACGTGTCAGCTAGGTACAAAATTGTTGTCAGCACCAGGAAAATCACTTGCCCTGTGGACAAGCTTAATGCACAATAAGCTGCTCTGGTGAGGGCACAGATCCAGCACATCCAAAACTGCGAAAAGAAGAGCTGTCCCTGTGATGAATGAAGGGTAATGGATGGACTCCGCCTTCAAACACCACAGAAAACTTCATTTCCCAGTAGCTGCAGAGATCTGGTTTGTATAGATAAAGACGTGTCACTGAGTCTGCCCGGAGCCCCGGGAGAGTGTCTCAGCCAGTGTCTCCCAGCCCATGCTCAGCACCGCATTAGGGCCGCACACAGGGATGTGGTAACTGGTGGGAAGGGAGAAGGGTCAGCAGCAAAGAGATGCCATCTGCCAGGGCTGACCCTCAGCCACGCCGTCTCCAAACCCACTCCAGCGTCAGCAGCGAAGATCTGCTTGTGAGGGTGAAACACAGAGCAATTGACCTTTAGGTGGCAGTTTGCAGAGTGCCAGCTCGAATGACACTGTGAGGAGGGGGGTGGCTGTTATTAAGCTATATGATATCACCCGCAAGCAGGAAAATAGCAAAGTTCCCCCCGGGGAAAACAAAACAAAACAAAACAAAACAAAACAAAACAAACAAACCTTGTGATTTCTTCCAATGTTAGACCTCTTGGCTCACTGCTTCACAAATCATCTACTGGGGACAAGAGCTTATCACCGGGGTACCTGCATTCCTGTAAAAGGTAAATGGCCTTTTAACTCCTCTCCATTGCTTTATAACCATCCTACTTAGATCTAATGATGTGCAAAAGTTTACAAAGCATTTTCAGCTGACCTGGAATGCTTGCCAGTTTGTGAGTAGAGCAAATAGCTTAGCCAGGATAATAGAGAGGAAATCTGCTGAATAGCTCAAGTCATTAAGCATTTGATGAGACAACTATTACCAAGGGCTAGAGAAAAAGAAATGAGCCAGTGCTGCTCAGGCCAGGTGCTGTGACACAGCCATCCCACCTCCCCAGCACCTGATGGCGGCGTGAGTTGTTGGGACCAAGCCTTCTCCCAGTCCACCAACTGGATTGCTTTCTGCCCAAGAACTTGAAAAGCTACAATGCACAACGCAGCTATTCCGCACACAAGAAAATAAATAACAAATTAAATCCCATAGTAACCATATCTGCATTGCTCCAAAAAGCTACAGGGAGAAGGGCTGAGACAGCAGATGTACCTCACTGGTGATTACTTCAGGAAACATTATCAACTTGGAATTATTAGGTGGAGTTAAAAAACCCTACCTATCATTCTCCATTCTTGCAGCTGTGAACCATATCTTAAAAGTTTAAGGAAACTTTTTTTTCCCCTTTATGGCTAAGTGAAATGCGCCCTTCTTCCCAGGAGTAACTGGGTAGCAAACTGCCCACAGAATGAGGAGGACCACTGCAGGAGGACCAAGTGCTGGCCACTGTGAACTCTGGTGTTAGGGAGGAGAAACGGCATGCACACAGGACAGCCTTTGGGCTCCTTTTGGGTATGTCCCTTCTGACCACACCACACCTTGGAAAGGGAAGCTGTGACACTCACAAATACCTTAGGAGCAGCAGATGTAAAGGAGAATTTTATTTTTGTCATTCGTGATTCCATGGTTCAGCCTCGGGGACAAATGCTAAGGAAAGGCAGAAGAGTCCAGGACTGAAAACAAATAAAAGAAGCCATTTTGCACTGATAGTTTCTGTGAAGAGGCCAGGAGTCAGACACCTTCAGGCAATGTGTCTCAAGGGCCCTTGTCCCTGCCCAACTGTCAGCTCCACTGTGGGAGATCCTGTGGTGCCATCAGGAATTTTGTCCACTTGCTCCAGGACACTTGACCTTCCTCCTTCTCTGTCTCCTAGTGTTATGCTTTCTCACCCTGGATTCCAGTTCCTGGAGCAAAAAGAAAAGAGGGTTGCTAGTGCTTAGGTGGGAGATACTGCACTGGGGCTTATGTTTTACACAAACTGCCAGAAGATCATTTGAGGACTAATACTGGACAGTTGTATTGGAACAAATCCAAATTAACTCTTTAGTTTTTCTCTCCAACTGCTGTGGCAACTCAGCACGTCCAAGTGGGTATCTGGAAGGACAAGGGAGAATGCATGCCCTTCCAGAGAGACATTAAAGTCATCCCTAATTGGTCTCATTATGTGCTCACTCCCTATGTGTCACTTCAACAGCTCAAGGGCCCCTTATGAGAAACTAATGGCTTCAGAGCAGTGTACAGTACACAGTTGCATGAAATTCTTCATCAAGCTTCATTTTCCTTTGTAGGAGTCACAACACCACTGGAATTTTTATAACAAGATAAAAATGTGACAGCAGCAATTGTCTGCAGTAAAGAAATCCCAGGGCAGATTAGTTACAGGTACAGTGCTGAAGTCTTCAAAATCCACTCCTGCACCAGAGAAGCTGTGTCCTTTGCAATGCCACTGCTTTCTGATGTGACCCTCTCCTGACACAGTGCAGGTGCTGCCCCAGGGCTACGGAATTCCTCTCCCTGAGACAAGAAGACATGGAGTTCAGACAGACAATTGTTGGGATCCACTAAAAATTGTGTTAGGAACAGTTTCATGGGTGCTTAGAGGATGCTGGATTTGCACATATCCCCCCTCTTCACCATTCATAAATATATGCACAAGAGTAATTTTATTGCCACAGATTTTGGCAAAAGGCCCGCTGAATTCAGTGGTGAGAAGTCCATTGACTTTGGTAGACTTTGCACATTGTGAGTGAGAACAGATGGATGCTCCATTCACCAGTTGCCACTCGTTATTTAAAGCTTATTATTGTTAAAGAGTTTTGTTAATACATTCACAAACGAAGCGCGATCCAAGTGGTGTAAGCCCCACTGAGTGCTGGTGAAGGGCAAAGATGCTTTTCCAACAAGGATGAAAAAAGGACACCCCCATATACACAGGGCTTACAAACAGGAGTTTATTGTCCCACTCGCCTCTCGGCCTTCAGAGGCAGTAGGTCTGCAGCCAGTGCTCTCTGCTCACAAGAAAAAGGCAGGTACCACTTGTTCCAGTGTGAGACACCACAGACCTGACACAGGAGGAGAAAGCAACCATGCATGAGCTTGGTGGTGCTCTCTGTTGCCAACAGGAAGGTTCTGTGGATTTTGGCTTTTTCTATAGCCTTTCCATAAAGCTGTATCTATCCAGCATGGAAACCCTCTTTGCATCATGGATTCACATTTCCTGAGCACAGCCAGGGGAAGAGAAGTCTTCTAGAGCAAAAGATGTCCCTCTCCTCTCTGGCAGTTTGGCTGCTGCAGCTTCAGTGAAGACCGTTCCTCCAGGGACCCACATCTTTGTGTTTCTGAAAGCTAGATCTCATCTCACTCCACTGGAGCTCCACGACTCCATATGGGAAAGAAAGTAACGCTGGGAGTGCACATGAGCACGCGGTGCCCAGCAGCCAGCTTTTGCAGAAGGCAGAACCTTACATCACCTATGGGTTCTAACAGCCTTAATAAATTTGCCAGTAGCTCAGAAATTTCTGGCATTAATTTCACTGAATTTCACTGAATTTTTAGAGTTGGAAGGGACTGTAGAAATCATCTAGTCCAACTCCCCTCCTGAAGCAGGATTGCCCAGAGCTAGAGCATGTTATCAGGACTGCATCCAGGCGGGTCCTGAAAATCTCCAAAGAAGGGGACTCCATGACCTCCCGGGGCAGCCTGTTCCAGGGCTCTGGCACCCTCACAGTGAAGTAGTTTTTTCTCATATTTGAGTAGAACCTCCTATGTTCCAGCTTCTGCCTGTTACCCCTCGTCCTCTCACTGGCAACCGCTGAAAAGAGTCTGGTTCCCTCCTCCTTCAAACCACCCTTTAGATACTTATAGGCATTAACAAGGTCTCCCCTCAGCCTTCTCTTCTCCAGACTAAAGAGTCCCAGCTCTCTCAGCCTTTCTTGCCTTTCTTGCTTAATAAAGCAAGAGGGCTAATGGCTCTCAAAAACAATCTAGAAAGAGAAGTAAAAAATTCATGTTGAGTTTAAGGGGTAATATTAAAAAAAAAAAGGACCTGCTGGCTAATCTAGAGGAAGCACTAACAGACATGGGAGTAGCAAGAGAGAGAGGAACTTCTTACTCCAGAGTGAGAATGCAACCAGCAAAAATGGATCAGTAAGGAACAAGAAAATTTTCTCTTTCTGAAACCCTGAGGCCTGAGCCCATCTGACTGCTTTTCCAGAAAGTGGTGTGAGAAACACACTTGGCACACTCAACACAAAAAACATTCCCTGCTGCAGGTTAGCAGCCTGAGCAGGTCTGAGCCATCACTGGGCAAAGCATCCTCTGAGACAGATATAAATAATTAACATTGATCTATGCAAATACCCCAAGAGATAGGACTGCACACATATATGGCAAGAGGAAATTAATTTCAGCTCTCAAATATCTGATAAAGATGGCATCAGTGCTGCCTCCTCAAACAGCAGCACATTCCCAGTTGTTAATTATTGAAGTGCTTTCTGCAATTCAAGCCTGGATGCTGGGCAACCTCACAGCTTTTGGTGTTGCTTCATGTTTTAACTAGAGAGAAGCAAAAGTTAGTGACAGACAAGTTTGAAGACTACTCTTGTCCCAGTTGCATCGCCTACAACTGAAAGCCAAACTTAGGCTTCCTGATTTTGTCTTTTTTGGTGGATTCACAAATGTGGTAGTGGGACTGTGTGAAAGTCTTGAAACTCTGTGGCTCTCACTATAGGAGGAAAGCACATTCCTGGTCCTGGGAAACAGAAATCATCCCTAGAAACAGAAAAATAACTTATCTGTGTCCTCAGTGATCTTTCATTTCTTCTGCTGGTTTCTGTGGCTTAGTGTTTCAGAGCTGGGAAGCTCCTTCCGGCATCAAGTGTATCACAGGCATTCATAGGGCTATGTCCAGCACTCTGCTTTCCTTCAGTGAAAGTTCTTCTCTATCCTCTCACCCAGGCTCTACCTCATTGCAAACCCTGTAAATGAAGCTGGGAGATTTCAGGGACATGCTTGGTACAACTCCCATGAGGAGGGGGCCAGCATAAAAGGACATCAGGGAAGCCAAGGGAAGTTTGTTTTTGTTTTGGTGGGATGGCCACTTTGTTTGGCACCACTGGGGCCTGGAAAGGGCCAGGTGAGCCTTGGGATGGGACAGAACAAATGGACCCATTGAGAAATGGGTGTATGGAGAAATGGACCTCTCCCTCCTGCGCCATCAAACCATCTCAGTTGAGGCAGCAGCAATATCAAGAGCACAACAAATGTTTCAGGTCCTCCTGTTGCTCCCAAAGACTCTGGATATGGTCTGCACCTCGTCAACTGTCTGTACAGCTTTTCTGTAGGAGCTGCATAGACAGTCCAGCAGTCTGAGCAGCATGCTCAAAAAGGATGCCACGTTCCTTCAACAGAGGTCTTTGCGTCCCTGTGGGACTTACTGCCCAGGTGCTGACACCACCTTTGTAATAGGAAATATGGGCCAGAGCTGCTAGAAAAGAGGTTCTGACCACTGGAAATGGACTTTGTACAAGATGCTCACAAGAGTCACAGGTGACAGTGAAGACCACATGAGAAATTCAAGTGTGTCCCCAGAGGAGACAAGACACCCATGGTTTCCAAGAAGACCATTTGAGGGATCGTCTGTTTGCAAACGTCCTCATGATATTTGTCACCATGATGTGGCTGGTCTACACACTCATCAGGATTTGTGCGGCAGCTGCTTTGAGGGAGTGTCTGTTTAGTCACAACCATTTTCAGCACCACAAAAGAACGCTATAACTTGCTCCAAATGAGCTGCAGCCTGTAGGAATCCTCTGCTTGAGAAGAGTTGGTTCCTCCTTTGGTTTTCAGTTACTCTGTACACCATCACCTAAGCCAAACACAGACCAGAAGCTAGCCCTTGTCATACCGCAATACGTCATCAGGAGTAGGAAAACACATTTGCCTGGGTGTGAGCTCACACAATTTACCTACCATCAGATTCAGACAAAACCTTCGTTTTCATGTTTATTAGAGCAATTGTAGTCAATGGGAATTTCCACTTGTATGCAAAAGTGGCTTTTTTTTCTGTTTGAAATAAAGATATCTAAATAAAAATATTGTTTCTGAACTTGGAAAAAAAGCCCTAGGTTTTTTTTAGAAGTTTTGCAAAGACTTTTTTCTCCATTTTTTCCACCTCCCCCATAAATTTCACATTTTTTCTGATTTTTAATGAGCAACAGGAGAAAGCACAGAAGCAACAGCAAGGGAAGTTTCTACACTCATGAGAAAATATTTTTCATATTTAAATTTCCCCAGGAAGCTGAAAATGGACACCTAGTCCAATGGGAAGTCATGCACATTGGTGCACATCTCAGCCAGCGCTGCCTGGGGTTAGGTGGTGTCCCCCTCACAAGGCAGAGCAGCTCTAAAGCCCGTGCAAGGTCACCTGCCCAGGATCTACCACAGGCTCTGCCAGACGTCCTGTGGCTGGCATGGCAATGTGGACTCCTGGAGGCTGAGTCATGGATGCTAACATGCTTTGAAAAATGCTCATTAGCTTTTGTCTGGAAAGCAAATATGCTGCCCTCACTATTGAATTTTTCTTCTGCTGCAGATAAGACGCAGCTGTATTAAGTGCTTGAGACAAAGCCAGGGCTCAGCACAGGGCTATAAATGATGGCACCAACCAGCAACCGGTGAGGGCAGAGACCTCTCTGGAAACTGCTGTGGAGGTCCCTGTGTGATGAGGTGCTGGAACAAGCAGAAGGAAAGTCTCCAGGCTGTCTTATCCTTAGAGGAGTAAGACAGACCTATACCATGGTGGTGGTGTCTGCACAGCCATCCTGAGCAGGGAAATGAGGGTGATCAGATCAGCCCCATAGACGGAGGGAAGGGAGATGTGACCCACAGATAACACAGGCCATCTTCAACCAAATGAAAAACTTGGTTAGACCACTCCAGATGGGAACCTCTGGCTGCCTGAATCCTCTCACTCAGAAAAACTGAGGAAGCTTTAAAAACCATTAGAATCCAGCTGAAATGATGCGGTTCACACAGATTACCTGTAAAGAGCTGACTCACTAGATGACTCCTCACAAGGCTTGGATGAGCCAGCAAGAGCTTATACCAGTGGTCAAGCAATGAGACAGGGGCTCAGATGGACCATGGAGTCTCTGTCCTTTAAGATTTAGAAAACTTGCCTGGACAAGACACTGATCAACCTGTGCCAGCACTGCAGTGCCTGAATTCTGTCTGAATTATGCTGTGATTTTATACTCCATCTCCTGCAGGAGGATTTTACACTCCTCCTGCTCCTGAGCACATCAGGGGTAAAGTCCTTGCACAGAGTAATGCCTGAGTCACATAAGATGAATAAAGTCAGCTGTTTCTACACTTCTTAAAATGATTCAGGAAAGAAACTGAATGTTTATGAGTTATAGAGGAATTGAGTTCCTCCAGTCTCCGCTTTCTCTGTCTGCTTCAGAGGTTTTTGTCAAGACTATTGGAACAGCAGGGTCTCTTGGGTCAGAAAGTAATCTGAAGGGCTTGTTTAGGGTTTGGGTTTTTTTGTCTCAGACATATCCTTCCAAGGCTGGACTTCGTTTTGTGGCGGTTTCAGCTGCGGTTAATGAGCACGCTACTTGCTACTGTGGAGCTGACGTGTGCAGTGTCTTCCTTATAATAATAGAGACATGCATCTCTCAGGCAAACTGTAAATAAGCTCATCTTACAACAAGAGCTGTATGTCTCTGGCAGGTTACCTACACCTCAAGTCTCTTCAGAGCTGAGCTATTTTTACAACATCTCTTCTTTAACCATTTGTGTTGACTGTGTACCTGCCGCCTTCCTCTTCGTGCTAACCCACACATTACACAGCCCACAGACGCGCCTCAGAGCGGCGTCCTGTTTCCCCATAGAGAACCACCCTGGTGGGTTGTGGAAGTCTCTCTTGCTTGTTTGACCTCTGCAGGCATGCCCAACAGCTTTACTGAGCAAGCCATTTTTTTCCACCCAGAATTAACTCATAGGCTCAAAAAAAAGGCCGTTCTTTTGGTCTACAAGGCCATGTTTGGCCCAGGGCAGGACACTCTCCATCGTCCGTCCCTGTGCTCTTCTGCACCCAGTGAAGCTATTTAAGAAACATGGGCGCTTTCCACTCAGTTTGTGGAACAAAAGCAGAGGAAAAAGTGTTTCTTCTGTATGGCAAAGCTTATTCTTCAAAAATAAAGCAAGGAAAAATTCTAACCCCAGCTGCAGTAGCAACAATGATGAAACCTGTTCAGGCAGAAGAAGGCCACAGGACATTTAAGTCCCAGGAGGTATCATTGTGCCAAGCTCAGATCCAAATAGTTCTCAAGTTGTCAGGTTTGGGTGGTTGGATTTACTCAATAAAACTTGAAACTTTCTTGTACAAACATTTACCATAAAAAAACCCACCATGGTAAACTCATACTACTACACTTCCAGGGAAAAATTATGCAAGCCAACCATGGCAGATAATCCCTGTACAGACCCGTCCCTCCTCACCCATCCACCCTCCTGCTCTGGCTCAGAGGGCATGGTGGGGAGGGATGACTCCCTCACACAGCCACAGTGGCTATCATCTCACACAGCAGCTGGGCACAGGAGGGTCACATCTCCATCCCCTCCTCCTGCTGCTCCTCTCCACAAAGGTGCCCCTCTGTGCACCCAACCCAAGACCCAAGGATCAACTCTGCCAGTACCAAGGTTTCACAATGGTAACCAGCTGCTGAGGAGCAGCTTGGGTCTGTGGCTGGTATCAGTTAGTATGTGCAGTGGCTAAAAATAGAGACCCTCCACTCTCATAATGACTCAGAGATGCAGAAGGGAAACCCGCAGAATTTGTGCTTGTCTGTCCCCTGAGCTGCCTGAAAAGTTTTCATCTAAAACTTTGTTTTGACACAAAACGGTTTTTTGAAAAACAAACTGACCAAAATACCCCCCCAAAAAACAAAACACAAACCTCATCTTTCACCACCAAAACTGCTATGAAGCCTTCTCATTTTGTCTAAGTTTGGAAGAGGTTCTGGCCAGAAAAGTATGACATTTTGCACTTTTTTTAATTCTAGTTGGCAAGCCTCCTGCAAGTATTTGCCTGCTAAGCTCCCTCTTGGAGACCTGTAAGAGGTCATTAAATGGAAATGTAAGTGAAAGGTGTGCAAGTCCTCTGAAACTTTCATGGGAAATGTGGTACAGTCTCCAGACAGCTCTAATTCCAGCTCAGGAAGAAAACATATCCACCAACTGCCCTCCTTAAACCCCCACAGGGAGGTGATCCTTTAGTCCTTTAACTCCCTCTGTTCAGCCTCTGCATTGGGGGCAGCAGCCAGTGCTGCCCAGGTTTTGGCCATGCCATGGGTGATGGTGGTCTGGAGACTGAGGGTCCTGATGTGGAATCTGAAAAGAACCGACCAGGGTCCCGTGGGGAGGTGCATTGCTGCTCCAGGGCTACCTCGCCCATGAGAAGAGCAGGTCCTTCCACCCTGGCCCTCTGTTTATCTGCCCCATTTTAAAACTGGTCGAGCACTGGGGCAGGTGCCCTCAAGTGCTGGGGTCTCCATCCCCAGAGATTTTCAAAATGACTGGACAAGGCCAGGAGGAGCCTGACCCAGCTTTGACATGAGGAGGTTGGACTAGAGACCTCCAGTGATCCTTCCAGTCTTTTTTCCAGGTTCGTAGTGTAGGTGCTCTCGGTCTCTCACGCCTAGCGGAGTCAGGCAGGCACTGAACTCATGAGAGCAGTGACAAGCCCACCAGCAGAGGAGCGGAACGGGCCATGGCAGCCAGGCACCAGCCAGCCTGCTCTCCAGTCCTCCCCTGCTTCCGCTCGAGCCCCAGCTGGACTCATTTTGTCCTTCCCACTTTGGAGGGGAGAGGGGAGAGGAGGAGAGGCAGCACTGGGACACTGTACAGGAGTCAGGCTCCAGGAAAAAAGCGCCTTGTTCATGAGGAAAGCCCCATGTCTGTGCTGCCAGCTCCAACTCCACAGAGGACCTGGTCACCAAGCCAGGCTCTTCATTTCCCTACGTGTTCCCCAGAGACGGGACAGGCCAGGCTGGCTCTGTGGTGGTGCCTGTGTTGGATTGTGGCCCCACAAGTGCTTCCTCATTGCTTGTACAGGGCTGTGGAGGTACAACCCAACCGAGTCACGACAGTTGGGATGCTGAACAGTGAGAAAGCCAGGCTTCAGCTGAGAGTAAACAAAACTGCTGCTCAAGTACATTCATTCTGTGTTATCAATCAAGCACGCACTGGTGTAGGAGCTCCGTCATGGGTGCCCCATCCTGCACTTAACATTCCCTGAGAGCATCCTCGCTGCCTTCTCTCCACTCTCTTGTAGCTTCATGCCCAAGCTGCAGCATAAACAGCAAGCATGGCCCCAGAGCAGGAGAACATGAACAGACAGAGGCCTTCAAACACTGCATTAAACCCCCACAGCATGGAAGGCCTTAGGAAAGGGTTGAGCCCTAAAGGTGACCACAGCAGGAGCCCGGCTCAGTCCCTGTCTTAGCCCTCTGTGGAGAGGCAGCCCAGAGGCTGCACCACAGTGCTGGTCTGACCCTGTGGCTGGAGAGGACCCCAGGACAGCCCTGGTCTCCCACCCTGGGGCTGCTCTGGTGGGAAGCACAGCTGGACCCACAGCTGGAGTACATCCCCAGCTCCCATGGGAACAGTGGCACTTCTCTGTGCCTCGGCTGCCCGCCGTACAGGGCAAGGGGAGACAGTGAAAATGGGATCAACTGATAGTGACAGGATGCCAGTAATTCCCACTGACAGCTGGGATGAGAAGGACTTCAGGAAGCTACCCTTACTCCCCCTCCTCCCTGCCAGGATCAACCCTACCTACACTAATAGACCATCTGCCTGCTGCCCTGGCCCGTGACCCCAGCAGGGCAGAGCCACACAGTAGCAAGGACTGCAGGTTGAAATGGCTCCTCAAGTCCATCCACAGCTCCTATGCTCATCACTAAGAGCTGAGACACGCCCCCCCCAGCTGTGCGCTGGGCCATTCTCTTTCCAGAAACCCAGCATCACTTCACCCACCCCTTGCTAGTGTCTAAAGGAAGGTCATGAAGACAGTGTGTTGCCCCTTGTCACCACATGCAGGTTACAAGTGTCCCCTCATAGCAGCAGTCACTGCTCCCACAACCTCGACATGGCCTTTGTCATGTCCTGCTGAACAACACCTGGAGCTTCAGCAAGTCCATCAGGAATGAGATGGCCTGTCCTGAGCTCATCCTGGAGCTGACACTGCCACAAGCACCTGCCAAAGGGGGCATGTGGAGAAATGGCATGTGATAGCCTCTGCTCACAGCGCTGCTGGCTGAGGAGCAGGTGCAGGATCCATGCCCACCTTTCAGCACACTTGTGCCAATGCCTTGCAGCCAGTCTCCAGTCAGGACAGGGTCCATCCTGTACTTTTACTGGTTTCTGACTCTGAGAAACCCAGATAATGATTTCTGCTGCAAAAACAACTGAATTTTCAATTAAATCATTGCACCAGTAAATGATTTCATAATTAATTCAGATCGAGCCACTTTCACCTTTCCTCTTTCTCACTAGCAAAGTGTTATGTTTGGGATTAGCCAGGAACATTTTGTTCCAGCTGAAACAAAATTTCTGTGTTCATTATAGGCCTTTGTAACAAAGTCGGGTCCTTGGCCCCTGGGCGTTTGGTTTACTGCTAACTGAGACCCCAGGGCTGAGGCTCTTCTCTGGCACTGGCCAGTTGGTCTGAGTCCTGCCTCCACCCGTCAATGTCCCTCAGATTAGGAGGCCTCTCTGGGCCCCTCATGCCTCTCTCCTGGAGAACACCTGAAGACCAACTGTACACGCAAGACTGTGTGGGAAGGACCATAACCGCCAGCTAGCAAGATGTTCTCCCTCTCTGTGGACCCATGAATATTTCATTATTCTTCACTAGGCAGAGACGACTAGGACAGTCTTCCACCCCCTGGCTCTGCACACCCACAGCCAAACAAAGGCACTCCACAGCTCGGCAGCTGTGGGAGTCCAGCCCTAAACATCTTATTCAGACCAAAAAGTCATGTCCAGTTTCCAAACACCATCACTGGCATTTCCACGAATGCTATATTCACTGTGAGAAAAGCTACTCTCTGTTAATAATGATACTTGAGTTGGTGGAAAACACTGGGAGTTTTTCCCCCATGAGATGAAACAGTATTTTGTTTTGATCTGAATCAAGATTTTCTTTTAATTTCAGTCTGCAAAATTTTGGAATTGATGGCTTTTTCCCTTTCCTCTCCCAATTTCTTGTCTGTCTTTTTCCTCTGAAGCTGTCAACCCCCAGGGCGTCCTGGTTAGGTTTCTGAAATTTGTCAATAAAAGGCAGGATTTGGATCCCCATGAAATTGCCAGCTGCACTTCAAATGCAGCATGTTTGCTATGTTACAAATAACCAGAATAGATGTGTGAGAGTCTGCTCTGATATAGGGCACTAGCACAAAGAGAGAAGCGTAGTGCACCCAAAAGGCTTGTGATGAATAGCAGCACAGAAATGTCATTGCTCCTACACACCAGCCCATCACTAAATACTTCCACGTTCTTTAGTGAAATGACAAAAAAATAGTTGATGCTTTCAGCAGAGCACAAAAAAACTCCATCCACATCTGCCTTAAAGTGTCAGATTCGTGCAGGAAGTAGAAGTGTTCCTGTGAGATTAGCATCTCTGTCTAAAACATGTTTGTGAAAGGTGAGAACATAATACCAGCACAGTACAATGTTCCTGCTGCCTCTCTGTGTGTTTTATTAATGATAACATTGTTAAAATGAGATTATATGCTTTTTCGTTCACTTTGTTGGTTTTTTTTTTTAATCATAACTAACTCAAAGGAGTTTCTGGGGACTTTCTTGGAAATATATTCTTCCTGGACCTTAAAATAACCATTCTGACTCAGTCCTTTAAAATTGCAGCAGAGCTCTGCTATGGGATGGTGAAGGCTCTGCCCTTTAGTAGTACTCAAAGGATTTAACTCTGCCATTGTTTATCTGAATTCCTATGAAGAGACAGTGATTCCCAGCTCGGAGCAGTGCGCAGTGTGAAATGTGAAGAACTGAAAAATCTGCTTATTTTCAGTAGGAGCCAATCCAAATTTCCAGACTGTAAAAAGAGAAATCAAAGATGCCGCTGAAGAGCAACATCAAACAAGTCCTTCTCTTCCACTGATGAGATGACGGTGGCTATTGTGTCTCTCCCACTTTCTCTGCTGTGTGAGGGCAGGACCAGGGCCCCCTGGAGCCGTTGATGTCCCTTTGAAGGGTTTATGTCAGCCTCTCACTTTTCTACTATGGCATGAAGAGAACTCTCCTTCATCTAAACTACATGGTTGAGACATCGAGTTGTGACATCCAGAATTTGGGATTATTGTAGAAACATTCATGTCTGACAAGATGCTCCAGCATTTTGGGAAGGTGAGTGCCCTGTGTTTCACAGCTCAAATCTTCCTCATGGTGGTCTCTGTGTCCATACCACAACCAAGAATGTCTTTGATAGATTTAGCTCCATCTATCGTGGTCAGAAGAGTGGCCCCAAGAACAGGTTAGCTGCTCACCCATGTTAGTGATCTGAAGGAGTGCCCTGGGGACTGGCTTCAGGGCTCCTTTCCTTGCATTCCCAGAAGACACAGGTCAGTGCCGCCTCAGCCTCTTGCTACCTGGCCTGCCTGTTGTCTTAATCACACCCTTGGAATGATTACGAACCCTTTCCGGATCAACAACCGGACCAGGACCGAACACCTCTCAAACCTAAGCCCAGCTCAGTCTGGGCCCCAGACCTCCAGCACTGTGTATAAGGATGGACCTTGGATTCACAGTCAAGCATGATCGTAGCTCCAGCACAGGAAAAGCCAAAGGAGTTTCTCTGGGCGCTCATTACCTCAAGCCATCCTTTGGCTCCTTTCTCAGCAGCCTCATGGGAGATAAAAGAGGAGAACAATGATTAATACCTACAGAAGATATTCTGGGATTAGTTTAGGAGCCATAGATATTTTTATCGACAAGGAACCAATTGGATTTAGGTAGGTATTTTAGTTTTGTAGGCAGCATTCATGGACTGTGCTGCTAGTTACACTCTCCCGCGTTTCACAACAAAGGTAGATAACTTAGAAGTCATCTGGGATTGACAGATTTCTTGGAAAACAACAAGAAGTCTGAAAAAAAAAAAATCCGACATTCTTTATCCAGAAGAAGAAAACATAATTTGAGGTGGTAACCTCTGACTGTCACTGAGCAGCAGATGACCTGTCTCCTTGTAGCTCTTCTTCAGCTCTGCAAGTGACCAGTAGTGCCACACAAGCCAGGAAGGATGGATGGCTCTGAAGTCATTTCTCTGTGTGGCTGCCCTGCTAGCTCGCTTACCTGACAACCCTGGGAAGGATTAGTTTGGGGAGCCTTTGGGTGCTGCTCAGCCAGCACCAAGGCAGTAGCCCTCATCCCTCTGTTCTGCTCTTTCCATCCCAATGCAACAACCAGAGAGGAAATGTGGTTTTATCAATGCAGAGGAGTTGTGATGATGCAGCTTGTGACCATGGAAGCAGGATTGAACCGGCCAAGCAACAGTAGTATTTGGCAACAGCCACATTCTGGCACAGACTGTCACCAGCTCTGCCATTTCCAACCTGTGCTCCCATCCATAGGGGACTCCTATATTTAGTAATTGTGCTGGTAGCAAAGGCCCAGCCTCCAGGATGTTGATTCAGACACCCAGCCACTCAGCCACTTCCTGTTTGGATGCACTAAAATTATTTGCATCATTTAAACAGTGATGTTGGCTAAGGGAAACAAAGCATTATTGTCAGAGGAGGCTGAGAGCTGGGTTATGTACTCATGCACAATGGAAAAAAAGCAGAACAAATTGTCTCCATCTCCCAACATCAGCACACACATACAGCATGTCCCCAGGAGCCACTTCACTACTCCTCCCGCACACTGGCACTTCTATTGCCACAACAATGCAATAAAGCACAGTGGTCCCCTGCTAAGCCTCCTCTCAGGGCTGCTCTGCCAGCCCAGGGTGACCCAATATCAACTCTAGCTACAGATTAGGAGCAGAGACATACCCAGGAGTTGTGGGTATGCTGGCTGGAACAGGCAATAGGAAGAAATACAGACTCTAGCACCTGCCCCTGCTCTGCCAAACCAGGCAGTTATGGCTGGTGGGCAAGTTTTTCATAGCAAAATGCAGTTTTCCAATGTCACACAGTCTTTGCAACCCCACTGTGGGCATAAAAGTGGCACCTGAGATGTTCACGAATTTTGCAGAGTAGAGGTCTAGGGCATGGATCTCTGCCATGAAGGCATGGTGGGTGTTGTCTGTGTCACTTGAGGAGCTGGACTTGGCTCTTGTCTCATCACCTCTGTTCCTAATGTCTTGCACTTAATCTGCAAAAGCCAGTGCAGCTGCTGAGCGCAAGGGCAGACATGATTTGGTGTGGGGTGACTGCTTCCAGGGAGTTCACCCCTCTGCAGAGTCACAAAGCCTGGCTGTGCCCTAGGACCGTCTGCTGTGGCTAACGTCTGCTGTGGATACTTGGAGACATCATCTGCCCACTCAGCTGCCCTAGGTGGTGCATGCAGCCAATGCCTCTGTGGCTTCTCCACTTCCAGAAGAGAGGTCAAGAAAAATTTGCAAAATATATATGGGGAACCTTTGCAAGTGATCCCTTCCCCGCTCTCTGCAGGACCTGGATGTCTGATAATACCCAACTGCTCAGCTCCCCTCTAGCCCCCAGATACACAAAAACCCTTTACTTCAAATGTTCAAAAAGGGAGTTTTGTCCTGGATGCTTCACATCACGCCTTCAAAACATGATCAACTTTTTTTATTTTTTTTTTCCTCTGTTTTTTCAAAGCCTTACTAATCTATTCCCAGTGTCTAGGAAGGGTGATGACTCAATAGGTTTTCCCCCACATAGTCTGGACAAGCAATCTCTTGACAAAGGCTGTTTATGACTTAGCTGCAGACAGATTTACCTATCCTGCCTTCTTTTTGGCTGAGATTCAGTTAGTCATGTGAACCAGGAGCTTCGAAAGTGACTGGGTATCTTAGTGCCTTGACTTTTCATACCTACCTTTACAAACAAACAACGCAACCATGTTTTACTGTCCCTCTGAAAAGTCTTTGCCAAAGTGCTTTTCCCAAACCCAAATTAGGTGAGTACACTGTTTGAACTAAGGAGTGAAAGGCAAATTACAAATAAAAAAATTACAAGCGGGTTCTGAGTCATCCTCAGTCAATGACAGAGGCTCTGCAATCAGAATTTAGGTCATAACTTCATTTTTATTGTATGTGCAAGAATATAATCTGGCACCCACAGTGGTAGCTGTGTTGAATCAGCAAGGCAAACAAGAGCCAAAAATAGTCAAAATCTTATTTTTGTCACTGCATTTAGCCACTGTTTCTAAATATCTGTCACAACAGAGTAAACCTAGCAAGTCACAAACTAGGATTTCTCAGAATAAAGTTGCAATTTGATTGTTGCAATGTGTTTTAAACCTCAGGTCAGAAGTTCCCAGCTCACGGCATCCTAGAGTTCTTCATGTTTGAATATACTTATTGATTTTAGGATCTGATAGTAATTGTCAGGTAAGCATTAAAGGAGTCACTGGTCTGAGAAGACAGGAATCTCCCTCCAGCAGCCTGTTGGCTGGAGCAGGCAGTGCACACTCGAGCCAGCTTGGAGACCAGGAGCAGGGGGCCATGGTCCTCATCCTTCCCCGTGCACCATCAGCTGGCACCCACCAGAAATGTGATTTAGTAATCCCAAGGAAGTCCTGGGTGATGGTGGAAGGGAGGACACAGGGCCTGCTGCTCACAGAGAGGACCACGCTGCCGGCTCCCTGTGATCAGACGAGCTCTGCCTGCTCTTGCCACAAGGCCCAGCCAGGACCAGACCTCCCCATGCCCCAGCACTCAAAATATCTGGCCTTTACAGCTTGGCAAGATGGAATGTCCAAACTCAGGTTCGAAGATCCACCCTAAACTGCTCACCCTGGGTGCTCCCTGCACATTACCCTCCGCATTGGTCCACTTCTTTTGAAGAAGGATGAGACTTCATATTTTCAGCTCCATTTACTTTCTCTTCTCCCATCGCACACCAAATCTGAGAGCATGCAAGTTGATCACAGTGCTGTACAAAGCTAACACTTTGATTAGAGAGTTGAAAACAAAGTTTAAAAAATAGAAAAATGAGCATACAATGACACAATGCAGCTGTAGAGGCAAGGTCATTCTGGTTACTGCCCCGACTGCCTTCTGGGGGATACCCCAGGCAGTAGCTCCAGCTGCCACACACCTCCTGGACACTGTCTGCAGGAGCAGGATCCTTGAAAATCTCCTCCCTTTCCCCACCACTTCTCTTTCATCCATTTTCTTTCTCTGTTTGGCTCATGTTGGCATTTGATGCAAGTGTGAAAGGGACTTTTTCTTCCCCACTCAAGCCTCCCTGCCGAGGACTTGCAGACCTCCTGACTTCCCTGTTGAGTTCACTCCTTCAAGCTTAGAACAGTTTTTTGGTGCTTGCAGGATGGTCACACTATTTAGTAATTCACAAGGAGCCCGCATTGCTCTCAGCACACCTGCAGTTTTCTTCACAGCTCCATTTGCACCCATGCAACAATTTTGCAGCTACGCAAGCAAAAAGCCTTTCTTCAAACACCTTCCCCCTCCTGTCAGTTTGGGGGCTGCATCATTACCCTGAGTGCTAATACATCACTACCTAACAGGTTCCAAATTGAGGAACTGGAGATATTACCAGATATTTTAAGCAATTAATCCATGCACTGGCTTTGCAGGACTCCTAAACTCAATGCAGCCCTGCACCCACAGCAGAGAGAAGCCATGCAGTTCCCCATGGGTTGCTGTTGTTGCCATCCACTGTAAAAACTTGCTGGCTTGTACAAGAGTGAAAGGAAATCCAGCGGCCAGGACCAAGGCACATCAGGACTGGAAGCAACAACTCACAAACAGCAAACTCTTCAAAAGGCAGGCAAGGTGTTTTCATCTCTGTTTTAACACATGGGAGCCACTGACACCAGGCAGCCCGCCAGCTCAGGCTGAGAAACATTGGACAAAGAACTTGGGACTGGATGAGGCTGGGGAGGATTGGGAGGTGTGCCTGTGGAGTTGTTTGTCGAAAGAATTTGCAAATGATTGTAATTGATTAAGAAATTGAGTAATTATGCAATTTGCTGATTACAGAGAAAGGGGTTATTTAATCCACCAGACAGATCCAGAAAAGGCCCTGCCAAAGAATCAGGGGCAAGGCTGAGGGGAAGAAGAAGGGTTGCGTGAATGGCTACACTGGTGTCCAGCAAGCCCACTCTCCTCTGGGGCTGAGCAGCTCTGGGACTCACCGGATCCTGTCTCCAGTACCAAGGGCCACATGCAGGAGTGTGCAGTGCATGCCCCGCTAGTCAGAGTACACCTGATTGCCCGCAGTGTTTGCCGTACCAAGGGATTAAACTGATTCAGCCTCTGATTTGATCCAGACATCCCCTGGAGAAACCTGCTGTGAGATTCATCTCACCATTGGAGGAGCATGTAGCTGAGGGTCCCTTTACAAACCATAGGAGAGTCCAACTCATCTGTTGACCTGTTAAAACCAGGGTTCAGTCTGATATTAAGTCACTGGTGAGGTGTCTTCACCAGTCAGTGGAGTTTAGGGGGAGGCTGAAGTTGCCAGCTTTGGGGCGAGCTGTCCTTATATTGTGGTTTGCTGGCTCTGCATTAAAGAGCTCTCCCACAGCCATCTCTGAAGCCTGGACACCAGGTGATGGGAGACACCCACCCTGACCCCTGAATGTAGGTGTCTTGATCACAAACTGAATACAATCCCAGACATTACAGGAGAGGAAAGCCCCTGTGTGCACTGCTGCCCTTCCCTACCTCTGCCTCTACCGGCCTTTCATCTTCCACAGATCCTGACATACACTGTTGACAGCAAAGCTCCTGTTCACACCACAGGGCACAAGCTCAGAGCAGGGGCACAAGTTGTCTGCTGCCTTCCCCCAAGCCTTTTGGCCATTTGACACCCCTCCTTTGGCCAGGCCCTCCAGACAGGACTGGGGATGCTCCATTAGAGCCTCATGTGCCCTGGGCTATCCAGGTGAGACAGGACGGCCTCAATCATCTTCTCCGCCAGAAGGACTTTCTACCCAAGGGTCACACAGCATTGTCCCCTCACAGGGACCAAACGGCACATGAAAATAAAAGGAAAACCCAGACCAACCATGGGGATCTACCGGGTGGCCAACTCATCTCCAAATCTTGGCATGTCTTGGCTGTAAGAAGCGTTGGAGCATTATCTCCCCCTTGGCCAGAGCTGTGCAAGCTGCAGGGCACAGGCAGATTACCTGGTCCCAGGCCTGCCCAGTTAATCTGTGCTCAGTTTCTTTATCCTGTCTGTCTATATATAATCTCCCTCCTGGCCACCTGCAACCACCAGCAGCAGGAGGTGCATGGCAAGAGGGTGTGAGGGCAGGAGAGATGTGCAGGAGCACCTCAAGGGCAGTGAGCCCTGCCAGCACTGGGGTGTGTGGACACACCAAGGGGGCAGGAACAGCCCCACATGCCTGGTCACGCAGGGAGGGAACAAGGTCTCCTCTACACCTCTGCCACCAGGCTGGTTTGAGCGGGGCTGGGCTCGGTGGTCTGGATGGTCTATGCAACCATGGCCAAGCTGAAATCGGCATTTAGGACAGTCCTGGAGTAGGCTGGAGATTAAATGAGAGATGCAGAGCACAGGGGAATGAGACCTGGGTTGCTTCCACTCAGGTAGGGTAAAGAATTTACCTTGTGTTGCAAGCAAAGGATTTGCCTTTCTGTGATCTAGTTGGGGGTGACAGACCCAGATAGAAATAGAGAAGGTGAAGAGATGGCATGGAGAAGTGATGAGACCTGTCCCATCATGGGACTGCTAGGTAGGATGAGGGACACAGGGGCCGTGCTGGGAAGACCAGCATGGCTAAGGTGCGATGGAGAAGCTGCTGGCAGGGACAGGCCTCTGGGCTGGTGCAGAGGAGGAATTAGTGTCCCCGTAAGGGGCTGTGAGCCTTCCTCACATTTGGAGGCACAGTGTCCAGTGCAGGCCAGTTTCTATCTTTCCCACCAACCCAAATCCCTGCATGATGCTACTCACCAGAGACATCATGTCACACACTGCCACTGTGGGGATGTGACAACAGGGAGCTGCTGAGCCTGATGCAGAACAGCTGGAGAAGGACCTCTGTTCATGGGACAGTTTCTGTTGGAGGAAAACAAGGAGAAATTCCAGTTCTCTGTGCTGTCAGGATGGTACTTCAGAAAATTCCCTTTCATCTTCCCAGATGTGTTAAATATTGACTTTCTCCTTTGTGTGTGCCCTGTACCCACATGGGATTGACCTTTTTCAGCTTGCCCCTCCAATGGAGCTGAGACAATATGCTCACGGCTCCATCTTGATTTGCTTAAAAAAATATAATACAAAAAAATCCCATAGCGTCACTTCCCCTGGATTTGTCAGGGCAAATAAACACAGAGCAACATCCCACAAACCTCCCGTTGCTGCAGAGCAATGGGAAAGGCACCAAACTGGGATCACAGAATCACAGAATCACATAATGGTTGGGGTTGTCAGAGACTTCTGGAGATCATCTCCTCCAACCCTGCCAGAGCAGGGTCACCTAGAGCAGGTCGCACAGGATTGTGCAATCACTCAAAACACAGAAAACCCACCAAAACTTAAAAATAAAATAAAATAATCAAATCAACAATAAAAAAAAAAAAAAGAGCATTCACATTCTCTGGAAATCTTAATATTGGAGCTTTCTCTAGAAGAATTATTTCCTGGATTAACTTTCTGGTGTGAGCAGGTATCTCCCCTCAAACAATAAGAAAATTCATGGGTATCAAATTCAAAAGAAAATAACCCATTAAACTGAGCAAAATAAATCAAAATGCTATAACCAAAACCCTGCAGCATTTCCAAACTATTATCATCTTTCGTTCATTTCTTTTTCTTCTAGCTGTAACTAGAAGAATTGTGACAATCTTGCAAAAAAATCCTGTCTATTCAAATCTACATTTTTGTCTTTGGTTAAATAAAATATTTGACAAGAGGAAACAACACAGGTTTACAAGTGGTTTGTGAAGACTGTGCTTGTTGCAGTGAGTTAATTAAAAGCCATTTCACATGAGGGATTCACACATTCTTTTCACCCTCAGGAATATTTAACTTTTGTTCTTTCTCACTCTTTTCTTCTCTGCTTGCAAAGCCAAGACCATCCAGACTGACGGGATGCAGTTGGTCTTTGTACTATTCCAGGCAAACTGGAACAAAATCCTATTTAGCTTATGCTCAGGGACAATCAGTTCTTCCAGTGCCAAGGGCTTATTTCAGGTGGATTTGTGCCATTTGACATAGATAGGAGTTCAATTTGAGCCACCAGAAGTATAGCCATTAGAGCCAGACAAACAGGGAAGCAGCTGGACATCCCGATTCCTGCCCCCATGCATCTTCTGGGAGACACTCCAGTGTGTGCACAGGACACGCAGACCCTGCTGCTGCAGGATTTCACGTGTCCCAAACTCCTCTGGGGAGAAGGCAGCTGGAAGGAACACGAAGAGCTCTGGCACGAAGGATCAGGAGAGAAAAGTCTACTCCAGAGAGGAGAAATTAGAGGAGGGGATGGGAGAAAACCAGTAGAACAAGAATAACCAGGACTACTGCAGCAGCAGCTGAACCCTGAAAGCGTGCAGCAAGCATGGAGCTTAGGGATTTATTAGAAATACCAAGGGAACCGGTGGCAGTGTGGCTGCTCACTCCACCAGCAGTGTTGGGCTGGTGAGTCTGCTCTCAGGAAAGCCTGGCAGAGGAGCCTGCTCCCTGCAAAGCAATGGGTACAGGCTCTGCCCCGAGTCTGAGGGCTCCTATACGTGCATCTCTGAATGCTTCCCACCAGTGTCACAGCCTAGTCAAAGAGGGCTGGATCATGACCTACTCCAAGAGATGAAGGCCTATCCTGGCCATCCCATCTCAAGGTGGGGAACTTGACCTAGTCCTGGTCATGGCTATAGATTTTGTATGAACTACCAATGATCTTTTAGAGACACAAGTGCGATGCAGTGGAGGTGAATATGGGTCAGCAATGGTTCACCTTATAGAAACCATAGGGCAAATGAGGAAGCCAAACACTCCAGCTCAGATAAACTGGGCGATGATCACTCTGCTACCCAGACTGGTGCTACAAGACATACCTGTGTTGCAGGCTAAACCAGGCTGCCCCCAATCTGGACACGGAGACTGGAGTGCACTCTTGGGCTCAAAATACACCACTGGCCTCTGATGGGACTCTACATCAGCTTTTGTCTGTGTTGGGAAGCAAAGTGCAAGTACGTGCCATTAATTTCTTGCTCCCTGCAGCAGGAGGCAATGCTCCAGCTTCATCCCGATGGAAAGAGGCACTGCAGCAGCAGTGGGTGCAGGATGGATCAATGTGTTATGTAGTTCCCAGGGGATGGGAACCAGGTTTCTATCACAGTCAGATTATTGGAGGGGACACCACAGGACCACCTTCGCAGCCAGCACAAGGGAAATCAGAGCAGGGCTTTCAGCATCGATGTAAAAGCACCACACTGTGCAGGGCAGGAGGCAGGCAATTCCTCTCATATTAATAGCTCTGAAAGTGGCTCTGCCCCCTCAGGGAAAGCGACAGGACAGCCAGGAAGGAAAATCTGTGTCCAGTTGCTGCACCAGTCCCCCCTCCAATGCTCTGCACCAGGCCATGTGTGTCCTCCCCACAACCACCCCAACCTCCCTCAGTGGTGGCTGGAGAAAGGGGAGGGATGGTGATTTCTTATAGTGCATGCTCTTCTCTGCCTTTCAAGGAGTTCCCCACCACCAGTGCCTCCACTGATGCAACCAGGCAGAGCTGGACATATGTCACCACCTCTGCTGCTCGTGCCAGGTGACATAAATAGCTTTGATGACCCTAATGCTTTGGAGATTATGGCTCCTGATCCAGGTACTCCCAGGACAGCTGTCCTGCTCGGCTTCCTGCCAGCAAAATTGTTGGAAATGCAACCTGGGAGGTCAGAGAGCAAAATGTGGTCCTGTCCTCCCTCCATGACCAGGGTCAAGCAGGGCCAGCGTGTTACCCTCTCTTGAAAGCACTGGCTCTGCTTCCTCCCTTGCTTCTCGGGAAGCAGGAAAGTCACAGGCTGACCTATGAGTGTGAGGGTTAAGCAGGAGGCACTGATGGCGTCTGTCTGGGAGCCAGCAGGTAAGTCAAGAATTTCCCCAGTAGATGCCTCACACCTTGGAGTGGAGCGAGCCATGGTGTTGCAACACCTCCTACAAGCTCAGAAGACACATTAAAGGAATTCACAGGATGGAAGCACTTCTAGGCCTGTTGCGTAATCCAGATAAGTAGATAAGTCTGCAATATTTGCACAACACTGTGTCCCTTCCTTGGCCTTGTTAGCAGTCTTGTTTCGCAGGGCTTAATTCAGGGGATTTGATGGATTGAGGACACCTTTCAGGTCATCTATTCCTTGGGAGGTGGCTGTGTCCCAGCTCTAGCGTTGTGGTGCTGGGAGCGTTAAAGGGACAAGGACACCCTGCTGACAGCTGCACTTTATGTTCTGCAAATCTGTTCCAACGACATTTTGGAAATGGCACCATGACACCCAAAGAAAGTAGTTGGGCAGCTTCTCGAGGAAGGGCTGTATCAGTGCAAAACCACCATGGGAAGAGAATTGTGACCTACCAGAGTCACAGACCTACTCTTTGCACAAAGAGACAGATACATACGTCCAATGTATCCTTGGGTCAGGATACATTCCTGACCAACTATTTACTTAATTCAAAGAGCACAGGGGGACTGAGTAGTGGCAGGACTCAGGTGTTAGGGAAAAAGGTGGATATGGGTGAATGCATTGGTTGAGTACAGGCATGGTCCAGACTCCGCGACGAACTGTCCTGCTTCCATAACCCCCCTCTCTGGGATTCACCAGGCAGCCTGAGGGGAGGGCATGGTAGCATCTACCAAGCGAATGGGTAGCATCATCTTGTACTTTCCTTGGGCTGTAGGTGCAGGGAGAATCCAGTCAGCAGGCTCCAGGGACATGCCTCTGAGAGCAAGGACAGGGAATAGAGCAATTAGCACAGCACTCTGAGCTCTTGCAGAGTCCTTCATTAAGCCAACAAACAGGGAACAATGTTGTGCTGAAAACTGGCCTCTCCCCAGCAAAAGGACCTGGGTGGTCAGAGCAGGAGCCTTGAGGCTCGGTGGGATGCTGCTCGTAGCTGCCCTAGACCCTCACATTGTGCATGAGCCTGAACTAACAGGCTGAGAACCTTCTGTCTGAAGGATCCCAGCCTGGTTATAGGTCACACCAGATGGATCTTCGCCTGTTAGGGGAAAGGAAACCTCTTTCCCCTTTCTCTGTTTGGAGCATCGGATGCCTTGTCCTTGAGAGAAGATGTCTTCAGGGATCTGCAGCATTTCTAAGTTGCCACAGAGCCCTAGGAGGGACCAGAGCCCCAGGAGTGGGCACATTGCTCCTCACACTCTTCAAAGACATATAGATGCCCCATGCCTGTGGCTATTCAGAGGCCATCAGTCCCCGCCCCACTCTCCCACCACGGGGAAGATCCCAGAGCTTGCTGTATCCCAAGTCCTCTGGGCCAGCCCATGGTATTTTAGAAATAGAGTGTTTCTCTCCCTTCTGCGTTACTTTGACTTGCTCCCAGGCTACAGCCCTTTGGTAACATCCATTCAGAAATCCCACTCCCACCCATCCCCCCACCCCTGGCCACGGGTGCTCACAGCCACTGTGTGGGACTTGTGAGGAAACCATGCATCACTCACGGGAACAGGCGGTCAGGAGGCACAGAACAGGGCGAGCAGAGCCAGCGCAGCTGCAGCTCACAGCCCTCAGGAGCTCACGGCTCCCCAGGGGAGTCACCACTGCACTATTTATACCATCATTGAAGGGAGGGCAGGGACACCTGGCCCAAGGGAAAGGTTTTCCATGCTCTGATCCTTGTCCCTGGTAGGGTTAGTGACTGCCCATATGACTGCCCATAAAGCCACCTCTCCTGCCCCTTCCACATCTTAACTATGAACCATCTCTTCTACTTGTCCCATTTCCCACCTTGACCTCACCCACCCACCATGGGCACAGCCCAGTCCTCTTCACCCAGCCTGGGGCAGCACCAGCAGGATCCTGCAGAGACAGAGAAAAAAAGCCATGGCAGCCTAAATCCCATTTCTGTTCATAAGGAGAGGAAGCAGAACAGAGCTGCCCCATGGCGTGTACAGATAGCTCCCCCATCTTCCCCAAAATCTCTTACTGGGGGGAGTGACAAGCAGCCAAGCAAAGACTGGCCAAGGAAGAAGGGAAGGAGTTGACATAAGTGATGGCAAAAGACTTGCCACTCATTGCTTCTCCTTCTTGGTAGGGGTTGCAGTGCAGTTGCAAGATTGCAAAATCCATGCCTGTGATCTTTTTAAAATGCTAATTCTGGCTTCCCAATCTTGAGCTAGCCAGAGGGCCACGCTGAAATAACAAAAGACCATTTGTTTTCTTGAGGGGGGAACTGGAGGCTTGTTTGGTTTTTTCAACATCAGAAAGTCAGATCTTATATGTCTCACTGAACTCACTGAACTCACTCAACTGAACTTTTTGGATGGAAAAGAGCAGGTGGTTTTGTAGCATCAGATGCACCAGGAAAACACAGTCCCATTGCTTGAGCTGTGACAAAATGGTGAAACACGTCAGTTTTCTTGCTTGTTTCACTCAATAACTAAATAAACAGTGGGGAGAAAAGGTTAGTCCTTTAAGCTTCAGTTCTCATCAGTGAGGACATGATGAAGCTCATTTTCTGCACGTGGGACTTCCAACAAGCCCTACAAGAAAACCAAGAAGTGTCAGACATGACCTTCCTGGCAAATCAAATGTGAAAAACAAGGAAGCCACACTAGGCAGGCTTTTTTAAGGAAGAAAAAAAAAGGGCACAACCCATTTATTTTTGCTCAGTAAATCCTCTCTAAGGTCACTGTACTATTGTAAACTACTACTCAGTTTGGCTGATAACAGAGTTTAGTGCTGGTGCTCTGCAGCATTAGTTTTGTGTGGATCCAAATTCATCCAGAGGAGGAGCAGAGCCTTGGAGAAGAACAGTGAACCTGTGGTTGGCTGTGGTCATCTGTGGTGGGGATCTGAGCATTTAATCACAGCCTCCTGTTCCTAGCCTTGTCCAGACGCAAAAGACAGAGTGGCCCTGGCAAACCCTGGGGGCTTGACCCAGAAAAAAGCCCAAATCTGTGCTCAAAGGAGACAGAGGTCTTTTATGGCTCTCTTTCATGAGCATTCCGTTCCCAACCAACAAGCACAGAGGGATGCAAAAATATGTATCCTGGTAACCATTCACATCATTTTCCCTTTTAAGTCACCCAAGGAACCAAAAAGCGCAGCCAAGAGAGGATGGGCACAGAGGTCATCCAATAAGTGCAAGAGTCTCCAAGATCAATGTCTGCCTCTCAGGGGTTCCTTGAAGTCCTACAGTCACAAGAGAGCTTTAGGTTTATGCACTGTTTGGCAGACCAAAAAACAGGTATCTGGCTAGGAAGAGATGGACTGTGTCCTGGACATAGTCCAGGACTGTTGAGAAAGATCAGTGTGGGGAAGCTCACAGAAACTCAGAGTGAGCCTCACTTTGCCAGATGAACCTCACACCTGTGTGACCTGCACTCAGCCTTTGCTGCCAAGATGCAGGGTGGCCGTGCTCGGCCTTTGCTTGCATTGCCACACTTGCTTTCATTTCCCCTCCTCATGGTCTCATTTTCTCCAGTTTTTGCTATTTAGTAAGAACATTTGTGAGGACCAAACATGGGACTCCATCAGTTGGAGAGGCCGTTCTGATGGACAAGCTGTGGCAAAACTCACATCACCATGGCAAGCTTAGCCCAAGGGGACCAGAAAGGTGCAACACAGGCACCATTGGAAGGTTTGGATCCCCAATGGGAAACAGACAACAGCGTCCTGCTTGCTGCTTGGGATGATCAGATGCAATCAATAAATGAGGGAAATAGATGCAATACACAAGACAAGGCAGAAGCGGTGGTGCTCTGAGATCCAGCAGCCAACACCAAGGCTTGCTGTCAGACACACAGGGGAGCTGCCTGTCATTCTTCTGGGATCGTGGCCATATATTTCAGCAGGATCCAAGACTGGAGGTAGTATAGTCATAGCCCCCACATGGCCACAGGAGATATTGTGAGCTGCCTGCTGAAGCCCAGCATCATTTTCACTCCTGCCACACTGCAGTGCGAAGAGTTAAATTCTCTCCCTCGGCATCAGCACAGAGGCAGCTCCCAGTCACCGCCATCTGCTCTCATTCACACAGTGAGCACTGCACAGGCACCATTCAGTTCTCCATTTATTTCCTTTGACAAAACCAGAACTGCTGAGATCATGTATAATGAAGGAGAAGAATGGCTGAGCTGCTCCCAGTGTGCAGGGGAAGCTGGGCTGGCTGGGAGCTGGTGGGGAGGGAAAGCATCTGAAGGAGAAGGTCCTTCTCCCTGTGCAGCCAGGAGGGTGCTGTGTCCTGGGAGATGTCCCACTCAACTGCAAGTGGCTGCTGGCATCATCCGTGTGGTGCAGAGAGAGACCCTGCCTGCCAGCCCGGCTCCCCAGGCAAGCAAGAGGGTTTATACCCAAGGAGGATCCTCCCTCTGCAGCACATCAGGCTCTCCCTGACAAACTGTTGCTCTGCTCTGGCCCAGCAGCCACGCTCTCCTGCTCAGCAATTAACCTCCTCACAAACGCCAGTAACCCAGGAGCAGCCTCAAGAAGCCCTGAGAGCCTGTCTGCACCCAACCTGCCCAGAAGCTGCCCGGCTGAAGTGTGTTGTTGCAAATGGGTGTGAACAGAAATTGCAGTTGCTGCAGGGAGATGACCCAAGCCTCATTCAAACAAAAAAGGGAGGGCTATTTTAAAAAAAAATGATCCATTGTCCTAAAAACCTAAACCTTTGTATGTTTAAGAAAGTAACTTTTTATTTAGACATTTCTGGCAATTTGTAATTTGAAAGGGTTTTTTTAAAAAGGTTAGAAGAGGATAAAGTATTTATAAATTATTCAAATGAAATGTTTAGGTTAATTCGAACCAAACATTTTTTAAATGGCCTCTTCCATGAAATTTTCAACAATTTGTCCTAATTCAATCAGGGCATGGTTTCAGATACTCATAAACTCATGGGATGGGAAGTGAGATCTAGTGAAAATCAGCTGATAATTGCTCTTCTAAATCACTTGGCAAGCACTTGTGAAGAAACAAGTCAAGCAAAAAATCAAGATGGGAAAAGTAAGCTAAATGCATACCAATGAATTCAGCTAGCTCTGGGCTGTGGAGGCCAGAGGCTCTAGTGAGTCACAGGCTTTTCTACAAGAGGGTGTTTTCTTCCTTGTCTCCACTTTTTGGCTCATGCAAATACGGTTTGTGCATCTTTCTCCTGCCTAGAGTTTGTTTTCTGGACATCCTGGCTGCGCAAACAGTGGCAGCTCGCGGTGCTGGATCCTGCTCCTCTCTCAGAGGTCTAGCATCCTGCAGACCAGAAAGAGCTCTTCAATGAGGTGGTGGCAACGGGGGAAGGTAGAGTTCTCAACTTTCTCAAAGCTGAGTCTCACAAACAGGAAGCGATGGGGCCAGGGGATGTTCATGCTGCTGCTTCTCCTCTGGTATCTCCCTGGGCAGAGCAGGGAGCTGGTGGGGCAGCGCGAAGCATCAAGGGTCCCATTGGAGCCTGGAGACCCCTCGCTGAAGGGCCACATTGCCCCAGTGGGGCTCATCCTGATGGCTCCACAGGATGCCCCTTACTGACCCCTTCCCATTGCATTTTCCATTTGCCAAAGGCGCTGGCAGCCAGCAATCGTTCCCACACTCATCTAGGCCAGGGGTGAATTGATTCTTAGGAAAAACAGGTCAATGCAACACATTGGGAGCAACATTTCCAAGATATCCCAGAAACCCAGTTAACTTCCCTGCATCCAATGAAGAAAGGCTTCAGAAATTCCCCAGGCAAGGTTAACCGGTTGGTCTGAAATACCGTGACTACTGCCCTGTTTTTGATATCCCTTGCCGGGTAGCTCTCTATCCTGGCTGCTGAGACCCCTCCAACTCTGCACTGACTGTGTTTTGCAACCTAGATATTCCAGTAGGAGAGCTGTCCCCACAGACAGCGTCTGTGCCAGGCAGGCGAAGCAGCTCGCTAGGTGCCCTTGTCTAACTTAATTCAAAACAAGGCAGAAAGGGAGCCAGAGTGGGTGTTGGGGTCTGTAACTACAGCCTGTCAGCTCCTGCAGAGCAGGTTTCATTCTCCACCTCCACTCTGGAGCTCCACAGTGGTATTTTAGACAGTCCCAGGTATTAACCCAGAGGAAAGGAGGTACAGGAACCTTTCAGAGGCATTGCCAGGGGAGCTGCTGGCATAGTTTTATGCCATGATGCTAAGCAGTCATAGCTTTGTCACTGACCAAGACCCACGTGTCCCAGATCCTTTCATTCTAAGTAAAATAAACCACAGCAAGAGCTTAAAAGGCAGCTGACAGCATCTCCAGGTAAGAGACCACAGCTGGAATCGGCTGACAGCAATGAACAAGTGCAGAGCCCAGAGGAGTTTGTTCCTCTGCACATCCTGCTTTCAGTATTTTTCAGTTAGCTCTGACAGCAGAGGGTATGAAACTAGAGGCATCTGAGCACCGCATTCCACATAAAAATGAAACTAATCAACCGCATGGTTTTAAGAAGAGGGTAATAACAGTGGGTAAAAACAAAATAGTTTGCAATTCCCTTGTGGCTGAGGAGCCTTGCACAACTGACACCCAAGAAGACCAGAGATGCTGTTTGGCATCCAACAACCCCCATTTTGAGGGATGCAGACCTGGATAACAAGCTGTTCAGGCCCCAACACAGTGGCCAGCACCAAGGTAGTTGGTACTCATAAAGTCTTGCAAGGAAAGGCAGCAGGTCCTGCCTTACCCACCACTGGTATCTCACAACAGCCTGCCCTGGTGATCTGCTGCTGACTGGGGCTACAGTGATCCTCTGGAGCACTTCTGGGTGAAGATGTAGTGTTTTCTGTCACCGACAGCCCAAGACCATAGGTGTAAAATAACTGCATTTTTCATCATCCTCTCTGGAATAGACTGTTCCTGCTAATCATAGTCTCCTACACTGCTCTGGCTGGTGGGATGGGTTTGATGCAGTCCCTTCCTTTCTCTGCATTGGGTAGGGAAAATCTGCCATGCTCAGCAAAGTGCTCTCCTGAGCAGGTAAATCTCAGGACTGCTCAGTGAGAAGGAAACAAGGAGACTGAGCCAGAAAGTGGCATGTTATTTTCCTGTATCTCTGCAAGTCACCAATATACAGAGGGAAGCATCACCAGCAAGTGGCCAGCATGGGTGAAACTGCTCAGCCTGCCACTGAAGAGTGTGCATGGCATTGCAGGGGGTCAGGAGCCAGATCAGACAGCTCAGAGCAGAGCACACCAGCCTGTACAGTGTGAGACAAACAAGACAAGATCAAGCCCTGCGTTTGGAAACAGCTGCAGGAACCACAGCAGATGACATTGCTTTTTCAACAGTTTGCAACTGTCAATGGAGCCTGCAGGGCACGAAGAAAATGCCAGCAGCACCCTCAGTGCACTCACAGTCCTGGGAGATGCTGGCCTGGGCACTGCAGAGACCCTCTCCTGTCTGAGGCGGATTTGGATGCTGGAGCCAGGTGGCTCCAGAACCAGTGATGGCAGCACTGGAAGAGGAGCTGGGGCAGTAGAAGGCCATGAGGTCAGACTCAGGGCAAGAGGGGTGAGCTGCCTCCATAGAGAAGGATGTGAACTGAGCTTCTGGCTGTATCACACAGCCGGTAAGAAAATATAAGGCTTGAGTTGGTACCAAGAAAACCCATGTAAACGAAGCCCTCAGTGAGAAGCCAGGGACCAGCATGTACAGAAGGTCAGGATGTTGTCCATGGGATGGAGAAGATTCCAGCAGTTATGGAAGGACAATAAAGGAATCATCCACACCACACTTTGGAAAGAAAGCTGGATTTCAAACAACTCCAAGAACTCATCAGGACTCATGTTGCCACTGCTAGCAGAAAGGGACATCCTGGCTCAGTGCAGCAGCAGTCCTGCTAGTGCTATGTCTCCTGCTGGCCTTGCCCTTTCTCCTACTTCAAGCATTGCATATAACTCAAAAGATTAAATAAATGCATAATAAAGGGAAGATTTTGGTCACTGCAAGAGGACTGTGGGGGCACAGCCTGTACCAAATATTTTTCCATGCTTGGTGCGTCACTGCAAGTTGGGGCAGGTGCAGTTAGAAAAACAGAGTCTATGTTTGTGCAGTTTAAACTGTTATTGAGCTGTGTTTAGGACCTAGCAGGAAATTGAAACTCCTTTTTAAGATGTGGAGGCTACTAATGTGTAAGTAAATCATGTTTTGTATAGTTAATAACATCAGAACCTGGACAGGGACTCCTGGCAGGGCTGGATTAAACAACCCAAACTGCAATATCCATATAATGACTATAACATTTGCTAATGTCAAGGCAACAAAAGGTGCAGAGGGGTCGCACAGGGATGAGGGCTGCCTCTGGGACTGAAAAGAGCACAGAGGTGTCTTGGACCACAGGGAGGTACAGCCAGTTACCCCATCAGCCTGGGGAGAAATCACAGGGGTGGTTCTCTGCAAGCCCCCAGCCTGCAGCACCCCAACAGCAAGAGCAGACTGGTGCTGCAGGTGGATTGGCTTGGGGAAACTGCCCCCCAGCACACAACAACCCACAAGCTAGTGCCTAACACCAGCCATGTGCTGGCAGAAGAGAGTCAGTGTGCTTGGCTAGGTTCTGGCTTACATATGCATGCATATAATTTTATTACAGGAAGCTATGGGCAGCTGAAACTGGCCACAAACCACTTAATCTATATGCTCACAGGGTCTGTATTAATGCCTCTAACCTGGGAACCCATGGGAAAATGCCTCCACTGGAAACATCCTTTGTAACTTATTATGCTCCCTTGAGCTGCTAGAAGATGTGGTTGTGAGCTGTGGCTGCACAGATCCAGCCCAGCACTAGATGGATGAAGCTGGCACTGGAAGGCTTGCTCAGAGGCCAGACTGATGTGTGCCTCTGTGTATACGTTTAAGCAGTTTTCAAAGCTGTTTGGCTTTAGCTGTATCTCTACTAATCGCTGTTGCACCCTATCTGCATCTGAGATAGGTATCCAAACCTTGTCTGTCTACCAGAAGCAAGAGTCCAGCAGTATCCACGCAGCAGGAGCTGTAACCTGTTAGTGGTTTCATCTATAGAAATAAAAATGCAAACAACAACAGTTAGAAATAGCCATGGAGGTCACTGGGGAATTCAAAAATTATAGTTTCAGCTCAAGATTCAATGCAAGATCATCTAGGAGGGGAAGGCAGTTTTTATTTTTGACAAACGTGATTCAATTCATACTCAGTCTCTCCCAGGTTTCACTTGCTCTTTCTTTCATGCTCCCATACAGGCAACAAGATGTATGTGCCCAAGTAGCCCAGTCAGGATCACTTGTAGTGACATGGAAAAGAAGAGGCAGTAGCTCTTAGTGCCTCATCATGGTTCCTGGATTCTCCATGGATGGGTGGCTGTGCACTGGGCCTTGTGTATGCCCCTCATACCCTTTAGGAACAGAAGATGACTGTGATTCTTCTGTCTCTTCATCCTGTCCTGCCTCTGTGAGTCATTAGGAAGGATGCTGATTTACTCATGCTGGATGGGCTACTTTTTGGGTGTTTTAGGCTGTCCTTTATTTTACTGCTCCAGATGTCTTGAGAAGTTGCATGCCTATTGCTCTGCTCTTGATGACCTGCTGATCTAGCAGATCAGCACATGCCATTCTTTTAACCCTTCTTCTTGCTGTTTCTCCTGCTGCTTTCACATCCAGACATCCCCATTCAGGTCAATTTTAAGTTTCTGTTACAGATGTCCACAGTCTGAGCTGAACTCCAAATTGCTGACGCCACATTACAAAAAACCCTAAGAGCACAGTGGGCCTGGGCTTGTCATTGCATTGCTGAGCACACGAACAACCACAACATCCTTCCCTCTTACCAGCTCCTTGGAAAGCTTCAGCATCATCATTAAAAGCTGAATTTAGACATTCATTCTCTCTGCAGAATCAGGGGGGCAGGGGGCATAAAGAGAGTATAGCACACAACCACCTTGTTTGCCATGGTATCTCTTTTGGAATCACTCTTTTCACCAGTCCAGCAGATTCCTGAAAAACTCCCACACTCACTGTGTTATACTGTGCTGGGGCCCTGTGGCTTTTAAACCAGATCTTCTTCGTGTTTAGTTGGATTCATGCATAGACAGGAGAAGATCTGGTTTGTCTAAAACAGATGAGATTTGGCACCAATCCTATGACCATAAAAGGATCTGCAAGTCCATAAACAGTCCATAGATTAGCTGGGGTCTCTTCTATGTGACATTTCCTCTCCCACCTGATATCCACATTTGGGATCATTCCAGCCTCTCCCAACCAAGCTCCTAAGGGTTTCTACACACAAGGCCAAAATTAGAAGACCCAGGTGGACCAAGGACCATCAAGCTGTTTGTCAGGGTGTATAGCTTCAGGTAACCACCCAGCCATGTGGGGAAGAACTTCCAAAAATAAGCAACAGAATATGAAGCTGGAAAGACAGGAGAGAGAGACGAGAACAGCCTGGTAGAAACCACCAAGATTTCCAGTGCACCACAGAGGAATCTGAAGGAATTTCCACAGACCCTACTGGAAAAGGGTTCCAGCAGTGCAAAGTGACAGTCACTCATAGCTCGTCTCTCAGCAGCACCTTGGACAGATGAGCTGCTTGGACAGTGCCAGCCCCTGAGCCCTTTGGTCCTCCCTCTTGGTCTGGACCCTACAAGGCCCCAGATCCCACACAAAGCCAGGCTATTCCAGGCTAGGAGGTAAAAGGGAGACACACTGGGGACTGCACACATGGGAGCCCACAGCCTGTCCCAGTCCTGCAGAAGAAGGAATGCAGTGCAGGACAAAGCAGAGCAGTTTTATTGTCTCTCCTGTGACAAGGTGCTAGAAGAGGATGGGTCAGAATATTATCAGAGAAAGGGTGCTCACTGGAGGAGAGACGGGAAGGGCCGTGAGGAAGGAGCCATCTCACAGGATGCACCAGGGGAACAAGGCTCATGGAGGCACAGTGTGCCCCTGTCCAGCTTTCTAAGGGCAGAAGAGCAACAAATGTCAGTGGCACAGCTCAGGGTACCCCACGCAGAAGAACAGAGAGCAGCTCTGAGCTGCAGAGGAGGCACTCTCCATCCACTGTGCCTGTGGGACTGGCATGTATGTCAGGGGGGCTTTGACATTCCTTCCTCCTTGCAAGTGGAGACACGGTACTCCCAACCCCAGAGGAAGCTGGTGGGTGGCCAGGGCTGGTGTCCCCAAACTAGCAAAGGAGTTATTTAAGCCAAGTGCCCCTTTGGACCTGAGCTGGCACAGTGCTCTTGTAGCACAGCCAAGGCAACCAACATTGTCCCCATCTGGGCCACCACAGGGACCATGTCTGTGACCACAGGATCTCCCTGCCATCAATATCTGCTGCTCACAAAGCCACCAGTGCCTGAGTAGCTCCCACACCTACAGACTGAGACCAAGCTGCCAGATCTGGCCCGGCAGGCCAGCCCAGGTTGCAAATTCACAGCTGATGGGACAAGCCCTGAGCAGATGGGACAGCATTCCCAGGCAGCAAGCAGAGCCTCTGGCACCCTTCATGAGCTGTTCTCAGAAGGATTATGCTTGCAAATAAATTCAGACAGCAAGGACTCCTGAAACAGCCACTGTGCAGTCAAGGGACCATGCCCTGCTCCACTCCCACCGCTTGCAGTCTCTGAATTGGGCTGTCAGGGTCAGAAAAATCCCACCCTGGCTGCTGGTCCCCCAGCCACAACCCCTGTGAAGGGTCTCACGGATACAGCTCTCCTTCTCTACCAAAGAGCTTTGCTCTTTGCTTCATGCCAGATGATCATAGAATCATAGAACCATGCCAGATGATCATACAGCTCTTTGCAAGGGCAATCATCTCAACTGTTCTTTTTTATTTATTTTTTTTTAGGTATTTTCCTTTTCCACTTAGAAGTTCTCCTGCTCCTACAGAGCTCAGAGAAATGGGTCTCATTCTTATCTGCAACCATGAGCTGATAGCAGATGAACTCTGGCAGCTCTTCCAGGAGGGTGTGTACAACGTGATTTCAGCCATAAAGCCATCGTGGGTGGGGTGGCAGGATTTTTTTTTACCCTGCTCATTCTTCACTTAGATAGTTGCACTGATTTACAGATTCCCTGTGCCCCTGTGGGTTTACATCTCCTGAGAGAGGAATGGCTTTAGATGTGACTGCCCGACTGCGTGTGCAGGAACGATGTCTTCTGCTGGGTGGAACCAGTGACTTGCTCTAACCCCCAGCAGACAGCCCGGGTGATATTGCAATTTTTCTCACCCCACCCAGGCGCTGTGCCTGATCCTGCGGTCTGATGAGGGGACAAGGGCTGGGAATCCACAGTGTCAGAAAGGTGGGACACCCTTGCTGGAGGCGTGTGGCAAGCTGGGCATTTCACGGTGCTGTCAGTGAGCAGAGCAGGACAAGGGGAGGGATAGAATTCACCTAACAGCCCTTTTGGGGAGAAAGGGGTTAAGGGATGGCTGTGCTGAGTGGCAGGAGGGAGCTGGGGCTGTTTTCAGCAGAGCTGAAGTTAGAACAGAGCTGTGGTGCCTGGACACCCCCTCTCCTCTGGCAGGGGGATGCCTTTGTGTGCACTCGATGCATAATAGATCCTCCGAGGAAAGAGATACTGTCGCTTTGCTCCAAATACAATTTCAATTAGATGAATAGAAGCATAATCCCATAGAGGCGCTCAGCTGGGAACTGACCATGTGAGAGACAAGTGAGCCCTCCCCCAGCCAAGCAGTGAAAGGGTACACCCCCTCACCCCCCCAACCTGCCAGCGAGGAGGCCCCCAAACCCTCCAAGAGGGACCATCTGCTCCCATACCAGCCCCTCCTCCCGCAGCCCCCAGCAAAGAAAGAGCAAGGGCTGCCAGTGCCTTCTGCAAACAAAGGCAGCGCTTCAAGGCTGGTTCTTTGAGCACACACACACACACACACACACACACACACACACACACACACGGGACAGGGACAGAGGAAGAGGAGGGAGCAAGAGCCCCAGAGGCTCCTGGGGAATGCCCTGCACTCCCATCCTTGGGGCAGGTGGTGTTCTGCAGGAGCACTCCTGGGGATGGGGCAGTGAACCAGGGAGAGCTCATTGTCCCCCTGCACCAGGTGGTGCCACCACGGGGTAAGAGGAGAAAGGAAGGAGGAGACATGTCACAGAACTCACTCCAAACTCTGCTCCCTCTCCTCCTGCTCTGCCCCCGGTATATCCCAGGGCAAGGATTTGCTTCTCCTGCCATCCTGGGCAAAGGGCAGAGCCTCTCCACCATCTGCCAGGAATAGACACAGCAGCAGGGCAAGCAGCAGAGCTGAGCGCTCCCTTCCCTCTGAACCTCGCTGGGCTCTTGGAGGGAATTTCCTCTCACATTGAAATTCTCAGACTTGTGCCTACTGCTGGAGAGGCAATTTGGGGAAAGTCTTGAGAAATGCAGGTTGTGCAACTGGGAGTTTGAAGTGATTTTCAACCCACAAGGCAACTGACAACACTTTTGTCAACAGCTGTTACCAAAACCCTCCAGGTCCACTGTTAGAGCAACCCCTTCCCAAGCAGGAGTGCACCACATTTGTAGGACATCACTCTGCTCCACAATGGATGTCCTCAGCTCACAGGTAAAAAACCGCCAGACCCTAGTCTTTGTGATGCCTTCCTTCATCCCTCCAGGCATCTCAACATCCTTCAGAACAAGGATGAGACAAGGGGGACCCTCCATCCAGGTACAGGTGAGTACCTCTGGAGTTATGGTGCTGCAGCACATGGAGAAACATCACTCAGTCCAAGGGGCAGCTTGGACCGCAGAGCAACAAGTCCTTTTCTTGCTAAAGTCAACAGCTTAGAGCCTGAATACACACAGCTGGGCACAAAGTGACTGGAGATCACATCTGCTTAATAAGAAGGGCTCATTGTTATGTTTTGTCACCCATTTCAGAGCAGATAGCACTTTAAAGCCATTTGGTTTTGCACTCTGAATAGTTAAAAAGGTCAGGCACTGAGCATGAGCAGTGGGGTGTTTTCCCAGCACTGGAGCACGATGTGAATATTCCCAGGTGTGAATTTTTATCTGAACATCCACTGCCTTCCCAGTCCCACAGTACAGGAGGGCAGAGCTTTGATCTCCTCCTCAGCCAAGCCCCGCTGCGGGTTGTGCTTTCCCTGTCCCCCTCACCCTCCGGCTCCCCACTTGTTGCTGTGCAGGGGGCTCGGGTCCGTGACACGGCGGGGGGTCCGGGGGCTTGGAGGCAGGGCACAGCCTGACCCTGCCTTTGATTTACTGTTCATCTGAAACGCAGCCAGAACATACGAATGAGATGCCGGTTGTTGGTTGCCAGTCAAAGGGGCGCTCTTTTCCTCCTGCTTTTTGTGTGCTGGGCTGCGTGCTGGCCGTGCTGTGCACCCCCAGCCTGGCCTGCTCCCCACCATGCTGCTCCCACAGCACAGTCACAGACCCAGACATAAATCATGGCTAACCTTTGCTCTCTCTCATATGTTTGTCCAGAGGCTACAGAAATATTGCCCAAACCATGTGATAGCCAGTGAAACAAAAATAACTTTTATTAAACTGTCCCACAGTGGGAAGGAAGGGGGAAGTTTGGAAAGTCAGTACTTTTCACAGTAAGGGAAGGCATTTGGGAAAGTAATGCAGACCAGGTATTCTTTTATCAGCAGCTAAAGGTATGTGTTAGGATCTCAAAAGGGCCAGATACACACCCTCATGATTCACATACAGTAGGGCTTTGCGCTCTGACTCTTGACGTCTTGTTTGCTCTTTTCAAAACCAAAACAACACACTTTCCCATCAACTCAGCTCTTTCTAACTATGCTGACTTTAAAAATCCTGCTAATTCCTTTTCTCTCCTCTCCCTCTATCACTGCTGCAAAACAAAGACGAACATGTCCCAATGCCTTGTTACTTCTGAATGACACAGGATTAACTAGAAGGAGAAACCTGATTTTGCAAAACCAGTTGAGGTTTGAATTGCAAGAAAAATAAACACCTTGCTTTGCCCAATGCAGAACTGATTACGAGATGTTTGCATCTACCTGCAGATAAAGATACCACCCAGCTGTACGTGTATTTGTGATGCTAAAACTGGAGTCACAAAGGCTGATAATATTGGGAAAGAAAATTCCTGTTGGCTGAAGCCCATGAAAGCAGGCACCAGAAACCGTGGCAGAAAAGCCCAGTGAATATCCAGTCTGAGTTTCTGAAGAGGAATCATCTACACTAGAGCATGCAAATACAGTGCCATACATCTTTTGTATTCACTTTCCACAAACCTGCAACTGAATGAGTTTTACTAGCACAAATGTTGGAGGAAAGTGAAGTTCAAAGCTGCATGCATGAGTAACCATGGAAACTGAATTTTAAATTTGCACATGCGAGTATTTGTATCCAAAGTACTTTGTACGCTCGGCCAATGCGGGAAGAGGGACACCATCATGTCACAACGGGCCAATCGCAACTTAGAATCACAGCTTGAATTTCAAATATCACCTACTTACAGCAAACCTCTGTCCATGGAGCAGAGAAAAGAGAAATGTGAAAAAACCTGCCTCAAATTGCCATCTGCTCGTGAATATTCCACAATTAGCAGAGACGGATTCTTTGGATACATTATTCATTGTGGATTATTCGCCCAGATCTAACAGCAATAGCGCAATGGGCGTTTAAATATTGTGATGAGGAACAGTTTCAGACATAGAAGGTGTATGTGTCCCTTTGTATGAATATGGATGTGCTCCTGTCCTGCAGGAATCTCTGGGAATAATAGCTGTCTGGTAAATACCTTGTTCTTTGCACCAACAGAAAACCTAGAACTTCATCTTATTTTAATCCCTTTTTCTGTTCATTTGTCCTCTGCCCCAACCCCTCCTCCCTCAGCCGGGCTACTAAGACACCAAAATCAGCTGCCATTTCGGCACTATGCTGTTTCCCTTGCTGCAGCTTAGGTTATGGAAGAGGTTTGGTGAGACAACATTTTTCCACCACCCCAGCCTTCCAGTATGACCCACGTTAGACAGTGAAAATAATAAAAACAAAACAAAGCCCTCTAAGTGCAACACTGTGTTTGCAAGCGTGGATTTTGAGGGGAATCTGCCCAAGTTGCCTTGCAGCTCGGTGTGGCCACAGCGCAGACGGCCTTCGGGCCCTTTTGCAGGTTCAGCTGTTGTGGCACGGAGCCAACTGCTCCATGGCCACCAGTGGCCGACCCACCCAGGCAAGCCTGTGTGCCAGGGTCACGGCGAAACAGAGAACACCCCAAAAAACCTTAAACTAAAAGCGATGACCAACAGGCATGGAAAGAAACAGCCTTGGGAAGGGGGCAGGCTTGGAGGCGTGCAGGAGGGAGCTGTGAGGGAGCCAATGCAACTGGGCCGTGCCAGGATTGCTTAAGGAGAAACAGCACAGAGAAAGGAAAGGGGAAAACCGATAAGAAAAAAGGAAAAAAAAAACAACAAAAAACCAACAAATCTAATGAAAGAGTCCAAAGTAGCACAGGATGGGGTTATGCAACTTCAGTTTCTCCAGTGCTGTTTGCAGACAAATACTCCCCTGAAGCAGCATGGACTTGTGCAAGGGGAGGTTGTGAAATCCCCGAGCTGCTGCCAGACGTGTCCCAACCCTGCCAGGCAGCAACGCTGCACTGCAGAGGACAAGCCAGGATCCTACAAACACTGCAGCAAGGCTCTGGGGTGATGTGCACGCAGACCTTCACCATGGAGTCTGGGCTGAGGTCCCTTCTCAGTGCCATGGCGGCCTGCCATCAGTCATCTGTCAGGCAACCTCTCCTGAGGTCTCATCAAAACAGTGCCACCATCTCACACCAAGGATAGACAGGACAGCTTCTCTGCTATAGTAGCTCCCAGGCTACTACTGATGCAGAAGATGGTGGTCTGGTCTGTGATAGGCCAGGGTGTCCCATGCAGTGTCCTACACCGGCACAGAGGTGACTCTCCAGGTGCTTATTTCCTTCCCCACTGGCAAAAAAATAGCTCCTGCTGAAACAGATGAACATGAGAAACTACCATCCAGAAATGCCTGCAGTGTCCAGTGCTATGTGTGCTCAAAACTCACAAGGAAACTGATCTTCCTTGGGGTGCTTAGACACACTGAACCTAATTTCTTGGTCCCAAAGGTTTTAGGCAGGAGGAGAACCTTGGGTCTATCCCCAGGCACCCAGCTTTAGGACCTTGGGCAGCTTTGGGCAGGATCTGCTGAACTCACACAGGCCCAACAAGGATCTTGAGAAGTTGTCCTGAAGGCAAGCTTGTAAAACCCACCAATGTGGAGCTTCAGGAGCCAATGTGCTCTCTGGGAGATCCCATGGAAGGACTGTTGGGGTTTATTTAGACCTTCCTACATGGATTCTCATGATTGTTGGCTGGCTGGTTAATTCCCAGCTGGAAGAGCACCCTTGATAGTGGGATGACTGTCCCATGTTTGGGTTAGTAAACCTGGAGGGGTGTCTTCCCTCAGCTCTGCTCTGTAGGGCTTGATTCAGTGCAAGGTGCACAGAGGCACTCCCCTGTCACACTCTGCAAGGATGGGATTGGGTAATTCAATGGTGATTTGGTTAATAGTGTAAAAAATGCATTTTTCATCCCTTTTAAGTTCAATACCGAAGTTTAACTTGCAGCATAAAGTTGGTTGAAAAATATTTTGCTATCTGGATTTGCAGTGCCAGAGGGCAAGGGACAGTCCTCTTTCACGAAAACATCTAGAAATGCAGAGAGCCAAGGTCAGGGAAATTGAGCCCCATTTCACTGGCACTTTCCTTCATTCTTCAACTACAAAACCCACACAGCAGGGATCATCCATTCCACACAAGCAAAGACAATAGCTACTGCATTAGTGAATTTCAAATACAGACCAGGACCTACTCCATCTCCCACCCTAGGAGGTATTTCTGCTCTTGCTCAGATCTGGAAAAAGAACAGCAGTTGTATCTCAGACTTCCAGATGTTGCTTCAGTTGTCCCAGGCTTGCAATGCTCCAGAGACCCTTTGGAAGGAGGCAGGACCAGAGAAGGATATGATTTCAGTGCCAGTGCAGCATCAGACCCACCCCAATGAGCCTTGGAGCATCTCCAAGCCATATCATGCTGCACAAGCTGGTGCTCCTCATTTCCTACAGTAGTCACTCAGTCCCTCGACAAGCCTGGAAAAAGCAGTTACCAAAGACAACTTGCCTGGCCAAAGCAACAACTGGCCAGACGAGGAGCACAGGCTGAGTCTGGAATCAAAACAAAGAGCCCTGAAGAGGGAAGATGAATGTGCAGTGGATGGAGGGAAGCATCAATTCCCTAAGTGGAACAAAGCAGCTCCATGTCTTGTCTGGTTCTTTTTCTCTTTCCTTTCCATTGTTCAAAGCCTTTTTCCCAGGTGCAGCTGTGACCATGCACCCTTTTGCCTCTCTTTCCTGGCCAGACAGACAAAACACTGGAAGAATTAAAAACTGCTGTAACATTACTGTAGTCCAGGATAACATCTCCTCCAACCAGCGAGAGCAAAACCTATCATCTTTCACTACCATCCTGCTCTGGACAAGGGCTCTGGGTTACAGCTACCGAATTGTAGCTCAACATGTTTGAAGCTGGAAGGAGAGTCACTCCATCTTTTTGTCCATCTCTTAGACAAAAACTTCAAGCCCACCTGGGATGGGAGAAGGCTGGGGTAAAACTAGAAAGAATGAGGAGAAAACCAACCAATTCCAGAGGACAAGAAGGGAAATGAGGAAACGATGTGAGGGTGGCAGTGATGAGTTTTACTAAGTGCTACCTGAACTGAAGCCACTTTCAGAGCAAATTTAGGCCATGCCAGAAGGTGGTCAGTAGTGACTTCCCATCTGTAAATCAAGACCAGTTCATCTTGATAAGTTTCCAGTGGAAATACAGTTAGGCCAAAATAGAAATTTGCTGTTGGAATGTGTCAATTTAGATCACATTTTCTATGGAAAAAAGTCAAAATTAATCATTTCATTTTTCCATTCTCATTTCCGTGAGGTAGAAAGTTTCATTTGACCATGATTCATTTAATTTAAGCCTTCATAGCTAAATAACTTTTTGAACCAGAATAATATATGTGCATCCACAATAGATATTTACCATGTAAATCTTGCTGAAATGAGCTACCACTACCAAATTACTGCATTCTGTATTCTGCTCCATTCTACAACTACATTTTTCCTAGGTGACACCTTCCAATTTGTGCACTGATGTGAACTCGCACGTGGTTTTTTTATGATTGAAGCAGCCTTGTCTGATAGGATCTATCCTGAAGTCCCACCAAAGTATGATTGAGGTTGGATTACTTGATGAGTATCCAGGATGAGCACACAAATCATGGTTAATATCCTCTGAACTTTTGTGGTATCCAAAAAGAGTCTATTTTAAATCCAAGACTGAGATTTGACCTACTTAATTGGCCTGGGAAGAAAGCCTTTTCAAGCCCTGGCTCGGAAGAGAAGGGTTTTTTCTGTCTTGTAGGAGGGTTCCCTGGATGCTGTTCCAGATCTTTTACAGCTGACCTGGAGTGGATGATGTGTTCTGTGCCTTTGTTTCCTCATTTGTGAAGACCTAATTGTCCCCAGCACATGTCTGCAAACTCACTGGTGCCCATAAGCCCAGCAAACGCTTGTGGGGGGACAACAAGGGAGGTCACAGGAGCTCAGCACCACCATGGGCTGTCACGGTGCAGGCTGTGAGCTCTGGGTACCAATTGACTTTGCTCTTTGATTCTGGTTCCTCCCCCATCCACACTGCATAGAGCATTTCTGGAACATGTGCTCTCAAGGCTGTGCTCTACTGGTAATACACATGAGACTGCCTCAGGCTTGGGTCCTATTGCCGTGCCCAGACCTCCGCTATCTCAGACACAACATAATTTGTCCCCCCCTGACCTGCACATGGACCAGCTGCAGGAATTGCTATGACCGTCCTGTCCCAAGCACAGGCCCTTCGGGACTAATTCTGCCTTTTCACATGTGTCTGTACAGCACCTAGCATAGCGACCTAGTAATTATAACAGAAGCTAAATTACTGCTAAAATTAGGTGCTTATTAACATCATAACCTCTAGGCACCACGACAACACTTAATAATGCTGCAGTCTAAGAGTAACTCAGGACCCATCATAATCTTCATGAAAAACTGTCCTTAGGGAGAGAGTTTCTGTACAAGGTCTTGGTTTTCCATTAGGTCATGTTTTACACGTGGAAAAAAACCATGTGTTCAAATGCCTAAGGATTTCAATTTAGTGCAATGATTTCAATGGCAAAATGAAGGTGTGCATATGTTGTCACTCATGAACTTTACTTTTGATTGTAAGCTTTGAGTCATAAGCTTTGGGGACAGTCTTTGGGTGTTATGGCACTTGGACTCAGGACATCTCATGACCATATAAAGGCCAGGGCAGGTCCCACACTGTCACCACACACACACACCAGTGCAATATAATTGCCAGCGCAGAGCCAAAGCCAGGCTGTGCTTTCTCCTGTATAGTTCCCACGGTATCCCTCCTGCAACCAGGATTCCCAGTGGAGTCAGCTCCAACCCCAGGATGTACTCAGGACCATGACTAGAATGGAGCATAGCCAAAATTCAGGATTTTTAATTCACTCTAACCCAGTTGACTGAGGTACCGGAGATGAAATACAGTCCATAGGAGGTCTCTCAGGAAAGGCTGAGAAGCAAGAAGGCAAAGGCAGCGGCTTCAGGTGCCACGAGGTCAGACAAAGGATAGGGTAAGCTCAGATTGCCATGGGGTGGTGGGACACAGAGGAAGGACTGTGGAGCACTTCCTGGGTCCCAGAACTGTCCTCTGCTAGACACAGCACCTTGGAGAAGACACAGACATCCTAGCAGTTACCATTCAGCAGTGACTTGGAGATGGAGAGACAGGATCAGAACAGAGCTTGCGGGGACAGGGACAAACCCAAGCATCTTCTCTGAAGGAGACTCCCCACCACCCAGATGCACTTACTCTGTCCCAGGGGAAGGAATGACTTGTACAGCCTCAAATGAGCAGCCATGAGGCTGTAGGCAAGCACCAGCCAAGCTGGTGAAGTCAGCGGCCGATATCGCACCACACACCTTCTCTTCTGTTGCTGAATAATGAGACTGACAAAGACGGACTCGGAGGTTCCTCCCAGCCCTGCCCCTCATGCACACCCCCCACAAGCACTCATATTATCTGTATCAAGCACATTTTTATGTAAATGCTCTAACAATCCCTTTCAGAGGTACAATGCCTCCCAGACTAAGCCCCTGAATGGCATCGGCACATTTCTCGTGCCTCAGCTGCTCGCTCAGACAAACGGAAGTGTGGCTCTCCACAAAGGGCTATGGTAATGCCTGGCTGAAGGACAGTCGAGGGGAGGGGGCAAGCAGGGGCTAAAGCTATTTCAGTGACAGAAGGAAGGCCGTGGTCCCAGTATCTTGATGAGTCATGGCAGGGACAGGGCCCACAGATGGATAAATGAAGTTGCACAAGGCAGACAGCTCAGCCTCACAGCAGTGCTTCATCCCTGGTTGGCATCGTGGGCTCTGAGGTCCACTGAGGGTCCCCAGGGCTTTGCTGAAAAGGCAGGGGATGGGCTTGCAACCTGGGCTCTCTCCATGGAGGATAATACAGGAAAGCTGAAACAGCCTAAGGAATGGGGAAGGAGGGTGTAGAAAACCAGGAAACATTGAAGACTCTCAGGTGATGTCCCCAGCCTCCCCACATGCTGCAGGGAGCAGCCCAAGGGACAAGAGGAGAGGTGATATCCCACAATTTACCCTCATCCCACCACAGTTGGAACCTTCTTCCTTCATCTCTCCTATGGTCGGACTCCACGAGGCTTCCCTAATGCCTTTGAGGCACACCCAACAGCTCTGCCTGCAGTAGGCATGCAAAGGTCCTCACTCAGCACAGATCATTTTGTTCTGCTAGGAATAGGTCAACAAGTAGCATGTTCACTGAGAAGAGTTTCAAAGCATCCAAAGACAAGTCTTACCCAGTGTTTGAGGCTGGTGTGCCAAAAAGGTGTCTCCACAACACCACCTACCCAGCCAGAGGGACTTTCCAGCTTTTCTCTGCAGCAGTTTTACATGACAAACCAGGTGTTTTAAGTTGGTGCATCCCTCATAGGTTGGATCTTCACAAGTATAGATTAGGACCAATGTCATAAGAGCCCTGACAGGTTTACCAGAGATATGGCTTGCTTTGGCCTTCCCTTGTGGTCCATCCTGTGCTCTGTAAAGCCACTACAGGGACAAGCCAGGATCAGCAGGGGTTCCTGATGTGCATTCCTGGTGTGATGTTCTGTCTCTGTTGGAGAAGCACAGAGGAAAGCAAGCTGAAGCTCAGTTTATGCTCCAGCAGAGCTGCTGCAAGTGTGAGACTCTATACCATCAGCTGTGCTCTGCTGACGGAGGGCAGCAACACCGGACACCACCTGGCAAAATCTTCTCCCTCTCCCATCCTCTGCTGTTACACACCTCAGTCACTCACACCAACCATCCCACGAGGCTTCTATGAAAAACTGGGCAGGCTCTGGAAGGGACAGGAGGGCCAGCACAGCATGGCTTTCCCAGCATCACTACAAACCAGAGCAGCAAGAAAGCCTAACAAGAAGGTCAGGATCCATGAGGAAAGCGCAAGGCAGTGTTTCCAGCTGCTACGCATGTACAGAAATCCAGGCAGCACATGGCTTTACTCTTGCTGCCAGCCAAGCCATGCACTCAGCATATTAGTTTCCCTCTGCAAAATCAGGCCAAGGGCACACAGGCATCCTTTCCATTGATTCTTTCACTCTGTTTTGATAATTCACCGCGAAACTGCAAGTAAGTTTGCACTGAGAGGCAATAACTACAGGGACAGTCATGGGACAAGCACTGGCTTTGGCTCTTGTGATGGGTGCCCTCCCCCTTGGCATGAGCACAGAAACATGGCCCAGGGGAGGGCAGCCAGTGTCCCAGCCCCACAGGGCTGCAGTGCCCATGGGGACCACTCGTACCACTCTCCCATCCGGCTTCCTCCTGTGCTACTGGCTGGGTGAGCCAGACCAGCCTCCTCCCCTCGCCAGGTCCTCCAGCACTATTTATTCCAGCACAGTTTGTAGCACCCACCAGGGGGGCAGAGTGGGAGAGACGGGACAGCCCTGGTGTGGGAAGGAGACCCTGGGGGTGAATCTGGAGTGGGGCTGATGGAGATGATTGTGCACATGGCATGAGTCTTCAGCAGCTCGGGTCACCAGGTCCCACTGGCGCCAGACCAGCTCGACGGCTAAAACAAGCTTTCTGTCTGCTAATTAACTTCTCCCTCACTCCCTCCAAACATGCAGCTTTTTGACATTCCCCAAGCCCAGGGCCTCCTCCCACCCACCAGGCTGGGGATTGCAAACCCAAGCAAAGTGCAGCTGAGGTTTGGGTCAGCTCAGCAGCTCTGCCCTGGAACGTGGGCTTTGCTGCAAACAGTTATGATAATTGCCAGTGACAATAACAGGCAGAAAATGTTTGTGTCATGGCAACACAGGAAAAAAATGCCACGCAGACCCTGTGTCCATCAGCCATCCCAGCCAGCACAGCCCATGCTCAAGCTGATTGATGCCACTGGCTTTTCTAACAGTGACACCAGACCCTACTCCCACTATGTTCCCACTAACCCACCAGCTCAGAAGCCAAACCAGCAGGGGTTACATGATCCTAGAGCTGTCCTCACCTGGAGACAGCAGTTACGGTTACACATGAGGCATTTTTCACTTGGATAGGGATCCTTGTGCTCATCCCCACAAAAGTGCCCCAAATCAGAGCTAATCCTTTCTGTGCCTCCAAAATGAGGATGCACTAGGTGACTTCACAGGGAAGAGCTACTTTGCAAAGTCCACTGAGGGGTTATTCACCCAACGCACACAGGCATCCCTCCAGCTCCTGGCACATCTCCCAGCCTGAGTGCTGGAGGTGGGTTGTGTCCCATCCTGTTCAGGCCTTGCAGAGGTCATGATATCCACAAGTCCATCCAACGGGAGGGTGGAAGACTCAGCACTGCTGGACAACAGCACACAGGCATGTCACTCCCTGCACACCCGCATTTCCAACCTGCTCTGCTCCCCTTTCTCCTCACTCTTGCCCACCCTTTTGCACAGCTCAGTCATGGTTGATGACACTTCCTTCCAAATTACCATTAAAAAGACCCAATAAAAATGGTCATATCTGGACTGAGGCCAGGGAAAGAAAACTTCAGCTTCACGGGACAGTGATTCAGCAGTGCATAACCAAGGTTATAATTGAAGCTGCACTTACTCATGCAGTTTGGGTGCTGGTATCTGCCTGAGAACACCAAACCACACCGTGTCAAATTACAAGCCAAGGAGAGGGCCAGTCTGGCGTGTTCTTGCCCCAAACACCTGCCTCCTGTCCTCAGCTGCCCGCCACACTACATGAGACATCTCTGACGGGGGGGTCAGGCTGCCTTCCTCCCCCTTCTCCACCAGCAGCACCTTTGCCCTGCTCCAGGTGCAATTAGACCTGTGCAGTCAGCTAAAGATGAGCGAGCTGGATTCTTGTCGCCAAGGGCATGCTCTGAAGACAAGGATGTTGTGTAAGAATAAACAGATGGCATGATGTGACCTACAGCATCTTTACTGCCACAACGATGCACGAGAAGCAGAACAGCACAGGTTGGCTCTAAGATCCCATGCTGACAGGTAGAAAATATTGTGTTCCCTGTCTTGTTTGAACTCCAGAGTCACAGACACCAAATATTTTCATTTTACTCCATTTTCTGTTCAATTTGTAAAAAGTTGGACAAGGAGCTCTGCACCCTGCTGCTGTTCACCCACACTAACTCTTGATGCCCTGGGGAGTTTCCAAAGAGCAGGTGAAGTTAACACTGGGCCAAATGTTTAGAAAGGGAAAGAATAATGACTCAGATGCATTTGCAGGCTCATCTGTCTGGGCTCTGATGCCAGCTGAAGGAGCAATTGATACACTATTCTGTTAGCAAGGAATTAAAATAGAACAATATAATTAAGACCAATTACATGGTTTTATGGAAACAGATTTTGTCAGACTAGCATGGTGCTTCTTGAGGAGATTAAAAGATTGGGTGATAATGCAAAAATGCTTCTAGGTGAATTTCTGACAGAGGTGTCTGAGTTGGTGCCGCAGATTGGCTCTCAGGGATCAAGTGCACAAGCCACTCTGCTCACAGGGTCATCTCAAAACCATCAGTAACCACCTCTCTGTGTTCCTGGCCAGGTCTCAGCCTTTCACATTTGCTACCTATTTCATGGGGAAAAAAAATAAATAATCAAATCTGTAGCACTTTCCAGGAGAAGCGTAGTGCTCTGCATGTGGTCTTGGTGTCCAGTCTCCCCAGAAGTCAGGATGAAAAGTCCCACTCACACCCCCCGGGATGCAGGGAGAAAAGCCATTGCCTGGGCTAGCAGAGGTACAGAACAGCAAGTCTTTTATTGGGACACACGACGGATTCTTGTTGTGGCGACTGGGAGAAGACCACTGAGCCCTGAGTGGGGAGCATGGCTGGGTGTCTGGGAGAAAAACCCCAAATACTCAGGATGAAATACTGCTTGGACCCTGGCCTATGTTAGTCTGGGCTGCAGCCACGGTACTGTAACCTTTTTGGGTGACAGAGGGATGGACCCCACTGAGAAATTGGGGCCATACATGAAGAGTTCAGAGGCAGTCTAGTGACTCTGGGGTGGCCCCTGGTCAGATCTCAGGCTCCCCCCAGTCAGAACTCAGCAAGGCTCAGAGACTGCTGGAGGGGATGGAGTGGAAGGCTCTAGTGTTTCTCAGTTTGTTTTGATGTCAGATCCTGCATATAATGTTTTTTCTCATTGTCCTGGGGTCTCTCCAATAATGAAGATACAGTATAATATTTGCAGACAGGGCAACAAGTAACTGGCAGCAGCACATACTGGTTGAATACTTTCAGGAGAAACCAACAGCAAGAGGAACGTGGAGCAGCAGAAGTGTGGCACACAGCTTGGTGTCCATCTACATACATTCAGTGCATCCGGCAGCCACCACCAGCCCAGATGCAACAATGTCCAGTTGGGATCCACGCAGGGGCCATGGCAGGGGACCCCTGAATGGGTGCTGAGAAGCCAGGCTCATTCCAAGAGGTTGTTTATCATCCAAGCACACTCTCCTGTTGCACAGGTGTCCCTTGGCCTGTCTGACCCACAGACAGTGAAAGGTTGGCTCCATGGCTCCTCATGTGGCTGACCCCAAACCTCCATCACTGTCTGGCCCAGTGTACTCACCACAGCTGTGCCTGAAACTTCCTGGATGAAAGACCTCTGAGGCTACATGGAAGAGATGGGCCATGTCCCACAGTGAAGGTATACATGGCACAGTGCGCAGGTCACCAAGGAACAGAAGTGTTAGCTGGGAGGAATCTCTGGAGGTCCCTAGTCCAGCCACCCATTTGAGGTACTGCCGGTGACAGAGAATGTCACCCATGGCTTTGTCTAGCAAAACATTTGGAAGCCTTTGAAAATCTGCTGCAGCAAGAGTCCAGAGATAAAGCAGTAAATGGCAAGAGAGAAGACATCAGCCAACTCTCCTGCAGAGATGATGATTAAAGGAACAGTTTCTGGAGCAGCTCCTTCTTCACTCCTGGGCTGTTGCACCCTGTTACAGACTGGAGATGGGAACAGTACCTCAGGATGCTGGCATTGTCTCTGGGCAGTAAGGCAGAGCTTTTCTGTGTTAGGAGCTGTACAGTCACTGTGGACACTCTGGAGAGCCCATGGTCTGGCTCCTTGATGAAGTACACATGTATCTGGACAGATGAAGAGCCCACAGAAACCACAGGACAGTCCTGATGTACTGATAAGTGGTGAGCTCAACCTTAGGCATGTTCAAAGTTTTCACTGGCAGCAGAATAAAGCAGAGAATGAAAGGAAGGTTTGGTTTTTCTGTTGTTTATCTCCCAGCATGGAGAATAGCACAGCAGAAAGACCAAAGCGTGAGAGGCAACAGAAGGAAACCAGTGCCTGAATGAACAGTGGTGGGAGTGGACTCTGTGGTAAGCAGGTGCACAGGAGACAGTCCATGGAAGGACTTGAAAGTGAAGGCAAGTACCTTGTACTTGGCAGGGCAGGGCTGGAGGTGTGGGGGAAGACAGATTGCATGGGAAAGCAGCAGGACAGCATGGTCCTTCAAGCAGTGATATGGGTGGCTGGGGTTTGATGCTGAGCAGATGAAGAGAAATGGCTGCTGTAGTCACCCAGGCACGACAGGGAAGACACAGGCCAGTGTGCTCTCGGTATGTGGACAAGAGCAGAAAGGCTACACCACTGAGATATTAGACACAAAAAACCTACAAATAACGTATTGCCTGGGCACAGGAGCTCAGGAGGTAGACTGGGACAATCCTGGTTTCTAGGGTAAAACAGGAAAGGCAGAGCTGGCCCTGGTGACTGAAGGTACCCAAGATGGTGGAGATTAAGAACTCTGGGCAAGTGATGTTCTGCTTGAGCTGGCAGCTGATCATTCTGTGATCCTAAGTCCCCAGTCATGGCCATTAGGACATCCAATTTGCTCCCAGTGACAGCCCTGCATCCCCAGCACATTGCACCCCCAATAAATAATTGCTCCCAGCTACTGAGACTTATGGGGTGAGAGCACAAGGCCCAACTACTCAGAGGTCCCTCTCCCATCCAGGTCTGGAGCATCAAGGGAGCATTATGGAAGAGAAGAGGAGCAAGAGGAGGCTGAGGCCAGCTGGTGTCCCTTAGCCCCTTGGCCAGCCAGCAAGAATTGGTGCAAGAAAAGCACTGTACCAGGGCATGTGTCTTGAGCCCACCTGAACCCCCTTAGGGCAGTCCCTTGGCACCCATGGCTGCTGTGTGCAGGTGCCAGCCACACGGAGGCAGGGAGGACTGCATCCTCCTGCATCCTCACCACCTTTCCCTCTTCATGGTCCAGACTCTGCTCAGGTGTAGCCACCTGCACCCGCCCCTCGTGAAGAAGGCTGCAGGGCTCCTGTGCTCCTGTGCTGGGGAAGGTGTCTCCTGCCACTTGTCTGTGCCACCCAGCAGCTCTGGGACACAGAGGGCCAGTCTGTGGCATCCAAGGTGCTGATAAAATCTGGGCTGAGCAGGGAGAGGGGCTCTGTGCCCAGACACCTCTGGAGCTGGAAGAGTGATGCTTCCTTTCTGGCAGGATCCAGCATGTCCCTGACCCCAAAAAAAAGAGAAGAGACAATGCCAGGAGAGAAGGCAGCTAGAGGGGCTGGAGAAACCCTTACTCCACTCCCAAATTTTTTCTGCACATCGTCAGCTGAGCAGGAAACATTGCTAAAATGCCAGAGAACCCCAAATACCTTTGGGGTTTTCCCTTGCCAGGAGTTAGAAGCAATTCCCAGGGCAGGAACTGTGTCACAAAGGCTGGCAGCCCAGAGGCTGAATGGTGCTGTCACTTCTGTGCCACATCCTTCAGTAATGTAGGCTCTGCACAGCAGACCCTTCCTCCTGGGATTTCCAGCCAGCAAAGGCAGGAGGGGACAGACCAGGCACGTAGAATTTCTCATATTACACCCTGTGCCATGTGGATGGTAATCAGAGTCTCTTCTTACACTGACAAAAGGAAAGAGATGTTACTCACAGTAGGATTTTCAGCAGAGCTCAGCAGCCACGTGTAGCTCACGGCATGTGATCATGCCCCTTGGCGTTATGGCTGTAGCCCTAACTCTGGGCTGACGCACATTCCTGCATTCACCTTATCTTGCTGGGGGAAGGGGCTGCTCCACGACCCCACCTCCTGCAGCATCCTGAAGAGGCAGCACCCAGCTTTCTGCCTCTAGCACCCAGAGTGGCTTTTACCTGCTCCCCAGTCCCCAGAGGAAGGAGGGCAGGAGGCTTGTTTAGTGGGAGGTGTTACACAGGAGTCTTCATAGTCCATTTAAGTCACTTCTTATTACAGTATATGTTTATATATACTTATATGCTCAGCACATAGATTTTTATAGATCTCTGTGCTCCAAAGGCACTGCAGAAATGGCACATGGCTACTCCACTAGCCACGGTAGTGTCTGACCCCAAGGCATCCTTGCCATGGTACCCAAGAGAGCGTGCTCCAGTGAGGAGCTGCAGCAACTCATGGGGGAGCAGCGAGATGTGTGGCAGCACCTTCTCTGTGACACCTCCCAGGATTTCACATGGCCGTGCTGTAAGCAAAAGCACTGGGGAGATGTGAACAACACTGCCACAAGGATCCAGGTTTGGTTTTTCTGCTCATTCTGCCTTGAGCGTGAGACAGTGGTACCAGGAGCCCCCGACAGCAGCGCAACTGGAGGCTGCAAGGCACAGCCCTTGCTGTGGGAACTGAGTTGTCAGCCTTTCACTTTGCCCTAAGTTTGGCAGATGAACAGGCACCACCCCACAGATCCCCTCCATCCTCCATGGACCTCTCGCAACGCAGCACTGCTAACCCCACATACACAGCAGCCCAGGAGGACGCAAAAACTGGGATCACCATGAGCAGACCCCTCCCCACCTTGATGTCTCCAGCACCTTCTGGAAATGCTTCTTTTTCTGGGCCTTCCCCGAGAGCTTTGCTCTTGGGGCACAGCTCCAGAGTGATCTCCAGGTCATGATCTTTTGCAGCAACGAGCTGGTTGCTCACTCCTGTGAGCAGGTCCCTAGCCCAGGGTGCCTGTGCAGACCGCGTTACACACACACACGTGCATATACACACAGCTGTTTGTACCCAGCCAGCAAAAACCCATGCCAGGAATCTACCAGCTGAAACACCAGCAAATCACTGCTGGGCTGCAGGGCCGTGTTGACTCTCAGAGAGCAACTTTTAGTACCGACAACCATATAACGAGTAAAAGCCTTGAACTAGAAATGCAAATAGACATATAATTTATATTTAATAAGGCAGTTAATGTACTGTGTGTCCAGTAAAGTACCACCCAGCTCATATCACCCATTTATTGAGGTTACTCTACATAATAAATTCCAAATGAGTGATAATGGCTATATTTGGAATTATATTAATAACTGTGCATATATATCTGAAGCCAGAGAGATGAGGGTATGGCAAGTGCTGCACTTGCTGTGCAAGCACAGCAGCAGGCAGTCCCGTGGGTATTTTGGAAATTTTATGTAATTTCTATCAGCTCCAAATGAAAGAATTAATCAAATCCCCTTGCACCCTGGCAGAGGGGACCTGCTGACAGGTGCTGAAGCAACCCATATCATGTACAAGTGATTGATGTAAAGGAAATATTTAAAGGGAAACAATTTCTGCCGTGTTTCAAAGTCTCCTACCCAGATTTGAGTGGGACACTTGCATACGAATACAGCTGTGCAGGCTGGGGGAGAAAACCTGTAATTTCAGATACCCTGGAAGCAAAAATGTTTAAGAACACCTCAGTTAAATTAAGTCCTCAGGGGAACCAGGAAATATCAAATTCAAATGGAAAAGAAAGGTTTATTTTGAGCACCACCAAAAAGCAGAGAAATAAATGGATATTCATTTCAAAAGAAAGCACAATACTGTAAATGTAATTTATTGAACCATTTGTTTCAATAATACGTTTAGTTTTCAGTATTTAAGTAATTTATTTTCAGTAATTTACATTTTGGGGAGATGTGCCAGTTGAAAAGTCTCAATTCCTTTTAAGATCTTTGTGTTTCTTGGGCTCAGTGATTTGCTGTCATAGACACGGATTGAAATGGGATATTTTCCTGACTATTTTTGTTTTGGCCAATGCCCCTTGTTGTATCACTTGGCACAACCAAGAGGAGATCAGGACCTTCTTTTTAGTAAGAGATGTGCTTCAGAGAGAAGTGTGCAATCTGGCCTCTTAGCAGACTGTGTTGTAAATGTTAGGGCAAAACAAACAGGGGTTGAGCCCAGGGGAAGAACGTGACCCAGGAGGACCGCAGACAGAAGCCCAGCCGGGCTTTTCGTTCTGCCCAGTCACTTCTCAGGATGGTGGGGTTTCCCAGCCTCACACTGTCCCCCCTCACATGTGCTTTCAGCCAAGACATGCATGCTATTGCACAAGGACCAAGTCTTATTAGGCATTTCTGAGCTCTTCTTGCCCCAAAGCAGCAAGCTGAAGAAGAGATAAGCTGTCCTAGTGTCATCAGTCTCTCGGAAAAGGAAAGACTTTCAGACTTTGTCTTGAAGATCAAGTGTTACCAGACAGACAAAGTACGGCCCACAGCAAGCACTCCAGCCTGGTGGCTGCACTATTCTCTGCTCCATGAATGGGCAACAGGAGTGAAAACTGTGGCTGAGATGGTTTTGCTTGCAAGGCAGTGGTTGCTCAAGTATGTGGAACTCAATGCAAGGCCAGGAGCTTGCAAGCCTTTTCACGTTTTACTGCCCCATCACATTGAATTGTACATGTGTGTTGCCTCTGGAGAAGACGGCCTCTGCAGGATCTCTTGGCTTAAGGGTTTTTTCCCGACTTACCACTCAGTGTCTGGAGGACTTGGGCATGCTTTGAAGGCCCAGACTCATTTTCATACCCCTGAATCTTCAGCATCATCCTTGCAATCACCATTCAGATGTTAGCTGCCTGGTTGTCACATCTTTCCTCCTGACCAGCTCCATGCTGCTCAAAGTCTCCAAGTGAGTTTCCAAAAGCTTCTTCCCTAGAAGCCTTCCTGAGGCAGAAGCCCATGAAATTCACAGGCAGGACTTATGGTATATGTGGTTCTTTATCCTACAGCAGCCCATTGCATGGAGCTCTCCGGGACCACTGCACACTGGAGTCACATCTCTGCTCTTCAGGAGGGTCCCAAAACCATCACTGACATCCAAGGGACCCTCAGCCTGAGGCATGGCTGGCAGCAAGGGCTGCTCAGAAATTATCCAGGCACCATGGGACTGCCTGTCTCAGGGGCTGGGTTTCAACCCTGAATTTAAGGTGTAGTCTGTCACTGTTGAGTGTCCAGTACCTGGTGAAAGGGCGCCCAGTGCCCTCACTTTGGTGGCACATGCCCAGCACCTGGACAAGGCCAGGAACCCAACCTGAAAATGTCTTCACCCTGCAACCCAGCTCACTTCTGTTCCCACACTGTCCCATATAGGACAGACCGCACAGCCAGGATTCAGCTGGCATTCACCAGCTGTAGATAGACTGTAGGAAAAGGACAGGACAGGGTTAAAATCCTGCAGTTTCTAAGGGTTAATAAAGCAGGGCCAGCCCTGCCTGCTTACCCTCCAGTGCTTGCACTGGATCCTCACTTCATCCCTGCAGAATCAGGAGCCAACAGGGCTACAGCCACCAAGTGTGTGTTTGCTCTTCCTACCCCGTGCACCCCCCCCTGCATCCCCCTCACATCCCGCCTACATCCCCCCCTGCATCTCCCCCGTACCCCTCTCCTCAGCCCGTGCCATCCTGGCACAGCCCCACTTGTAGCTGAGCCCTGCAAGGGCTGCTGGGCAGGCAGCTAGAAATGCAAAAGCCAAGCCAAGATCATCTCTGCGAGCATCAGATAACAGTTCAAAAGGCAAGCATCTTTTCTCCTTGCTCTCAGCCTCCCTCTCTCTGTTTCTTTTAAGCACAAAAACAGCACCAAAAAAGAAAAAGAAAGGGAGGGGGGAGGAAAGAAAAGAAAGGGGTGAATTCCAGCCAGACAGTAAAATGCCATCTGTCTCCTGACGGCTCATGTGACACTAACAGACATCCACTGCGAGCTGGAGCCAAAGGCACAGCAGCCATGATCCCTGTCACAGGGGGCGAGGGAGCACCCTTTCCCCAGCCTCCGCTCTCTCCTGAACACATCAAAAGTTTTTGAGCTGGGAGGAAAAAATAAACCATGCCCATCCTTGCTGCCCTTCCCACAGAGAAACTTGCCTAGGGCGGTGGTGGAGATGGCAGTGTCGGGCTTTGGAGCAGGGCTGTTTGTGTCGTGTGACTTTTCACCAGGATCCCCTCAGATCCACCTGTTTCCCTCTCAAAAGCAGCTCCTGGAAAACAAAGAACGTGAACAGCAGGCAGCCCACCACCCCCACGCAACCCAACTGCTTCATTGCCTCTAGGGAAAAAGCCTCACTGACCCTGGGACCCTCCTGGGCTGGGAGAGCAGAGACGAAAAGGGACTTGTACAAGACAGATGTGTGGCTGTGGCCGCCAGTGACCGGTCATGGTCTCGCCCTGCAGACGCTGCCACAAAGAGGGAAGCTGCAACTCACGTTGCCTGGGAGCACAGATGTCTCTAGATGACATCATCACTTCCCAGAAAGAGATATGGCCCAATTCAGTCCCGGAGGAGATGGCAGGGAAGTCCCTGTGCAGTCGGTGGAAGAGGAAAAGCCCCGAATGTTCCTGATTTCCCCGGATTCCCAGCAGTGATGGTTTCAGGAGAGCAGGACTTAGTGGGGTGTTGGAAGGTGAAACCTTATTGCCCTACATCCCAGGCGCAGCACCCTGTGAGGAGATTGCCCTGCAAGGGGGAAAGAACTCCACTCATGGCATCCGCTGAGTGGTCTTGGGTGGGCTGGGTACAAGGCCAAGCACCTGGACAGAGGCATGACCACCCTCGTGACAGCTGGGGCTGCAGGGACGGCCCTTCTCTGGAGCACCAAGCCAACCATAAGGAGCCAGCAGTGATGGCCAGCACACACCTCATTCCCTACGAACCTCTTCTCGTTCCCAGCCTCACCATCCAGGCCACTGCTCATGGAAGTGGAAGGATCTCACCAGCTTGGTCAACTTGGAGCTGAATTGCTCATCTCCTGAACCTGTCTCCTAGGAAGAGAGATGCTGAAGGAGCTGGGGGCATGATGTGAGGAGGTGCAGGAGATGGGCTTTCCCTGCCTGACAAGGGACCAGGAGGATGATGCTACAAGGTTCCACAACACTCTTGAGGCCTTCCCCACAACCACACCAACCATACCACCTGCCAGTACTCAGGCATGGTTGGGCACCCTGTCAGGTTCTGGGCACCTTCCCTAAGAGGAGGTGGAAGTCCAGGGCAGCAGGAGGTAGGCAGCTCCCACCATCCCAGCTGCAAAGCATCAAGTCCTTTTTGGTGCTGGCACCTTCTAGAACAGCCTGGGAGTCACTCATGGCTCAGCACTGTCCAGGTGGGAGATGCTGCTGCCAGCATTGAGCACCACCATAACCCCTGCTCCATCTCTGGGTCTGACAACATACGGTGTCTTTCTAAGCCTCTGAGCCCAAAGGCAGGTGCAGACCTTGACCTGCAAGTACTCATTTTACATTTTTTATTAGGAGACGTGGAGTTACAGTGTTTGCAAACGCAATTTCCCAAGGGCAACCCCAGACAACGGAAGGCAGAGGAAGAGCCCAGCGCTCAGCAGGTTTGCTCCCACCAGATCCCCAGCGTGGGCTGGGATCCTGCCTCATGACAAGCGCAGCACAAAGCTCGCCTGGCTCCTGTCCCACCTCCACCACCAAGACTGAAGCAGCCTGACAGTGGCCAACAGCCTAGTCCTGCCAGAAGAAGCCACCAGAGAAACGACACCACATTTCACACTACGTCCTCCCTGCTGCCTTCAGGGACAGCCCCGGTCTTTGGCATTGCCAGAGGGATGAGAGAAGGGCTGGACACACAGCCACCTCTTAAGGGTGGGCAAAGAAAAGGCAAGATTGGCCTAGGGCAACCCAGGAGAGTGCCAGATCATGGGGCACAGCGCCAGGGCAGGACCTCTCTCGTTCACTGGATGGAGGGAGACATTGCCATTCAGAGCTGCTGGAGTACTCCCTGGAGCACACCATGAACTTGGGCTGTGAATCCTGGAGCACTCCAACATATTGCACATGATTTGCCAAGCAGACCCCCAGCATCACCTCCCCCAGCTCCTGGTCACAGGTTTGGTGCCCACCAGCATCTTTCCACCCGTTCCTACACCATTTGACCTCAGAGGTGGTCCATTTGACCTCTGCAGCTATCCCTGACCATGCAGTTGTCTCTGGTGACACCTTTAGTGAGTCCTAGCCACATCCTCCTTCCCTCTGTGCCTGCGCTGGCTGTGCCTCCAGGGCTTTTTCAGGAGGATGGGGTGTGTGTCACACCATGGGGACCAGGGCTCAGGGCTGTCTGGATGACAAAGAGTGTCAGTACATGACACAGAAGGGCTTTGAGCCAAGACAAAAATGGTCCCAGGGTGCAAAAGGCCCTAGAGAGACCCTGAAGAGTTTATTATCATAACAGAGAAAAAAGCTCTGATAATGTTGTGAAATGATGGTTTAGGATGGATCGCTTGGCCTGAGCTTATGGGAGGGATGGAGACAGGCGTTACTGCAGGTGGGGCTGCATTCACTCCAGCTCCACGGGAGCCACCGTCCAGTCCTGGGTAGGGAGAAACGCTCTGAAGCAGCCTGGCCCTGCTGTGTTTAACCTGGCTAATGATTAGCTAGATAGGATGTGGCCTTTCAAGGGCACAGGGTGAAAACAGCCCTTCTGCCTTTGCTTACACAGCACACACAGCTGGGCCATTCCCACAGCCAACACCCAGAGAGAGCCACGGCAACGGGGGCAACGCCAGCTCCAGAGCAGCATCCAAGGGCTGGGGCTGGGAGAGCAGCCAAGACGATGCTGCCCAACCCAGCTCTGCTCAAAACTTCCCTCAAGCAAGAGCTGACCCCAACATGCACAGTTAAGTCTCTCTGCAGAGATGGTTTTGCATCCAAAGGCAAATCCAGGGAACTGGGATCTTGCTCTTTGTCCTTGCGGCATCGATGAGAAGTTGAATCAGGAGTTAATGGGAAGCTCTGGGATCACAAAAAAAGGCCCTCTTGTGTGTCTCATACTTGGATACCCCATGAGGCATGCTACAACACCCTCTTACCTGCCCAGAAAGCAGTTTCTTTCTCATCCAGAGCGAGCTGCAGCAGTTTCACAGCAAACTCCTCACCCTCACTACCCAGATCAGCCTCCCACAGTCCCAGGATCCTGCCTGAAGTCTGCACATGACTGCCATGGTGAAGAACAGGTCTTTGATCAGGGTATAATCCCATCTCTGTAATGAGAGAGTGTCAAAACTGAGAAAACAGAGAGCATGGCCATGGATGAAGGGATCCCTGCCTACCTGAGAAACAGCCTTGCTAAAATCTCATCCAAAGCCACCATCTTATCAAAAGCTGAAGGCATCAAGTTCTGTGCTTCTCCCAACCTGGCAGCAAAATGTCAGGATCAAGAGGCTGAAGGAGTGGAAAGACTGCTTTCCCTGAATGTTCACATGCTGCACATCGTGGGATCAAGGGGCCAGAGAACGCTAGTGTGAACCCTGCACACACAAGCACAAAAGACCACCAGCCTGTCCCATCTGGGCCCCAGCACTAGGCTGGGCGGCTCCTGAAGCCTTGTTCTTGGCTCAGCCCACCACAGGTCCAGCACTGTGAACATTCTGGGTTGGCACAGTGCCTGCCTGGAGCTCTGCTCTGCGCTGATTTGTCTGTGGGCCCCATCAGCCAGTGGGAAGGAGCAGTGCATGGCTCCTCCATGGCACTGGAGAAGGGGGGGATGTCTCACAGTTTTGGAGACTAAAGGTAGGATGTGTTCTCTGACAGATACTCATCTCTCTTGACATGAATGTTTTAACTCTGGGACTGGCACCCAGGGATAGGGTAGAATCTTCATCTTTGGAGAACTTCCAAACTTGAATGGACTGGCCCTGAGAAACCTGTTGCAGATTTTAAGCCAGCTCTGCACAGAGCAGGAGGTTGGACCAGAGATGTCCAGAGGTCCTCCCCAAACTAATTCTTTCAGCCCCCTGAAATTTTGCTCTTTGCTGGCCAGTGAAAAGAAATGGGACCATCCATAGCTTCCTGTCTAAGGCAAGTTTGGAAGAATCCAAGGACAGGATTTGACTGGCTGTAAGTACAGCTGGGTTTATAGTGTGGGTTTTGCTTTTCATGGCTCTGGGAAAAGCAAGGCTTTACATGTCTCTCATATATCCCTCCCACTAAAGTTAATGTTATTCTTCTTATGAAGAGGAAACAATTTTAACTGTCTCTCAGAAGTGCTTCTCATCAGCTTCAGGGAACAGAAAAGTGAATATGACCTGATCTTAGCTAAATGAAGTCCAGTTCAGTTGTCAATTAGGGGTTCAAAACCACTTAATTAATACACTTCAGCTTTACATCCCTGTACACAGATCCAAAGTGACATCTTCCATCTACTTTCACTGCTCAGCAATTGAACAACACTACTTAATCGACATGGTATTTGAAGACCTTGGTGAACCTCACTTAAGCCCATACCCAAAATGACCTTCTAATTCAGCAGACTCAGAACAATCTACAGCATTGCATTAGTCCTTCACTCCACACCCAGCAGCCAGCATCTGCTGAAATGGCTTAGAAGCAGAAGCAATCCCCAGTTCTAGAGGTCTCATAAATTTTCACGTGTTCTTGAGTTTCCAAAGCTCTCTGTTTTCTCCTCTCTCAGATCACAGAGACCTGAACCTGCTGGAGACACATGCCCCAAATCACCACACAACACTAACAACTGGTGTTTCTGATTAATTTTTTGCATTGTTTTGGCAATAACTACTCATTCCACACTTGCCCCCTTGAAGGATAATGTTAGTCCTATTTCAAGCAAGAGATCACATTCAAGACTTCCAAGGTCCATTCCAGCTGACATTTGTAGGCCAACAAGTTCTATATCACAGGAGTCCCTGCCTTCCCAGAGGTAAGAAATGCTTCTTTACCATGTTCCTCTTGACAGTTCTTGGTGGTCTCTCCCAGAAATTATCCAGCACCATTTCTTTCCTTTGCAAGTAGCAATAGCAGAGCACAAGCAAGATGTGCTTTCTTTGGCTGTGAATAAGCACAGGTCTGACTTGGATGTGCAAGAGTCTGGCTGCACCTGAGATCTATACAGGCTCTTGCTTCTCCCTGTGCAATGCTCAGTCTGTGCACAAATGGCTTTCTCTCTCTGTCCCTTTGTCTCTTTTTCACTTTCTTTCCTTCCTTCCTATAAACTATTTCTTCCTCCTTTCCTTTCCTTTCCTTTCCTTTCCTTTCCTTTCCTTTCCTTTCCTTTCCTTTCCTTTCCTTTCCTTTCCTTT
>JAOTQQ010000009.1:7646088-7667078 GCA_026546715.1 Gallinago undulata
GTGGTGCAGCACTGGAAGAGGTTGCCCAGGGAGGTGGTTGAGGCCCCTTCCCTGGAGACATTCAAGGTGCGGCTCGAGGAGTCCCTGGGCAACCTGGTCTAGTTGGGGGTGTCCCTGCTGACTGGGGGGGGGGGTCCGACTAGATGGCCTTTGGAGGTCCCTTCCGGCCCAGAGGATTCTATGATTCTATGATTCTGTGTTTGGCAAGCTCCATGCAGGAGCTCCACACAGAGTCATCCTGAAGGACAGATCCAGGTGGGGTGACTAGTCCATGGGAAGGCTTGCATCTGCATGGCCTTCACCCACGTAAGCATGGAAGACATGGGAGCCCTTGCAAAGCTGGTGCCACTTAACTACGTTGTCAGATATGATGGGGCCAAGATTCATATCTCACATTGCCAAGCTTAATAAAGGCTGGAGAAATGGCCACCAAATTGGGATAAAATGGTGCCAGTCCTCTACCATCTCTTCTGTACATAAAAGTACACCCCAGAACAGAAAAAAAAATAAAAATCAAATAAAATAGTGCCACACACTAGGTACGCAGAGCTTCATATCTGCTTTCCAAGGGCTTCTCCTAGGGTCATGTCTCTCAGCACAGGACTGCTAACTCCCTTCTGCTTTTCAGACTCTCGTCTTTTACCCATACACACAGCAACACTGAGGCACCCACAAGGCTCACACACTTCTCACGTCCATAGGTGCCACTAGATGAGAACATCACTGCAGTTCCTGCATGTAAAAGCTCCAGTGATATGCAGTGGGGACACTGCCAAGGGTTTGAATGTGCAGGTGGCCCTCTCAGATGAGCCACTGCTCTTGCCTCTGGGTTAGCTGTTCTCCCTGCTAGAGTTTCCAAGAAGTGGGCAGCTTCAGTGGGGAAAGCAGAGTGGGACAGTGGAGGAGATCTGAGTTATTAGACCTGTCCCAGGAAAGCTGCCTGCCATGCTCTGCCTTCACAGGGAAGAGCAGCGTGGTGCAGTTTGCGTGCAGCACAGGGTCACGTCCCCCCCAGCACGCCTGGGCATGGCAGACAAAGCCATCAGGATGTGCACAGATATTACTAACATGGAAGACCTTCACTGGAAATAATTAGCCTTTGTTGGGAGAAAATTTTAGAGAAATTTTGGACAAAAAGGTAGGTATAATCCTTTTTCTGTTTTTTGCTCTCCCTGCCAGGAAAAATCCCTCTCCTGTCCAGCTTTTATGATTTGGGGCCTTAGAAAGATTATTTTCTTTGTCAGACTGGTGATTCACTACAGATAAAAGAAATGGATGGATGTTCACGGATTGCAGGGTTCTGAACTGCCTGACATTTGGGATGCCACCTAACGATTATCCTTAATTCATAACCCCATTGAAAAAGTGTGTGCCTCTGCACTAAGCACAAGGACATCATCTGGTCTCTCTGAAGAGCTGCTTCATGAAAGCCTGAGCATTAGTTGCGTTTTATTCAAAAAGGGGTTAGTTTGTGCCCTCTTCTCCCCCAAGCACAGTAACACAATCAATCTCAAAAGAGCTGCTTGGCTTTCTCCTCCCTTCTCCAGCCTTATTCAGCTTTCCTAAATATGCATAGGGGTCTCATTAACAACTAATTTTGCTTATTTAAAACAACTGCATAATCAAACCACTATAGTGTTTTGCCTTTCTTATAACCATGAATTATTCATGTGCTGGGAATCTGCATACAAATTTATTGATTCTTAAAAGGGTGCATTTTTCACAGCCTGGAAAAAAAAGAAGCCCTGGTTATTCTGGTTGTGAACATTTTGGCCCAGACTCCATTTAACAAATCATATGGTGGGAACAGACGGCAGGCAAACCCATACCATCACCAAATGCACCTGGAATTCCCGAGTGCAACAAAAGGGAGTGTTTCCAACATTGCAATTAATCATTTGCACAATCCTGACTTGCAGCCCTTTCCTAGACTGCTAATGGCTTATTCTTGCACCATCCATTTCACACTGACTTCTTGGTGCCTTTAGGTGCTCCCATGCAAGCCACAGAGAAGAGCACCTGGGCAAGGGAGGGACATCTTGAGAAAGCATGCAAAGCTATTAGATCCAATCTGGGCTTATCCCACAAAGAAAGCACTGAAGAGAAAAACACATACAGGTCCAAGAGGGAACATGGACCAATGTGTGCAGTCAGCCTTCAGGCCTGCTCAGCCACCACTGCTGAGGGAAGCAGGTCATTTTGCACCCACACACGCCCCTACAAGTGCACACCGTTGGTTCCTATACTGGCCTGTTGCATCTTGTCACATTCTAAAGCTCTTCTGTAGAGTTGTATTTAGAGACCCCGCCCCAAACCCTACATCCTTCTTGTATAGATCCCTGAGGACCTGGTCCCATCTGCTCTTAGGCTCACAGAGTTATTCAGGTCAGCAGGGACCTCTGGAGGTTTCTAGTCCAACCTTCTGCTCAAAGCAGGGTCAGCTATGAGATCAGACCAGGTTGCTCACAGCTTTATGCAGTCTAGTCTTGAAAACTTCCAAGGATGGAGACTGCAAAACCTCTGAGCAACCTATTCCATCACTTGACTGTCTTCATGGTGAAGAATCTTTTCCTCATATCCATCCTGAAACTCTTCTTTTTTAACTTATGTGCATTGTCTTTTGTCCTCCTGTCATGCACTACTGTGAAGAACTTATCTTCTCCTGATAAGTTGCTCCTTCCCCAAGCACTCCTGGTTATCATTACTGTCCAGTCTTCGAGGCCTGCCTAAATCTCAGGCTGAGATCTGAAGGAGCAGTAGCCTTAGTGACAGCCATAGCATCACAAAAACTTCTACCAACATCTCCTCATTCTCAAAAAGGACATTTTTGGAGGAGGCTTTCACAACCTCATCCCATGAAAAGGGAGTACAGTGCATGTCAGAAATGGAACCATGGAGCAGTGACCTTCAACCCATTGTAAACAAAGAAGGATTTAGAAACACCTGTGAACTTTCTTGTAGGTAACTCCAGGTTAGACAGCACAGACAGCTTCTTCTTGAGGTATACTCTGGCCCCTCCAGCCTATAAATGCCAGGCAGAATACCAGGGAACACACATTGCTTGTGCTTGCAGAGTATTAGCAATGCTTCTTCTGTAGGCAAGAGCTCCATGTGTGTCAGTCTTTGCAGAGAAGCTTGAAGCTGCAAGTCCCTCAAGAGATCTGATCTTCACCTGTCTGGGGACACTCCCAACTCAGGAGAGTGCTCATGTCTGCAAATACTGTGTCCAAGAGCTCCCTAACAGCTGCAGCAGTATTCATAGTGAGTCTGGGTTCTCTAGGTGGAGATTCCAGTTCATTTGCTCCAAAACTGTGACCAAAAACAGGGCACACCAAGCCCAAGTGCACCTGCAGTGCTGCCATTCAAGAAGAGCCACCCTGCCATGTCCCTGGCAGTTCAGTATGCACAGCCTGGGACAGAGATGCCCCGCACGGGGCACAGCTGTGCCTCTGTAGACAGGTCTCTCTCCGAGCCTCTGCTGACAAAGCCATGACTTATCTGCCCCATGTGCTGCGTGGGTTTCCTCACTGAGAGAACATCAGATTTTGTCTCTTTAGAATTGGTCAGGCTTTTTTTTTTTTTCTTGTTTGCTTAGTAAGGGACCGGGTTGCTGTGTTTTGAATTGTCTTCTTATTCTTTCATAATAAAAAATCCCACTAGCCACAGGAGGAACATGAATCCATAAATAATACAGCAGAGTACTGAGACAAGATCTCCCTTTCTTCCTTTCCCTGTCAGTATGCATCACTGGCTGGCTGGCTCTACCTATTAGTCTGCTTGCCTGCAGCTTCTCGAGGTGTCACTCAGAAGCAACTATGGCGAGCAGTCTGAGAACTTGATCCAAATCCCCACCCCTACCTGTCCTATGATGGTCTGGAGTTTCCAGCCAGGACTTGTTCAGGGAGGACCCAGTGGTGACATCCACGGGTAAGGCAGAAGAAGCTGGGATGGGAAGATAAGCTTTGCACAAAGGTGTGTGGTGGGATGTGGGATGTCTGTTGACTATCCCCATCCCACATGTTTAGCTCAGGGCAGTGGGGTGCTGACCCATCCTTAAATGAGGGGATGCATCTGCTCCCTGCTGGCACTGCGGAGGTGCCAGCACATCATGTCACAGCAAGGTCACCTCCGAGCTGGCAGGACTACACCAGTTATAACACTGCTGTGAGTCACTTGTGGCTCTGCCAGAGCTCCTCACATAGCACTTGGATAAGGTAATTGCACTCAGGGTGACCTCCGGAGAACAAGGCACCAAGGAAATGCCAGGTACTTTCAGTCTGTTCTGGATGTCTTCTCAATGGCCTACATCCCTGTGCTCTCCTCACCTCTGTGATCACAACCTCTGCTGCTCCTCCCCACACAGCTCAGTTCTGCACTCCCTTCACCAGTGAGGCTTTGCTGGAGAACCAAACACTTCTGCCCCATCTGCAGCCTGGACAGTGAGGGAGGGTCTGGGTGAATGGTGCAGAAAGGGCAGGAAAAATGGAAAGCAGAGACAGAAAGGCACTGGGAAGAAAGGGTAGGAGAGCACTGGTGAGATGCTTCTCATAACCGAGGAGCTGAAGCAGTTGAACTGTTTGATGGTAAATCAGTGTCCCGTGAATCTTTGGAAAAACATTCAGTTGCTTAAGTGAGAGAAAACCTTCTTAAGACTAACTTAAGCTAACATCCCTGCTCTGATCAAACAGATGAATGATCCCAGGAGAAACTTCATTTAATCAGAACAGCAGGAACTTGACAAAAATCCCAGGTGTACACCAAGGGACATATTAACCAAAATCCTGCTGTAGCAGACTGGCACATAGGCACAGCTTTGCAACCTGGGAGCAGCTGTACTGACACCAGCAGGTCTCCTTAGAGGACATCTGAACACGTGTTTGCAAGAGCTAATTTTGTATAGACACCAGCCCCAAAACAGCAGCTTCTGGGAAACACGGCCAAGAAGACAGATGACAGGCAAGGAAAAGAGACCATTTCAAGCCTGGATGCTGAGGAAGTTCTTGGCAGCATGGCAAGGAGGTTTCGGTTACTGTTGAAAAAGCAAGTTCGTGCTCTTGTTTTGGAAATGGGGAGAAGAACTATGAATTCACATGAAAACCATCTGAGAGGCATCCACATCACTTTAGTTGGGAGAGTGCTCAGGTGGGGATTAACTCAGGGGGTCTGGCAGGACGAGTCATATAGCAGAGGGCGATCCATGTGTTGCTTGAAACGGATCCTACCTTGCTCCAGGAGTCACAGTCCTGTGTGCCAAGAGCCTCTATGTCAAAAAAATCCCATTCACTACGTTGAGATTGAAATCTGCACTCCATGGCCCCTTTCCACCCTTACAGGAGAGGAAAAAGAAAAAGGCACAAGCATGCTGGGTTCACACAGAGCACTGACAATAAGGACAAGGAACATGGAGTTTGATGCAGAGATTAACATGACTCCAAAAATCAACCTGCATAAATTGAACCAGGTACCTCTGTTGGACTCAGTGTAACTCCAGGGACCTCCTAGAAAATCTTGGAGCTTTTTTTCCTCTTTAAGACCAGGCTCCTGTCTCAGTTTCTGCATCTTTAGCCTGTCTCTGATCCTCTGTTACAGTCCCCTGCACTTTATGAAAGCTCAGTGCATCCCATGATTGTGGTGCAGAACTGATAACCAGGATGCCTGGGTCCTGCAGAGGGTGGAGAAGGTGACATCCTCAACTTGTTGGGTGAGAATGAGCCAGTCACCTTCCTCTTGCAGACCTCGTTTTCCCAGATGGAGATGATTCTATTTAGCCACATTCATAAATACAGTTTTACAGCCTGGCTTAATGTTGATTTCCAAGCCACTGTGCTGAAGTCTCATCCAGTCCTTAGCACCCATTCAGAGCTTCCCTCTTGCCCAGCAATTCACAGGTCAACTGCAAAGCAGCACAGATGCATCCAGAAGCTGATACTGGTGGTGTCAAAGCACAGCTCCTTCCTGCAGCTGCTCTTCAGAGTGTGTTCCCCTGGGACAGACCCCTCACACAGCATCTGATAGAAGATTACTTCACTCCTCTAGACACCTTTTACCCATCACAGCTGCTCCTTCTGGCACATATTCTAGATCTGCTCTTCAGAGATCTGTGGCTGACATGCTCTTGACACCTGCATCCAGGCAGAGCCCAGCAGTCATTCCCCAGCTACTCATGGCTTAGTAGGAGCAGAGGAAATCTGGAAACATCATGAGAACAAATACACAAACAGGTTGGTTATTGTTTATAACCAACTGCTGCCCGTGTCCGAGAAGCTCTGCGGGACCCTGATGGGTGCCCTTTGCATCCTGCCCACAGACACCGCTGCCCTCTCTGCCCACCTGTGGAAACAGGGAGAGGCAGGGAATGTCTGGATTCCATGAGAAGCTGATACTCATAGAGACAGCATTAATTACAACTCTTAATGTTTAATTATACCTTCCCTTGGTTTCCACTGTATATTTACAGCTGAGAATGCTTGCTAATTGCCTCTGTGTTTCTGTAGTTCAGATGTGAACTCACGCTCAAGCAATGGCAGAACCACTCTGCACGTTGCAGACCAGCTCGTGACATTAACAATCTACCACCCATTTATAGGCACCCAGAGAGAGCCGAGAGGAGGAGCCAGATGTTCCCCACCGACCTCACTCCCAGCTCACAACAGTGTGTCCCAAAACTGGGACACAAGCAGTTCAGGAGAATCGGATATCAAGATTCAGGAGAATCTGATATCAAAAATCTGCTTGGTATCAGCAGAGGAACTGAGTTGCAGAGTTGAGCCTTTGGGGCCAGTAACCCATGGGGAAGTTTCATTCATTCAGAGACACAAGATACTGTTCTGGTGGAGCTCCTTCTAAATAGACTGCGAGAAAGATCTGATCTCATGCAAAACTATGCAGATGGAGAGCTGATTGCTCTGAGAGTCACACCCTGTGTACTCCACCGAACACCCACAATGTCACAGGGATGTGTACCAGGCATACTGCAGCAGGGACAGCATGGAGATTTTTGTTGTAAAACTCAGTCCTGTAGTGATATGTCTCATCCACGTCCCTTCGCTGCAGTTCCCTGCTCCCTTCCCCTTCTCTGAGGTGTGATGCTGCCCATGCTTGGGTAGAGGTGGTAAGTTGCCACGAGGGGTTTGTACCCCCTTGGAGCAGGGTGGCTAGAGGCCTGGAGGGGAGTGATGGCAGGGCACAGGGAGGACGGAGCATCCTTGTTTCTACACTAATCTCAGCACGATTCCAGGAAGCTGGACCTGCAGAGCTGGGCCTGAATTAGGACTTCAAACACCCTTCTGAGCACTGGATGTCTGTTATCTCTGCTGCACGATTGGCAACTGCTTTCTCAAGCCAAATTAGGGGTTATGTGATCCAGGAACAAGAGCACATTTTGTAAGAACACCCAGTTTCCCCTGAAGATCCTCCCCCAGCGCTTCCCAGAGGGACAGGTCCAACTGGATGGGAGGTACCTGGTCATTCCCAGAAACAGGCATGATCTGTGCAAATGCACCCTGTCCTGCCCTTCCAAACACAGATTGGAAAACTGTCCCACATGGACTACTTCCTGCCTCCTCTGGAAGGACAATTGCCAGGACAAGGATGTGCCCATGGCATGAGTGTGCAGGAGCTCCACTTTACAATGGTGAGGAGCAACAAGCCAAACCCAACCTTGGAAGGCAGGGAGCAGCAGTTGCCTGACCCAGCTTCCCCGGACAGCCTTGCCAGGCTCTAGCCTCTCTATGCCTTTTCCACCCCAGTGTTGGGTGTCACTGATATCACCTGGAGATGCTTCCTGAAGTCTTTTCCCATGGGTTACGCCAACTCTGACTGTAGAGGGCTTGGAAAACTCCCTCTGTCTTATCACATCTAATACACAAGCACCAACTGGCTTGAGGGGAGCAACCCAACTTGCAAACACCAAACAACACACCTAGGACTGCCCATGCTGCTTGGGGCACACGTGCTCCCAGATGGGCAATATGCTCCCAGCAGCAGGACCATGTCACAGTGGCCCCTCCGCAGGCCACCCCACAAGGACCCTGTGGCAGTCCTGCAACTCCTCATCCTGCAGGCAGCACCAGAGCTGCCGCGTCTCTTAAGACAGCGTTGAAAGAGAAAAAAGACTAGTGGTGTTCATCTCACAGAGCTTAGTCCTCTGTAGTTCTGGGCCTCACAGTACCCCCGAAGCCTGCACATCACAGTACCAGTGCTGTAGTGACAAATAAGTCTTGGCTTCTCTAAGGCAAGAAGGAGAATATGCCCAGCACAGTGGAAAAGTGACTGCTCACTACTCCACTCTGCCCTACTTGGAGACAGACAAGATAAATCCTACTGACTCCTGGCTCATTCTCCTCTTGCTCTGCTTTTTCTCAGGCTAGCACGCTGATACCAGCACACAGAGGCATCTGCATCACCTGCTCAGCATCAGCTGCAGCTGCATAGGGCTGGCCCCAGAAGAGTGAAGAGATTCCTCTGCAGCCAGGGGTCTTTTATCGAAAATCACCTCCCAAACTACACAAGGGCTTTGGCCTCTCTGGGATGGCAGGGGAATGAATCCCCACCACTGGTCAGTGGGAGAGCAACAGCCCCCGTCCCATCATGCTGTGCAGCAGCAGTGGTGGATATGGACCCAGAAGCTCTGCCAAGCAGCATTGACCAGGCTGAGCACTGAACTCAGCAGCACTGGCACCATTAACAGGACAAACCCCAAGCCCTATGCATGGCTCAGTTTCTCTATCTCTTAAAATTCGGAACAATGATAATTCACTGTTTCGGGAAAGCGCTAACCTGGGTATGACATTCTGTCTTGTGGGTCTTCTTTAAACATCTCCTGGGGACTGTCTCCTAAGACACTGGAAGGGGAGGTTGGCTGCCATTTGGAGCATGGCACACTGACCCAGCGGAGCTTGCATGGAAACTCTGGCCTTTCCTGCCTGTGTTGGTCATCTGGTGTCATCGAGAAGGGGAGCTTGTCTGAAGCCACCACTGGTTTTATGAACTCTTCAAAAGAAGCATCCTCGCTGTCTCACTAAAGAAACAAGCTGATGCACAAACACACCACTTGGAATCCACCTCTCCTCTGGTGCTTTCTTGCCCAAGCCAGTCCATGGCAGTCCCCAATTCAGATGGTCTCAGCACGCCATTGCTTAACCCACCCGCTGTTCCACAAGGTCAGATCCTTTGCACTGTGGATTAAAGTCACAGCAAAGTCATCCAGGGAGTCCTTCAGCCCTGGGCCACCTCTGTCCAAGCACACAGCTGGTGTCTGGTCCTTAGGGCAATACACAGCCACGAACTGCAGGACAGAGAGTAGACATGCCTGGGGCACAGCATAGACCACCCTTAAACATCCAACAACCAGATGGCCTGATCAGTCTGCCCCTGGCAGGTGGCGTCCCTTCGTTCCTCTGCAGCTTGGAGAGAAATGCCCTGTATGACAACAACTGTGAAAAAGCATCTCAGCCCCAACAACTGGATGGAGAAAGAATAAGGAAGGAAGTATCGGTTCCATCCTGCAGCCTGGGGTCTTCTCTCCCACTTGGCCTTGATGCATACCCCTTCCTATTGTTCGCTTAGGTGCAGGGACATCAAGGTCTGCTTCTCTGCTTTCTCTGCCTCAGGTAGACGGCCCTGCACGTGCAAGGGCAGGGAGAGGGGCCACGATGTGCCCCTCATGGGAAAACCTCCCACCTTCCTCTCTCTGGATGTGCCCTGAAAACCATACAAGCTCCAAGTGCCCCAGGGCTGTTTTGCCCTCTCCACTCACCCACCACCCAAATGCCCCCCAGCCAGGATACAACCCACAGCCACCTCGAAGGGCAGCATTCCCAGGGCAGGCTCAGTGGCTGCAAAGGGCCAGCAGCACAGATGGGAGTCCCAGACCTTGTGGCACCAGCCCAGTGACTCTCCTGGGTACAGTAGGTCTCCGTGCCTTGCCAGAGACCAGCACCTGGGATCAGGCTGCAGGGTCGTCACTGCAGAAAGGCCAGCTTGAAAATGACTCACCAGAGCTGATAACAAAGCGCACAAGCACACACCCCTCCCTCCATGGAGAACCTCCCCAGGCTAACTCCACATGCTGCGTGTTCCAGCAAAACACATCTCACAGGAAAGCAATGTGATGGGATTTGCACAGGGCTGGGGAGGAACCAGAGGAACCATGCCAGCTGTGCCATGACAGCTCCTGCCTCGATGCCCCAGGGACACCATGTTGGGCCACTCTAGGATGCCAGCCAGGGGCCACTTTGCAGTGTAATCATCATGGGATGGAGGTTTCTGCCACACCTGCTAGATTTCTGCACATCTAGCTCCAAAAGGCATCCTCTTTCTTCTGCTCTACCACATAAGTAACCCCTGCAGGCTGGGGTTACTGGGAACTGCTAGGTCTCCCGCCATGACAACACCTCCTCCCAGCCATCATGCCTCATGAACATGCTTTAAACTACTTCCCTGGGGCTCAGCCAAGTCACGTCCACCATGGCCACAGACTTCACACAGCTCATTAACCAGCACCAAATGGGTGTTGCTCTGTACTCATCACAGCATCACAGTTGCAGGATGCTTGCTAAACAAGGTCCCATCCAGCTCTCATGAGAGCCCAGACAAGGACCCCTCTGCCCTTGAGAGGACCTGGATGAGTCCTCACCTGGCCCGTTGTCTATATACAAGCTCATTCTTTAGCTCAGCCAGTCCCAAGCATTTTCATTCCCATTTTAGGAATGAGGGAATTTCTGAGAATTTGCAAGAAAATTGTTTATTAGTATGTGAGTCACCATTAACACAGAGAAGACCCTTTATGAAGTGGCCGTCCAGTGTCAGGTAGCATTTTCTCCCTGCTGATCGTGTCAATGAAACAGCACATGCTCCCAGCCTCCAATACAGATGGAGTTCTCTGAAATCTCAGGGAGACATTACATTTCAAGGCTATTTTCTCAGGAATAATGCACCTTGCTGCCTATTGTACTCTCAGAAATTTCCTTCTGCAAAATGTATTACTCCTGCTTCAGAGCTGTGTCACCCCTTCTTACTCCCAATTAACACTGTCATCCGGAAAGCTCATTAGGAAGGGCCACTGCAGTTTAAACCTAACTTTAGACCCGAGTTTCCCCGAGTTTGTGCATAATTATCCTCTGAAAATGTTTTATCATCAATTTTCTAATCTGAAAGCCCCATCTAACCAGAGGTTTCTGGCTGCTCTCCAGACAGAGGTCTTTACACCCACCAGCTTTGCGTTTGCTTGATGCTGCTCCTTGCTGGTGGGATGGGTCTCTGAGCAGGTGAGGTTTTCCATCACTTTTCACAAGGTTGCACCAGAGCTGTGCTGAGTGCAGCCAGGGAGCTCTGGCATTGTTGAAGAGCTGGAAAAATGTCACAATGCTGATTATAGTCTGTCAACTTCCCTAACCACTTCCAGCAATTAGATTTAAGGACTTTCTTACTAAATTTACAGAAATTGCTTCCTTCCCTCCTGTTCCTCAGAGCAGAATCAGCAGAGCCTGATCCCAGATCTGCCCACTTGCATTGTCAGGACAAACAGTTCCTGATGCATCCCGGTCAGGCTGTGCCTCCAGACCCGGGCAGTCACCAGCTTCCCAGGGACCCTGACCTTTACCAATAACCCAAGCAAGACAAGGCAGAGAGATTTACCTTGAAGCCAGGTGCATTGGCAGGTGACACCACACCAGCTAACAGGCAGTGGAAGCTGGGCTTGGGTCAGGAACCAGGTGGGTCGCTGCTAACAGATCCCAGGGGATTTGTGAACTAATTGCTTCCTCTTTCCCCTCAACCTCAGGCACACAGCTCGCTGGCAACTGGAACTCCTCCAGTTTTGAGAAGGCAGGACCCAGCCATCCCCAGCCCCTGTGACACAGCCCCATCCCTGCACCAGGGGACTGGCCCTGGCCCTGCAAACAGCCACTCCATGGGGCTGATTTGGCTAAACACAAAGCAGTTTTTGCAGGGTTACTTTTCGGTCTGATCAACTCCCCAGCTTAGTTCAGCCAACACTTGCACAGAGGCAAGCAGGAACATCCCACCAAGGGCAGGAGCTATGGCAGGGTCACAGAAACCTCACTTAGATCAGCTTCTGCCACGTGAAATGGATGCATGAACGAGAAGATGTCTGTAAGGGACAGTTCAGTCGCTCTCTGCCTGCACCCTGTGTTCCTTCTCTTTACTATGTCCTTGGCATAGCACAACCTGTACCTTTCCATGGCAAAACACATATTTTTTTGCTCTTGCAAAGTGCCAAGCAGCCCTGTGACACTAGGCACGAAGCAGAATCTGTAGCAGAGTCCTTATATGCCAGAGGGTCCATCCCCAGGAGACAGAGCAGCAGACATCCTGCGGAGCAGTACAATCCACAGTGTGTCCTTTGCATATCAGACTCAGAGGATGAAGAAACAGAGATTCTGGAAACATTTCCAAATCACAATAATGGCCTGAATCCACTCAGAGCCTGAGTAGATGAACACAGGCCTGCCTGGGCAAGGGCTTCCCTCACCACTTGGGCTGGAGAGCATGGCAGGAGGAACCTAAAGGTCAGCCCTCCTGGTGCCCTCAGGTGCTGTATTGTTAAAGCAAGTCCTTCTCACTCACCCTGGTGCAAGCACCCACTAAGGGAGGTTTCTGTGCTGTGCAGCACTGAAGTTTAAAGCAAAGCCCATGAGGCAAAAAGCTGAGAATGGACGTAACAAAGTCCGGGTGTTGGGGTCCTGCAGGAGTAATCTGGGTCTCCAGGCCATTTCCACCCAGGAGCAGTGTGATGGGAGGACGAGCAGTGAGTCCAGAGTGCTGGCAGGGCTGAGGTGCAGAACCACCTTCCCTGGGCAAAAGCGCATCTCAGCAGAGGGAGATCATGAATTTTCAAGCATGGATAGAACCCAAAATGCTAGTCAGAGCTGGTACTGAACCTGCTCTTTCCCCCCACACCATTTGCAAGACAAAGAGGGGCTGTGTGTCCAGCAAGAGATTGGGATGTGTTTCTTCTCTCCATCACCTCCATGCTTTAAACACTGTCCAAGATTCCCTTCCTCCACAGACTCCCTCAGCCTGTCAGTCTGAACTCCTAAGTTCAATAAAAAACTTCGGCTTATTTTTTCCTGGATTCTCTTGCAACATTTCTGTCTTTATTTCCCCCCTCTCTTATAGAACCCCTTTCTGGGGCAGGGATATAAAGCCCACACTTCCCTCCTGCCCTACAGAAGTAGGGGGAGCGGCCAGGAAAAAGAGCAGCAGGGGAAAGAGCCCTCAGAGCACTGGTGTGCAGTCTGCACAATCTGCAGACCACGAACCTGACTCAGTGGCTGTGGAAAGTGTTGCATGGAGGTGGTACACTAAGGTACCATGAGGTTCAATGGGGACCGAAGCTCAGAGCAGGTATTTTTTGGGGAGCAATACCGTGACATGAAACAGAAGCTGAACAAGAGCTTACAGCTACAACTGGAGAGCTGCAATATACGCTGAGCAACTACAGCCAATGCTTTTAAAGGGATCCTGGGGCTAGCATGGCTCCTAAGCTTGTGAGGACTGCCACCAGCTCAGCACCATCTGGTATCTTACTTCTGGAGTAGGTGGTTTTTAATTTTGCTTTCCAATGATGTGGAAATATTTGCATTTGTCCATGGGGCAGAATGAACTCTCTGTCTCCAGGGGTTTTCTCACCCCCATGGGTATGAGCCAAGCTCTGGCTGATTCACACTCAGTGGGCTCCATCAGGGGGAAAAATGGGCCAGACGTAAGCACTGAGCTTTCCTGCAAGAGCCTCTGCAGTTGGCTGGGTCTCTGAAAGTATACCCTTTACTGGCTGTGAGACACACCTTGTACAGTGCGGTGGAGTCTCTCTGGGTCCAAAACATCAGGAGTTCAGGGAAATAGCAACTAAGCATCTGTATGAGCAGGTCAGCCCTTGGGTCACGCTGTGGCTCTCATTCATGATATTTTTCTCAGCAACCACACATGGAGATGCTAATGGCATTGCAACATGGAAGAGATGTATGAGGAACAATTGGTCTCCATTTCTCAGTCCTTGTCCACAACCCATCTTTCCTCCTCACCCTCCAGCATGCCCTGGTCTCCACCAGATCAGCTCAGCCAGGCCTGTGCTCCCCACCAACACCCACCTCCTTGCCCCCACATGTGTGGTGGTAGTGGATTCACGCAGACCTTCCACTATCCCCAGGCAGCCCCAGACTGCTGGATTTTCCTGGGCTCGTTAACAGGTCTCTCACATGATTAATGGTTTTTTTATTATTTCTTGACTACTGGAAGAATCATATTCTTCTTCCAAGCAGCACAAGCCAGAAACTGCAGTTTCTGCAAATATGCCATCATTTCAGCATTCCCCACACAGCAGGCATCCACATTCCCTCTTTGGAGTCGTCTTGTGTTGGGAAAGTCCCTCTCATCAGACTTGACCTGCAGCACACATGTCATAATACAGTCCCAGTCTCCTGAGGTCCTCTGAGCTCTCCTGCCCTTCCCTGACATGAAGCATCCTACAGCTGGGAAACCTTCCTATGCCTCAACAAGAAAAAATACTCAGCCAGTCTGACCTTTTCCTGTAGGACATTATGACACCAAGGACGCAAGTCTGGCCAAAGCATCGGTCTTTGGAGGTATTAGTTAGCATATATGTGGAAAAGCCAACTCTTTTGTGGCTGGCCCCAGCAGCAACTCTCAGAGCTTGGAGACTCTGCTTAAAATCACAGCCTGCCCTTCCCATGCAAAGGTTTCAGCTGCCAACTTTTGGACCTTGTCCTGTCTCTTCCTACAAAACTGAGGAACCACTTAGTGCTGGGGACATTCTCCCCAAGAAAACACCAAGGCTGAACAACAAAACTCTCTCTCAGTTCATCTTGTCCCTTGCAAGGGAGAGGTAATCCAGGAGTGATCTCCCACAGTATATTTCTCCTTTAGCTGCTCTGTAAAGAAAAGTCTATGGTTGACCAAGAAACTTAGCTGCATGGTGATTTGCAGAGGAGAGCAAGCATGGCTACCACATCCCAGGAGGGAAGTCTAGCTGCAGTAGTTCTCATTCTTTGGTTTTTACTTAGCTCACGTGTTCAGCTGGCAGGAAAGCTCTTCATTGCAAAGTGACTTCCCTCGATGATGGGCTCAGAAAACAGTCCATCTTCTATTTGTGACTCAAATTACCCTGCTGTCTCATCAGCTTCCCCTGAAGGGGAACCTGGTCAGTTAAAGACTTCTGGAGAGTTTCCTTACATCTCCCCTGCTCCTGTCCCTGTGCTACGTGTTGGTCCCAGGTGGAGAAACACAATCCAGCCAGGCATAGCCATGCCTGACACCCCACCACAGGGATCTTCTTCCCTTGAAGACCATGCCGTTGAAGAGCTTTTTCTATGTGCTAGTTCCCCAAGTTCATTTGTCTTAGGAAATGCAGTAGTTATAATTTAGAAACATTATATCAACACACATCAATTTTGACAGATTTTCTATTGCAAAAACCTGTGGATTTCCCTCCCTCTGCCACTCCTGATCTGTAGTCTCACATCAGTCTGGTTTTCAACTCTAAATACAGTGCTGCCAATTCCAGCCAAAAAATATCTGAAGTTCTCCATATTATCAAGTTGGCTTTAAGATCCTTTAAAGCATATTTCTTAAAAATAATAGGAAAACTAGGTTGCTGTGCTTTGCTGTCTATGCTTGAGTCTGAAAAGGTCACATTTTTGTCCAAGTGCCTCCACCCAAGATCCTTTTGCCTCAGTGACAGTTGAGATTCAGCTTGCCATCTCCTGTGGATGGAGCTTTCTCGGGGACCAGAACTTGCATGAGTACCAATTGTATTTTCAATTTGAGCCCTGGGGCTTCCCAAATGCAAAACCTCAGGCAAGTTCCTCACAAAATGGCATGCAATGTCAGCTTGGTGCTTCCTTCTGGTTCAGGCTCTGCCTGATACAGCAGAAACCAGCAGCATGCTCTTGCAAATATGGCAAACCGTGAAGGGGACTGCAGCAGATGGACCGTGCCTGGCAGGCTGAGGGGAGTCATCATCCACCCTACTTGAGGCTATGAAGAAACTAGTGTTGGACCCCAGTTCAGGAGGGAGGTGAGGAAACTGGAGAAGGCCAGGTCCAGGGAGGCGGAGCAGAGGGCTAGAGGGAGAGGCTGAGCAAGCGGGGCTGAGGTAGCATGGGGAAGAGGAGGCCAAGGGCAAACTAACAGCAGCCCACATGGAAGTGGAGATCTACATTGATCTTCACCTTGCAGTTTTTCAAGACTAAGCTAGACAAAGACACATCCATCTTGATCTAGTCCTGGGGATAGTTCTGCTCCAAGCGTGATGGAGACCCCCAGATATCTGCCTACCAGCACTTCAGTGATTCTGCAAGGCTCTTTGCCTCTCCTGTGAACCACCCATTACTCAGTGCCAGTGAAAGCTTTCAGAGCTGATGTGAGAGAGTAACCCGGATAGCCATGTACCTCATAAGCATTGTCAGAATTAGGTATTTTATCAGTCTCCCAGACTGCAACATTGCACAATAAGAGCAAAATATTGTCGAGAAGTATTGGAGAAGCATGAAGAGTGCAAAAATCTTTTTCTTGTGATGGCCACAAATGAATGAGGCATATCTTCATAGCCTGTGGGAGATGAAGGGAGGATAAAGAGCAGGCAGAAACGTGAGGGAAGGAGAAGGGGAACAGCCATAGAAGTGTGGGTGCAGCAGCAGCTGCTTTAAGGGGCTGCTTGCAAAATCTGAGGAGGCTCGAGGAATGGCTTCCACTCCTGCTAACAGCTGTGGTTCATGGTCTGTCTCTTTGGCAACGGCAGCCACCTTTGCAAGGTGAACACTAAGCAGAAGTAGAAATCAAAGATGCCAGTCCCTTCCCTCTCCACGACCCTGTCCTGTGTTTCTCCTGAGATTCCCACATCTGCTGCCCTGCCAGCCTGTACATCACTGCAGAAGTAGCTGTGAAAAGCCAAAGAGATGGCACCACTGGCAGACAAAGCCCGCAGAGAGGGTCCAGAGCTCAGCTGGAGCCTTCATACCATTACTGTAGGCCCAGAGAACCTCCTAGCAAACTTAGAGCCTGGTGAGGAGAGCACTGGGTGGCCTGGAGGTGTCTGCCCAGGTGCTTTCCATCACCTGCTTGTGGGTTGGGTAGTCACCCCTGACACATCTTTCCTTCCTCCCTGGGAGCTCTGCTGCCTCAAGGGCTGCCAGCAGGAGCTGGGCAGTGTAGCCAGCGGAGCGATGGTGGAGTGAGAGGTCTCCCTATCTCCTCACCTCTGTAGAGATCTCAGCAGCTACAAACGCATTGGAGCCACTCCAAAAGCCCCACTCCAGGAGTACCATGTCCTGCATCAGTCAAAGCAGCCCCTTCTCACCCAACGGACCTTGATCAGAAAGAAGCTGGGACTGCCCCCAGCAGAACCTTACTGTCAGTTCCTAGCATGAGTTTCTGAGCACACCTCACCCTTCTCCTCCTGCCTTCATCCCCAGAAAGCCCATCAAGGCTTTGCCACATGCTGCTTTCTAGAAACACCAAAATGTGGCCAGTCTGATGTGGAGCAACAGGGCCTGGTTCTGCTGCCTGGGCTGGATGGAAGCAGCCAGTCCCTACCTGGGGAAGAGGGAGCCTCTTGCACAAGGCAGCCTATGTTTCCCTGCCCCCCAAGCGGTGCAGCTGCCTGCACCCCGAGGATGCTCGCTGCCTCTTCCCCTCCTGGGGAAGCAGCTTCCTCCCTGCAGCGCCGCACAGGAAGCACTGCGGTATTTATAGCTCGCTCTGAGACCGTCTTGCACAAACTCGGGGAAAAACCTACACACAGTTAAAAACAACCTCTGCGCACTCAGGGCTGCACTGGGAGCTGGCACCCTGGAAGATGTTCTCAGCACACTCATGGACCCACAGGTGCTGGGAAGGAGGAACGTCTCCACCCCATAGATGGGATAAGGAGTCTTTCTTGGGACTGCTTCCCTTCTCTGCTGCCACCTTCTCACTTATCTCCTTCCATCTCTATCTCCCACCATCTGACCCCTCTTCCTCCCTCCTTCACCTCCCTCCTCCCTTCTCCTCATGCTCTGTGTGACCAAAGCAAGCTGCTCCCCCCTCAGCCATAAGCACAGAGCAAGGAAAGCGATCACCAAGATACGGAGGACTCTGCTGTGCTGGTGGAAAGGACAAAACCCGCTGCCCTGCACAGTGTAAAGAAGAGCAGAAGAGTCAGAGCAAGTCATTGACACATGGTGACGTGCATTCATCTCTCTGGGCTACAGGGAAGCTGCACAGAGTGTAAAGATCTCTTCCACCATGAATTTCAAGACATCAGAATTTGACTTTGATATTAACTGGGATAAAAGACATGGAAACAAATTTTTGTACACATTATTTTACATAATTCCACATTTCCATTTCTATCCTGAACTTTAAGTGATTTTTCTGCTATCACATAAAGCAGGAAAATATTATGGCCCAAAGCTGGCCCACATCAAGAAGGCTGAAAGCCAGCCCTGAGGCGACCCAGTTGTGGCTCACTGTCAAGAAGCGCTGCTGCTACCTAAAAAGCATGTCAGGTAGCCAGCCAGTGCTGCCTCAGGCACAGGAAAATAGTGCATGTGCTACATTCCCCAGCAGGAGACAAGCCACTTATTTCTTGGTCTTCCTCCAGGAGCATGGAATTGGCTCTTCCAGCCAAACTGGAAATGGTCAGCATGGCCTGGGTCCACTGTAGACACTCCTGTCTCATTCAGCTGTTCCACCTGAATCAGATCCATTTCTGGGAGGCAGGTAGGCTATGTCTGAAAACTTAATTCACCAGAAAAATGCTCTTTACTCATTCCTCCTGCACTTGGCTCTGCAGTGGTGCAACTTAAGGAGAGGATGAAAAAGAGGGACATCAACACCATCCCAAGGAGGAGAGACAGCAACAACCTCATCATGCCACTGTGCAGAGACCAAGGCTTGAGTTCACATTCCAAAAATTATGTCCAAAGCCTGTGATGAAGGTACAATGGAGGAAATGTTTACTTTAAGGTCACTAGCTGTTCTAAAGGGCTTTCAAACAGTGCTTGCTGTGAAGCGGAAGGGATAACAGAAGAAAACTTTATGTTCTTCTCCCAGGGCAGGAATAATTCCCATCAAATCAGAGGCATTGACTGAGACCTGGTATTTAGTTATAGTCTCTGCATACAATTGCTGTTTTAAGATGACCTTTTTCTCACTTTGTAGAATCATAGAATAGTTTCGGTTGGAAGGGACCTTAAAGACCATCCAGTTCCACCCCTTGCCCTGGGCAGGGACACCTCCCACCACACCAGGTTGCTCCATCCAACCTGGCCTTGAACCCCTCCCGGAGATGGGGCATCCACAGCTTCTCTGGGCAACCTGGGCCAGGCTCTCACCACCCTCACACCAAAGAACTTCTTCCCCACATCTCAATCTCCCCTCTTTCAGTTCAAAACCCTCCTCCTATGGCTCCCCTCCCTGATCCAGAGTCCCTCCCCAGCTTTCCTGGAGCCCCTTGAGGGACTGGAAGGGGCTCTAAGGTCTCCCCGGAGCCTTCTCTTCTCCAGGCTGAACCCCCCCAACTCTCTCAGCCTGTCCTCCCAGCAGAGGGGCTGCAGCCCTCCCAGCATCTCCCATCTCCAGCCCACCGTGGCCTCCTCTGGACCCTCCAACAGATCCATGTCCTTCTTACGGCTCCACTGATGCCACTTGATCCCTCCCTCCCATATACCAAGGTGGCACATACACACCCTGCAGAGGCCAGCCAAGCTTTGCTTTGAGGGATTAATGTTCACCCCATGTTTCTCCATTAGCGTTTGCAGGCACAGGCAGTTGTGCAGTGCAGCTGGTTCCTGGCACTGCAGGCAGACAGCGAGCACAGCCTGACTGCAGACAAGAGGCACAGCACTCACCACATTTTGGAGGGCCCACAGAGCTGATTTTGGGTGTCAGATCATTACAGCACTGCTTCTGAGGATGTCAGACCTGTAGTGGTGCTACTGGTTCAGGAGTGAACCCCAACAGCCTTGCAGGCTCATTTGACATCAGGCCACGCTCAAAGTCCATCAGGACAGGTCCAAGGATTTTAATTTCTGGAGGGCTACAGTCTGCAACCTTGTTTACATGCAAGTTTCGATTGCATTGGAGCCAGAGCTGGTTCCAGGCCCCATGGCTGGAAAGGAAACACATTCACAGGATCACCAGAGATGAAAAAAATATAATTAATCAGTTGTTTTCTTAAGCAGGAAAGGAATTGGGAACAAAAAGCAGATGCAGCCTGAGTGCCAGCCAAGTGGAGGGCAACTGTAACGGCTCAACTCTTTCACAACAGGGTGCCAGCGCAGGGCAGCAGGGAAGTGTGACACAATAACAGTGCTCAGCCCTGCACCGCAGGCAGCACCCTGCCCGGAGACCTGTGCCTCCTCTGCACCAGGTGGTCTCCACACCACCACCACGACTATCGCTGCTGTACAGCTGCAAGGCAAGACAGGATTCCTATTCCCTTATTGCGAAATGCTGGATTCCTGGGAGGATGTAGGTAAATGCTCAGCACTGGGAAATCTCATCCTAAAACATGCAGCTGTGCAACTCCTGACATCGGTGCCTTAGTCCACAGGCCCACGTAGCTGTGATAAGGAGTCACATGCTCAATCATTACACACCATCAGCATCCAGAGATATGGGAGAACTGGACAACCTTCTGCAAGGACCAAGCATGCTTGAATCTGAACCACACTCAGTTACCTGCTCTGGCTATGGATTTCCTCCTCAGACATTATGAATGGTCATTCACAAAGAGTGGCCATTCATCTTCAGGGGAGCATCCAGGGTTACACACATGCCTCTGAAAGCAGGACTGCAGGAAGCCCTGAGGGTTCGGCATCTTGTCCTCCTTCTGAGGAAGGAGGTAGGAGATGATTAAATCCATCTGCACTCTCTCCGCTCATCCACTCCCCTCCCATTCCCTCCCCTCCCATCCCATCCCATCCCATCCCATCCCATCCCATCCCATCCCATCTCCATCTCCATCT
>JAOTQQ010000009.1:7669091-7700471 GCA_026546715.1 Gallinago undulata
ACTTTGTCCAGTAGTTCCCTGCTCATCCATGTAGGCCTGCTGGCTGTTTTGCATGATTTCTTCTTTCTTGGGATGCACCTCTCCTGCACATCTCTCCTGAAGTGCTGGAGCTTCAGGAAAACCCTCCCCTAGGGCTTCCCCATTCCCAACTACTCTGTTAGATCTGCTTCACTGTGCCAGGACCATATTTAGCCAAATTTCACCACACATGTTTGGGGGGTTTCAGCACTGCAGTGCTGGCTCAGCTACCCCCATTAGGCACAGGTCATACCCCACCTCAGGGAAGCTGCAGCAGTACCCAGAAGTCCCAGTACGGGGTTGACCCTGTGGCCAAAGTCATGGTGAACTCTAAGAAAATATTTAGCAGAATCCCTGCATTCATTTCAGCTCCTGCTGTCTTACTGATGGTTTCCTCAGCATCTGGCCACAACATGGTGCCAGATGGAGTATTACCCATGGGCATTACTATATAGCCTAGAGCCCTGAAATATCACTGGTTGCAAAAGCAGAGCAAACAAGAAGAAATGTGTTTTCTGGAGCAGCAGATCTAGCGGGTAGTGGTCAGGATGCAGGTAGGTTCTCTAGTGAAGCTCTGGAGGAAGAAGTAAGCACAGCACAGAGCCAGCAGAAGGGGGAAGGCAGCCATTGTGCCCAGGACCCTGTCTCGGTGCAGAGCACTTCTACTGCCTCCTCTGCAGCCCAGTCCCACTTTTCTTTCCTCTTTGTCAAAGGTTTCAGGTTTCTTTCTGAGGAGGCTTGGGTTTGTTGTGAACCAGAATTGAAATGTTGAGCTGGAAAAGCTGCTGGTTTCATTGCTTCTCAGAATAGCAGCTCTTTTTTCTAAGCCTTATTTATAAACTGCTGCTGTTTGGGGTTTTTATGACAAAGATAGTGAGTTCAGGAAATCAGCAGTGGTTTCTGTTATCTGGAGCACAACCACGCGAGAGAGGGGAGAGGGTGCCACTCCAGGAGCCTGTTCATGGAAACTAGTATCTCGCTGCTTTGCCCCTTGAGAGGCAGATATTTATAACCCCTCTCATCTCCCCTTCCTGCTCCTTGCTGTCACCAGCTTCAAAACTTGCTCACAGTTTTAACCCCACAAAAGTAGCCAGTGGTGGGAGGATGGCTTCTTGTCCCTTTCCCCATCTCCGTGTGAAATTCGTTGCTCACACATTGCACAGACCAGACACTACAGTTGCAGCAGCTGAGGTCGTCTACAGTGGACCTTCCCACCCACTGGCATGCTTTGCCCTGGTCTTGGGGGTACCCCATCCTTCCAGGCACAACCCACGTTCCCCTTCTAATGCACAGCCCAGGTCCATACTGACGTGCCCCACACTTCTTGGGCAGCACAGACCCCAACCAGAACAGAGGGATGCAGAGAGGAGGGGTGGGCAGATGGACAGCCCAGAGGGGACCTGTCTACCCCTGTGCAGACAGAGCCTGGGTATTACAGTGGTTGGAGCATAAGGGCATGGTCGCTGTGGTGGGTCCAGCTGCATAATGCAGATTGCAAACATAACAGTGAGACATCATCAGCAGAAAACACCAAGACATCTCCCACAAGAAGAGAAAGTGCTCAGAAGCTCAAGGAGACCCAAGGTCTCAGAGAAGCAGTAACCAGAAACCACTGTGCAAGCTGCAATCCAAGAAAGATATGGACTTACTGGAGAAAGTCCAGTGCAGGGTCACAAAAATTAAGGAACTGGAGAGTCTTTTATATGAAGGGAGGCTGAGAGAGCTGGCACCCTTCAGATCCCAGAGATGTTCATGCCCTGCAGCACAGAGACAATGAGGACAGAGGACCTTCTCACCCAGGGAAAGGGAAAGACAAAGCAGTGATGCCACAGCAAGTTTTGTCAAGCTAAGTGACTTAAGGGTCAACAGGCTGCCACTACAGAGGCCACCTGTGAGACCTGTGCTTCTAGTCCTGCTGTGACAGCGAGTGTGGGCAGCCCCCGTGAGCACCTTTGCAGTGCATCAGGCATTGATCTGAAGGTTTTAAAGCAACTTTGTTCTAACACAGTGCTCTGGCCAGAGCCCACCAGGCCACAGATTTTCCATATCCTGGGTACAGCATCTTGAGGCAACTGCCCTGGGGACAGCAGCTGAGTGAGTGCTTGCCACCAGCCCAACCCCAATATAGCAGAAAGTGTATCCAGCTACCAGAAAGGCTACCTGTACCTGAATCCCCTTATTGGCATTGTCTTCCCCTTCCCCCAGCATCACCTGGCACAGTGGTCCCACCACAGCCCCCTACACACCCAGATCTCAGGGACCCAAGTGCACAAATGTCCAAAATGCACAGAGCAACACCTGCCACATTCCTGAGCAGTGATACTGCATCACCCAGCCAAAAGCTTAAAAGCATTCCCCAGTGGCCATAAAATGGAGACAATGAAATGCACATCAAGATCTAGATGAAACCATGAAACACCTGCATCTCTCATGCTGTCTACAGTGAAGGGTGATCATTCCAGGAGTGCCTGCAAAGTTTGTATGCTAAGAGTGTCACCTGCTCGCTACACTTTGAGAAGGAAATTGCATTGCTCAAACAACTAAATAAGGAGACCTTAACTGGGAATACTGAGGAATTCAGAGCAGCATGGATCAGCTCTTCATGTGAGGAGATCCATAGTGGCTCTCTGCCCCCATGGGCTACTGTGGAGGGCCCACACCCATGCTGGACCTTGTCAGATCTCTCAAGTCCAAACCCAGCACCCTTTTACCTGACAACCTCCAGCTCAAAATGCTCAGAAGGTCCCAGAGGCTGCTGGGGCTGCATCATCTCCTGGACATAATGTGGCTCCTGCTTCTTTCTTCTTGTCTTGGTCCTAGCAGCTTGGTGCTCCTCTTTGTTCAGTGCTGGAAGAGCTCAGCTCCTGAGGTCCTAGGACAGGGCCTTTTGGACCTTTGCCTTGGGACTCTTGTGGCCAAAGCACATCTGACAGCTGACTGCAGTGCAACCAGGGCAGGGGTTTGAGAGCTGGTCCAGACTGATCCCCAAGGTTGAGGGTGCATTTTGTGAAATGTAGTGGGATGAATTTATGCCACATGTCCATACCAAGGATGAGATCTTGCTTTCCATCCCTACTGCCTTTCTTCCATGCTGGCTCCAGCATTTAATGGACCCATGGGCTGGTGGAGGTGCCTAGAGCAGCAGATAACTATCCCAGTGAGCAAACAGTTCAGTTGCCTGCAGAAAGGTGATAGAGCACAACCCCATGGGCTGTTTCCTGACGGCAACACTAACCTAACACAGCTACCTCAGCCCAAGAGATGGGAATGCCTTCACATTACTGCTGGAAAGCACAGCATAATCAGGCCACAGTCACCTATATGAGGACACAGGTAGAGCTGTGGTGACCTAAGTCTCTCCAAGGCCTCCATCTCTGTCCAACGTGAGAACTCTGTAATTCCATGCAGAGCTGTTACCCAGCCTCACACTGGTGTCTTCCAGGGGCTGTCATTTTCTAAGACAGAGGTTCCCATTTCAGATTCTAAACTCTTCCCTAAACCCTTTTCAGGCTCTCAACTGCAAAACCCAACTCAGACATTGTTGAGGCCAGAACTTGCAGCACTTGGGCATAGGTGTCAGCAAATGATATCTTTGAGGGGTGCCAGTGTGTGACATCCCATCTCGTGTCTCCACCAGGCAGCATCAGAAAGATCCCATTGACAGGAAAACCTCATAGTCTGGCCACAGACACTTCTCTGTCAAGATACGCAGGAGAACGCCCTGGGACAACCGCCATGCACAACCCTGTCCGTAGACTCAGCAGCAAAGGTCAGGGCAAGTGGAGAAGGGAGAGGAAGGATTTTAGTCCCCCAGGCCCAGCTGCAGGCTCACTCCCCACTGAATATCTCTATGAGCATTTCTGCAGCTCCTGAAGAGGCTCCCCAGCGGGACACTAGACTGTGGCCAAACTGGTCTCCCAAGCAGGAGATTTGCACAAAGTCTGTTTCTCATTTTCCTCTTCCTGTGATTCAAAATTCTGCCTCCTGCATCAAGCCAGGGACCTCCTTGCCCAGCTTCAGGCTGACCACCAGCTGCCCCCTCCTCTCCTGTACCCTAGTACATACCCACTAGTACCAACTGCCCCAACACCACCTTACCTGGACAGGAGGAACACAGTGCAGAGCAAGGAAATATAAACACCTTTCAAAAGCACACAGCGTGGCCAGTGGCAAGCAGGACGGTTCCTCTCCCTGGCTGGCACTCCACTGCTCTCACCAGCTTGTCCCTTACACAACAGACGCCTTCAGCAATCAGTGTTCCCAAAAAGGGCAATTGCGTTTTAATCCTGACAATGGCAGCAGCAACACGAGCTGTTTTCTTAACATTGCATGTGCCAGTAGCTCCCATGGATTTCAGCAGATACTGGCCAAGAACGCGCATTTTCAAGCAGCACATGTTTTCATGTTACGTCCAATAAATTGATACCTCACTAAAGCATCCATACCATTTTCTTCATGTAGAAAGAAAACATGCCCACATGAGAAATGGGCTTCCTCTGGCCACAAGCCCCACTACTTCAGATGGTCTCCGGGCATCTGGCACATGCCAACTGCACTAGGCCAGCAGCACTGCCTGAGTCTGCTCACATTGCCACTGCGGTGACACAACAAGATGACTAAAATCCAAGCAGGCAGCAGCAGGATGGCTGCTCGGTGAGTTATGCACAGCTGTTTCTTTCACCAAAAATACCAATAGACGTTTTCTTCTTTATTTCTGAGATCAGAAGGAGGTATTGCTCCCTGCATGCTTTTACCATGACAAAAAGGAGAATGGATGATGCATGAAAAAATGTTTCTATATTTCCTAAAAATAAAACAGGCATTTTTGTTTAGAGATTTTTCCATTAAGCAAAAAGTACCTATCGGTAAAATCCCTGGTTGACCTAGCAGGCTTTTCTGCTGAAGTTTGGCCTGAGTAGAAATGTCCTGTCCAGCTCCAGAAAGAAGTTGTTGCACATCAAGGAAACAGCAATGGTCACCCCAGGTATCTTCTCCCAAGAAGTGTCTACAGCCTCCTGAGGGAGGACAGGCTGTGTCAAGGACCCTTGTAGCAGCCACCTCTTTCCCTTCTCTATATAAGCAGCTGTTTCTCATCCCTCACACAGCAGCGACTCACCCACACAGCTCTCTCCCGTCTTACTCCAACCCAGTGACTACCAAAGATGGTCACCAGCCCACAGCTCAAGCCAGGGTCCAGCAGAGCTCATGGACAGGAGGGTCCCAGCTGGGGGATGAAACCCAGGGGCTTTTCTCCAAAGCCCAGCTGCCAGGTCAGCAGCTGTGGTGCACAGCGCTCTGCACACAGAGCTGCAGCCAGGCATTACAGGGCACCAGAGTCCCCTTCCCCTTTGACAGCTGAGGCTTTGGAGGAGGCTGGTGGGGCAGTAGGTCCGCAGGCAGAACCAGGGGCTGTTCCCAGTGGCACAGACCAAGAGTAGCACCTCCTGCCCAAGGTGGCCGCAGGACCGGCACGACTGGTTGTGGTCACATCAGAGCCAAAATCCAGCCACGCAAACAGGCACCCTCCACGCTCCAACGCCTTGCACTGTCAATTAGCTGACAACAACATGATTTGTTTTCAGGAATACTGAGCTGATGAATAACAAAAATAGGAACCTGACAAACAGGTCCTGGTGACCTGGATCCCAGGCAGTTCTCCCAGGGAAAAAACTTTCAGTTGCCCTGAGTCACGCTCCCCATTCGTCCCTGGCCACAGAACCGGAGCCACCGGGCACCCAGCCCTCCCAGAGGCCTGCATCTTCCCAGGGCTTCACTACAGCCCCTGCTCAACACTCAGACTGGGTAGAAAGTAGGAAAGGTGTTGGGCATCCTAACGCAGTCAGGGGAGTGAGAGGGGCAGGAGCAAGGTTGGAGAAGCACCATCATAGCCATGAGGGTCTGGAAACACCAGGAAGAGCATCATTGTTACCTCAACCCAGGGAAAACAACCACTGCCATTTGAAAAGGAGGTTGCATAACATGAAGGAAGGAGAAGGCAGATAAACAGCAACAGCTCTTTCTGATGATAATGCAAGAAACACCACACTACAGCCTCCCCCAAAGACTCAACACCACGGCCCTGACTGCCTCACACCATGCAAGAGAATTGCATGAGCAGACCAGAGAAACTGATACTAGCTAATCTCCCTGAAGACAGCAGCAACGCAGGTGCCAAGAGATAAGAAGAAACTTAGCCGTCTCTGACTCAGAGGACAGTGTGCCTTGAGGCACCCAGGAGACACAGCTGTTTGGGTGGGAAACCCCACTGCTCTCCATCTCCACCAATCCCACCACCACACGCCAGATCATGGGAGGAACTGGCAGAGGGACAGGGCATTGCATGGGGACCCAAGAAGACGTGGCCTTGACCCATGATGCCTAACTCAACAGGCTCCTTGTCAGAGAAGCCACAGCATTGCTCTGTCCATTTCTGCTTCAAATCCAGCCTGAGGGAAATCACAGTGACTTGAAGCAGACCTATGGATTGCTCACATGGGAGGTAATTACTCCTTGGCTGGTCTCTAGCAGGGAAAAGGACACGCTGGGATACCCGGACAGGACAGTCACGGGGCTGAAGGGATTATGCAAGAACAGAGCCCTGTGATGTTGCACATGGACCATCCCTTTGACACTAGCTCGGTGTGCTGGCTCACAGCACAGGGACCACAGACACCACGTGGAAACCTGGAAAACTCCAAGGTGGAAAGGAAGGACAGCAACAGGAAACCCTAACAGAGCACTAGCAAGGCCTCTGCAGGCTGGTGGTCCAGCCTGCGGCCAGTGGCAGGACAGGGTCAGTGCCTTGGTTTCCATGGCTGTGGCGAGCCACAGGGCCATGCTGGGAGGGTGACAGCCCAGGGAGGAGATGAGTGGTGACACGTGCTGCTGAGACAGGAGCTGGTAACATGCATGGCCTGTACCACACCAGGGGCCATGCCAGCAAACCAGTCCGGCAGCCTGCCTGCCCCCACCATGCTGGGAGCAGCACCCCGAGCCCTTTGGGCCAGTGTTGGGCCAGACGCTGTGTGGGCTGCCAGCTCTCTCCAAAACAGGGCTGATTTTCTCCTGTCAGACCCCAGCAGGGATGTCCCTGGGGACTTGGGGGGTAACAGAGGGGGGTCTCTGGGCAGAGTGGGGACAGGCAGGCGGGCGGGCTGGGGTCAGGGACCACACCAGCTGTACTGGGGCTGGCTCTGCCTCAGGACTAGAAGCCTTTTGGCCCTTTGAAGCTAAAGTGCAGCTAGCGCCCTCCATGGCACGGGGCTAAACCCAAAACGGCTGCATTGGCACAAGCACAGCCGAGCAAGGCAAAGCTGCAGGGCAAAGAGCCGGGACACCAAGCAGGACCGTGCCAAGCCCCACATAGGTTCTGCAGGCACCGGCCAGACCCCGCTGCCCCCTCCTGCTCCCTGCCAGCAGCCCCAAGGGGCTCCAGGTGCTGCTCCAGCCCCACAAGGATGTGCAGGGAGGGGGTGGCCGTGCCGGGGTCACTCCCTGCCACCAAAGGAGACGGCACGGAGCAGGGAGCGGAGCAGGAAGCAGCCAGTACAAGGGCTGTCCAGGGGAAAGCAAACAAGAGAAAGCAATTGAGGAAGCTCGTTTCTCATTCATGTGCGTCTCAGCCAAAGTCCAAAGCAGGCGGTGCTTGCAAAGGACACTGGAAAAATTCCAGTGATGTTATCTGCCCCCACAGAGATTAGCCAAGAGGAAAAAAAAAAAAAAAAAGAAGTTGTTTACAAGCTGGGTAAGCCAGCTCAGTAGTTGGAGCATGTCGGTACTTGGGTCAGCTGCTGGCCTGTCCATGTGTGCCACCTCGGAAGAAGCACTAAACCCCTCTGTGCCCTGCTGTGGTATCAGTCACGGTCCCACATCGCTGTTGCTGCAAGTAAGAAGTGGTACATCCCGGAGTCCTTCTGCAGGGAGCATGCACGCCAGCCACCTGAGCGCTTGGCTCCCACAGAGCTGAGCAGAGGCACAGCCTTCCCCTCCATTGCATCTTTGCTCCCCAGTCCTACCAGGGTTAATGGAGAATCCAGTCTCCCTGGAGCTGGCCACCAGCTGCAGACTAGTCACCTTTGCTCTCAGCATTAACAGTCCCTGCATCCAGGGATCCAGGAGGGTGTCAGGGAGCAACCTGCCCTTCACCCCGCCTCCCCTTGGCCATTTGCACTGCTAGTCTCTGCCTAACACCTCCTGCCTTCTCTGTGGTGTTTCCATCTAAATGCAGATGAGGTATCACAGGATAATGTAGCACCTGGATTCAGCTCTCCTGGAGGATCCTTTTACTATGCAGAAACTAGGGAGAGGGAATTTCATATTGCTGTTCAGTGCATCCTTATGTTGCTGCCACAAGGCTGCTGTGCCACCAGACAGGGAGGCACCAGCAGTGCCCCTGCCCTGGAGAGGAGCTGCACTGTGCCCCCTTGGGCTCTTCATTTTTCCTCCATATTCTTTGGGGTTTTTTTTAATCTTAATTTCTGGACACCTCTGGTTGCGTTCTGTGAAACCCACAGTCACCTCCTCTCTCTCCTGTGCATCTCTCCGGTATGCACTTGCTCAAGGGAGCTCCATGCTGGCACAAGCCTGTTCCTGCCCCACATGTACAACACTGAGGGAAGAAGCATGCTGTAGTCCTCCCCTGTGGTCCACCTGTGGGGTGACAACTCCACAGACCCACCACCTACAGGTAGCACCTGGGGCACCTTCCAAGGAGAAGATGATGTGTCCTGCTGCAAAGTCCCAGGGGAACTCGGATTCTCCTTGCTGGGCTATGCCGGGACCCATGGCCCTGATGGCACCACAGATTCCCCACAGCCTGCCCAGGGAATGGTGCTTGTCCCCTCACATCAGACCCATCTGGAGACAAGAAATAGGTTTGGCAACAGGTGTCTGAAATAACTTGCTGCTGGCCAGTACCCTTCCTGTCCTCTTTGTCAGAGACTCCTGTAAGACCCAGTTACACTTTGTGTCAAGAAGCTTAATATTTAATTTAACTTCTAAATCTTGGCTTGTTGACATACTTATTTAAAACCAAACTGGAGAAATTCCATTGGAATTTGCTCCTGGGTCACTGTTTATAAGCACCATGGCCTCTGCTGGACTTCTCAGCTTCAAAGTCGAGGTTTACAGACCATCATGATTGTCTTTAAACAAACAAAAAAATTGCAGTGCATTGCATCCCTTACTCACCTCCTGATTGCCCATAAAAAAAATCTGCTAGGAAAGCACTAAGTGTGCAGCAGACATTCACTAGGATCCTTTCAGGATACGGTATAGAGAACTGCAGCAGCTGATAGTGAATATTTTGTTAAATTGGATGTCCCAACATAGTCAAGGACTCAATAGAAAAGCTTTCAGCTCCCTGGCGGTGTGGGGAGAGTGGTGCACAGGCACCCCCAGACAGGCATTGAAGGAATGGGACCGTAGTAGCTCTTCCAGCAGAAAGGAAAAAGCAGCTGGCAAAACCTGGCATGGCAGGGTGGGCAACATGGGCTCTGGGCCACTCAGAGTCCAGCAGATTTGTTTGGCCCCCTGTGCCTGGACGGCGGTTGCTTTTTCTCTGCAGGAGCCTGTCCCTCCAGTGAGGAGATGGCTATGGGCTGGAGAACTGCTCTAGCAGCTGCAACCCACCACCAGTGCCGTCCTCCTCAGGGGCACCTCCTGCCCTTCCTTTTCAAGTACCCAAAATGGAGGTGCCCTCTTTGCAAAATGAGGGGTGGATTAAGTGAGGACAGAAGGATTATGGAGAAAAAAGCAGATGGGAGCTGGTTCCCATCACATGTTATGACTGCCTTGATGTATAATAGCTGATCCTCTGGGATGCTGTGTGCCCTTGACATTTTCCACTCTTCATGGAACAAAATGTGATTCAGATCTGGGCTTGTCCAACCCAAGATCTTCCCACATGCCAGAGTCAACCAACTGCTGTGGCCCAAGGGAGCTACTGCAAACCAACAGCATGCGAGAGGAGCAGCTCACCCAAAGCCTGGCATCTTCTGAAAAAGCAGCAATTTAGGAATCCTTTGCGATACAGCCAGGAGCTCCGAGGAGGTTGAGCTCATGTGGAGGTGACTTACACACATTTCTGCCCATGGCCAGGCCCAGATACAGTGACATCAGGCAGTTGTACCTGATGGATCTCAGTTTAGGTCACAGTCCTGCTGACTTTCAGCCTTCCTCTGTGCATCTCTGCTCTCTGTATTTGTCCTTCAGTGAGTGGAGGACTGCAACAGGGCTTTTCTGGATGTTTATCCCTCAAAGGACAAATGTCCCTTCTCCCTTAACAGATGATGTTTCAAATTGCTTTAGCTTCTGTCTGCCCACCCCAATTTCTTTGAAGCTTGCAGGAACTCTGCAGGGCCAAGCATAGACTTAGCTGGGCATCCAGGAGTTTTTGAATCATGGAGTTCCTCAGATCCTTCCATCTACACCCAAATACATGGTTCACATTGCTACTCAAATTGTTCTGCAATCTTCATGCAGAGGTAAATCACACCCCACAGCAGTGGGTGGGTTGTAAACTGAAATGCATAGTGACAATCACTTGGTCAGAGGAAATTCCCCCAAAAATCCTCTTCCTGCTTCCCATTCACCAGTACACCCTACATCCTACAAAAGCTCTTTATAAAAATATTCGGGGGGGGGGGGGGGGGGGTTGTCCCCCCCCAAAAAAATAGGGTCTCTCAGTGTCTTGCAAAAAAGAAATCTTGGACTGTAGATCAGGAATTGGAATGAGCAGGAACCAATTCTGACAAACACAAAATATTGTGAGATAAGTCTTCACATCTCTTCTTACGAAAAGCTCTTGCCTGTGCCACCTCTCATCCTTGGGGGACTCTGGGGACATGATTTTACCACTGTAATACCTCTGGAGCTGTGCAGTGCCCAAATATGAGGAGGGAACATCTTAGAGAAACAAAATCCCAGGTGACATAGACTGGCCATACATCAGGGAAAAGGAAAGGTCTGCGATGTGCTGGTGATCAGATCCCTAACGTGATGCCTACCCACATGGATGCCTGGACCTGGGATACCACACAGGCAGTGCTTCCAGATCCCCAGTCATGTAGAGTCAAACTGGTGCCACTGGAGCAACAATCTGATTAATTCCCAGCCTGGGTAATCCAGCCTCGATAACACAGGGCTGATGACACCAGTACAGCCAGACTGGGGAAGTCCCACATCAGGAAGCTGTGAATGACACACTCCTGGAGGTGGCTTCTGTGGTCACTTAAGTCAGGGCTGACCAACTGACAGCCCCAGGGCTGGATCTGTTACACAGGCAGTTTATCTGCTGTCCCAGCAAGGCCAGTCTGTCCACGGGCTGATGACAGACAGCAGAGCACGAGGAGATGGAGGAGAGACTGCAAACCTGGGGCTGGATCAGTCACACACAATGCCTCGTAAATACAGCTGCAGTGGCTTGGGTCCCTAATACTTGAGAGGGATGAGGAACCACTGCTTATTCTGGGCCAAAAAGACCAGTGAGAGAGATGCTACTGGGACTACAGGGATCCAGCTCTGCTCCCCGCCGTTGGCTGGGCAGTGTGAAATGCAGCAAACAAGTCTATGCTGGTCCCTGTAAAATAAGATATAAATGGTTCAAGAACAGGAATTCCTGCAGACAAAGAGCAGAGGCTGGTGGCACACAACATGGCAAACGTGGAGGCTGTGGACGCCTCTCACCACCACAATGCCTCCCGTCCCATTATAGCCTGCCTTTTCTGTGTGCACTTGGCTCCTCTTGAAACACCCAGGTTACGCTGGTGAAACATCTAGAGGATACCAAGGTAGATCAGAGAGCTGCTCCCAGCCAACAGAACTCCATTTCTGGACAAATTACTTTCATACTGGATGACATGCTGATCTGGCTTAGCCTTCCAAAAGGAGAAGGGACATGAGTCAGTGAAGAGATGGAGGGGACTTTCACACTTGTTTTTAGCAAGTGTGGTCTCTCATCTGCTAATTTATTTCCAAAATTATGAGCCATTTACAACCCTTGGGGTCTTCTGTAATGCAAATGGCTGTGGAGAGCACGTTCCCACCCTGTCCAAGAATTTCTGTCCCTGACCAGGACTTGAGGTACACACCACACCTCTCCTCCAAGTGAGAGAGGCTTTTCTGGCTGGATGGATCTGCAAAGACAAGGGCAGACACTCCCCTTGGATTTGTTCCTCCCCTGGGTGTGCATCTGCATGTGAACTCGCAGGCAGGCAGTATATGTATGAGCATGTGTTTATTAGCAACAAAAAATGCATTTGTCAAAACCTCTAGAGTTAAAAAACAATCATTACATAATTACATTAAACAATTAACCGACTGATTCATCAGTTAGAGGCTCACCAACAACACCTGAAACCCATCCCAGACACTTAACAAAGCAGAAGGTGGCACAAACAAAAGCAACTCCCAGAATGTCCTGGAGGTTAATGGCCCTGTGCTCTGTCCAGGTAAGAGAAGACACGTTCCGTTCCTGGCTGCTCACATCTGGAAGTGGATGGCTTCTGGGCATTGTCCGCTCTGACCTGCTGGTTTAAGGTGTTTTGATATAGAGATATTCCATATAAGTAACCCTTCAGGTCAGTGCTGTGTGGTCAGGCACTCGCCCAAGATGCTTGTGCCGCCTAACTTCAATCCTTTCATGACAGTATATACTTAGACCTTGTTTCTCAAGTAATACAGTTAGCCACAAACAACTTCTTCAGCAACCTTTGAAACACGTTGTCGGCACTTCCTTCTGCTCAGTTGGGTCTGTGAGCATAACACATATGCAGAACACATAAAACTCTATGAAACAGCCTGCTCCAAGTCTCCAGAAAAGATCTGTCTTTTTACCGGAGCCATGATCCGTGATGCTGCAGTTGAAGCTGCACAGGAGGGCACACAAAGGCAGAATGAATTTGGAGAAGCAAGTTTAACTGTGCCCTCGCCTACCTTCCAAGCAGGTAACCATGTAACACTGATATCTTTCAAAAAGAAGTCTCTGGGTTCCTTCAAAAAAAAAGTAAAGGGTAAAAATCACCACTGTCCTTTCCTACGCTACTGGAAAGCACCGTGTCTAACAGACAGCACCGGCGCCGCTGTAGTCTAGGTCCATGGTGAAATAACTTGGCCAGGGTGGCTCAGTGAGTGAACGTGTTGTATGGGGACCCTGTGAGCCAAAACTCAACTCAGAGATGAAGGACACTGCTGCAGATGGGGTCATTCCGGCAAATCTCTGCTTGTAACACTCACCTTGCTGCCAGCTGTGTGTAGAATGTGGATGCATCCTTGCTGGGAGAGAAAGAGAGACCAACCATCCTTGCTGGGAGAGAGACCAACCAGCTGGTTGATGCCACTCAGTAACCAACCTGAGCTACCTTGGCTAGTAAGGTCTCACTGCATGGCAGCATCCCATTGCTGACCCTGTATCCAGAACTGCCACCAAGCAAGGACCTTTCTCCTGATGGTCAGCACCCTGCTGCACCGGGTCATGTGCTGGCAGGGGTCAGGGTGCAGCAGCTCTGGAAGCACCTGACAAATGTTTGTGTGCACATCCTTCAGTAGGAATAGGAAGTTCACCACGACCTCCACAGGTCACCCCAGCCAGCCATGCCACTGGGTGGAAAGGCTTGGTCAGGGTGACTCTGGGGGAGAGGAATGCCCTGGAGAGATGGCTCTCTCCAAAGAGCTGATCTTATGCCATGTGCAGTATCAGGGGCAGACGGGGTGTCCCTGCTCAGGAAGCAGAGTGCAGTGCAAGCAAATACAGTTCAAAATTAGCACTTCACGTGAGCACATCCCATTCCCAGAGTGCGACGGGCTGGGAGCAGAAATAACCTCTCCAAGGTTGCCCAGTCTCTCCAGGCCCAATCCTGACCCCAAGGGGTCACTGGGGTACTGAACAGCGATGTCCTAACGTTCCTGCAGCTGAGTGTTCCTGGAGGAACCTTGGTGCCCACACGACACCACAGGGCCCCCAGCCCAGCACCCCGGGGACTCCGTCCCCTGTTCCCAACCACCCCCATGCCCTTGCCCTTCTAGATGGAAAACAGGAGGGATCACGCACCACCTGTGGGGACGGTAACACCAGGCAGCATGGCTGGACCTGGACATCCTGTACAGGAACAGAGCACACTCCTTGTCCCCAGCAAGGTACCGGTGGGAAACGGGGGGGGCACTGGGCCGGAGGTCCCGGGTGCCTGTCATTCCTTCCCTTCCCAGCCTGCCCAAGGGGTCTGCACCTCGGACGCAAGGGGAGAGCGCCCGATCCCAAAGCCCTGACAGGAGGGATTTGCCACCAGCGGTGCCCTGAGCGCTGGGGGCAGCCAGTCCCCCCCAGCCTGGGCCTGTGGCGACAACGGGGCGTGTCGCGACCAGGAGGCGTGTTGCGAACGCGGCTCGCAGAGCCCCACCAGCAGCCATGCCGTGCAGTGCCGTCTGCCAGGCAGGGACACAGCGGGGCCATTGTGCCGACCGACCGCCCCGTCGGGGGCCGGGCCAGGCCGGGCCGCGCTCCAATGGGCAGCGGGGGGCCGGGCCGGGGCCGCCCCCGCCCGCGGCCCTTATAAGAGTCGGCAGCGCGACGTCCCGCCGACGGTGTGCCGAGCCGAGCCGAGCCGAGCCGAGCCGAGCCGCGCCGAGCCGCGCCGCTGCCCGCCGGAGCCCCGGATCGGTGCGTACCCGCCCGGGCAGAGCCTGGTTCCGCGGGGCGGTGCGCGGGGGCGCCCCGGGGCTTTGCGGGGCGGCGGGGAGGGGCGCAGCGCGGTGCCGGCCTCCTGGGGCGAAGGTGGGGGTCGCTCCTCGGACGGGAGCGGGAAGCGGCGCTGTCCCCTCGGGAGCCTCGCCCTGAGCCGTGTGTCGCCTTGCAGGGGCCGGGAGCCATGGCCGAGCACATGATGATGCCCGTGAGCCATGGGGGCACCGGACTGCAGAGCTACCGCCTGGGGGTGAGCGGGCTGCAGGGACCCCCGCAGCACGGGCAGCATGTGCTGAGGACGCTGCCCGCCGCCGGCCAGATGCTGCCCTACGGAGGGGCCGCCATGGATGGCGCGATGCGTCCGAGACCCAACCTCAGTGGACAGATGGGCCATCACCAGATGCAGAACGCGATGATGTTTAATGGCCCAAGCCAGCAGCAGCAGTACATGGGGCCAGTGGGCGCCCAGCAGCTTATGGCCAGCATGCACCTCCAGAAACTCAACACCCAGTACCAGGGTCACCCGCTGGGCATGAGCAATGGGCCCATGGCAGCCGGTGGCCAACAGTACAGAGCAGGGCCAAGCCAGCACTCGGGCATGCAGCACGTGCCCTCACCGGCACTGACCTTGAACATTATGGACACTGATCTCATAGACGAGGAGGTCTTGACATCCCTTGTCCTGGAACTGGGCTTGGACCGGATTCAGGAGCTGCCGGAGCTATTCTTGGGACAGAACGAGTTTGACTTCATTTCAGACTTTGTTAGCAAACAGCAACCTAGTGCCATCAGCTGTTGAGGGGCTTTGAGCTCCTCCTTGTGTCTTGGTGGTTTTGAATTTTTCTAATTTCCTTCTCCACCTGCCACCCTCCTCCCTTCCCCTGCCTTGCCCTCACCTGGATTCCTGACCTGCCTAAAGAGACAATCATCGGACACCGGCTTGCAATGGATTGCTTTTCTCTTCTGTATGGTTTTTCATTTGGAAGTTCCTGGGGAGGGGGTGCGTACCCCAAAGAGGGAGCAGATCAAGAGCTCTCGCTGTAGAGCGGCCTCTAAATGGCATTAACAGGATTTCTGGCTTAAGTAGAAATAATGGATTTATGACTTGCCACAACCAGGCTTTGAGCGCAGGAAGCAATGGGCAGCTGGCAGCCCTGCCGGTGGCTGGATTTGCTCAAGAATCGTGTGGTGCCAGCGAAGTTGAAGGATCCCCCGAGAGAGGATTGTCACCCCGGTGCATGGTTTGAACCAGTTTACCCTTGCGAATATGGGTGGGGTTAGATATTTGTTGGGACTTTTTACGGTGGCAGTAAATAGGTCTTCAGTCGTGACTTCAACTCGGGAAGGGGCACTTCCCCTCCAGCAGGCTTTTTTTAGCTTGGCTGAGCAAAATAAAGAACGCCTTGGGGAAGGGTGTGCGTATGTGCCTGAATGTTCATCTCTCTGGAACTTCAGATCCCCAAGCTGATCAACTGTAAAATTTACCAAGAGTTTGAGGCCGATTCAGGCATAAGGCTTAAAGCTGCAGTCTAGCTCCACTTTTTTCCACCTCTGAAACCAAATAAAGACCATGTAACTGTATATTCAAGATCTAATCTTATTTATTTTTCCTATGATTATTTATTTGCAAGGGCTGCTTTTGTTATTTGGCTTTGGGACTGCTGGGAAGGATGCATGGAGAGTACTGCAGCTTTAAGATGCTGGCTTCAAACCCAGAAAGCCTGGGACAGTTTTCATGCTGCTCTGCAGAAAGTCACTGCGACCCCAAATCTTTAGGACTGTAAATCCAGCACCTCCCTGAATGTGATAAAGATGACTCGATTTCTAATTCCCCTTCTCAGAGAAGGTTAAATGTAAAAGCTAGTGGGGTTTTGTTTCCTCTGTCTTGTTTCCAGGCTCTGTGGAAAGCTCCTGTTAACTCCTAGTTGCTGCTGCCCCCTGCTGCTGACAGCTCCTGGCAGCTGTCACTCAACAACCAAGTGAGAATGTACAGATGAATTTGCAAATAAAAGCTGAAATATCTCCAGTACACAATTGTTTAGTGCTTGTCTCTGGCCCGGGCACAGTGCGGTGTTGAGTGGGCTGTCAGTGGGCTGTGGATCCAGCCACTGGTGTCCCCCACCTGACACCTCAGGTGTAATGATTGTGTTGGTAGCCTAATGATTGGACTAAGTCAATCCTCAAAGTCTGGCTGGGAGGATGAGATGCTCCTTCTCTGTACTGAGGGTGAATTCTGAAGGTGGATGGTGCTGCCCTGGCTGCCGTTGCATTTTGACTTGAGGTGCCCAGACAAGTGGCTCCTTGCATCTTTTTTCAGACCAAGTGCAGCTCTGAGGGCTGGAGGGCAGCTCTGCGAGCAGCTCTGCTGCAGCTTTCTGTGCCACGGAGGCTCTAAAAACCAGGACAGCCTTTATCTCCTACTTTTCCAGAGCTTAAGTTGTTGGGTTTTTTTAATGGTTCTCAGCCAGTCCTCGTGCAGGGTTCAGGAATATCCCTACGTGTCCCTTCCCTGCAGCAATAGGGCTCTGGGTGCTGGTACTGGGGTGGCTAGGTCACTTTGACTGCACTTTGGATTGCCTGTGCGTGTCCCCTGGCCTTTTTCCTTGAACAACTCAAAAGCAAGTGTTAAAAGTCCTGTCCTGTGGGTGGTTATGTCTGTGCAATCTGGAGAGCTGGTCAAAAATTAAATGGCAAGGTTTTATGTTGCAAGTGGGAGAGTCCTGCTTGGGCTGTCAGCGGGATGGTGGTGGGCTGTTAGAGACCTGGAAGAGCTTGGCTTTCTCTGTGCATCTGTAGAATAGCAGATGGCTTGGTAAGCAGAGAGGAGTTGGCAACTGGATTTATTCATCAGAGTGCAGGTAGCTGAACCCCAAAATAAACAGGCGTGTTCTAGGCTGTTGGTTGTGGGGGGAACAGACTGTGACATACCACTGTGGCCTACAGTGTCCCAGCTCCAAGAGGGGAGCTGCGGCCAGCCCAGGATTGTCAACTTGAGCAAATTCTGCAGAGGTTTTCCAGAAACATGTTTCTCTGTAAGAAGAATTTAGCATTTGATGCAAACTGGACAGAGGAACTATATGTCCTCTTTGCAGGCTGTGGGTGCACTGGGAAAGGGGCTGTTGGGTTTCAGTCAGAGGAGGGAAGCTGGTATTACCGGAGATGTGGAGTGACTGGGGGGTCCCAGTCAGAAGTTTCTTGGGAGTCTATCCTAGCAGGCTCAATGGAGATTATCTCAATGTCCGCTTTCATAACAAATGTAAACTTCAGAGCAGGAATTAACTCCTCGGGTGTGTTACCTCTTCCTCTCCCCCAAATACATTGCTAATTGTGGTCAACTTTTATGATTTCCCAGATAACAGCCAAAAACACTTAGGATTTCTGCTACAGGCCTGTTGCTTCTGGCTGGGTTAGACTGTATGAGTCCAATCATTGCCTTCTCTCTATTGCTTTCTTGATTTAGCTGCGGTTTGGAGCACTTCTCTTTGTGTCCCTTGCCCTAGCAGCAGGAGCTGCAGCTTGGGCAGCTCTAGTTCTCCCTCCCCTTCTGCTCTCAGGACAGCCTGCCTGCCCAGCTCCCCTGGCAGGATGGCACTGTGCAGTCAGCAGAGGTGGCAGAACAGGGAGTTCCACCGATCTGGCTCTGCAGATGATTTTCTCGAAGTCAAATTGAGATCACCTCAAATACAATGAGGCTGGACTCGCGTTTCCCGTCTGGCTGGCACTGACCTCTTCATCCAGCAGCAGGCAGACGGGCAGCAGGGTGATGCTCCAAAGTACCAGTCTGTGAGCACTGCAGGTGTTGCTGAATGACAGTGCTGATCTGTTTGGGAGCTTTGAGGACACAAGTGAACTCATGGAGAGTTTGTATTTACAGACAGCTGCTGGGAAGCACCTCTCCTGGGCCATCCTGGGAGCCTGGTTTCTGTACTGGAGAAGAAAGAAGGTTCTCTCACCCCACTGCCCAGTCCAGGTGGGATGGCTGGGACACAACCATCCCATCCCCTCACCTAGGCTGGACCTTCTGTTATACTCATAACAGATTTTGTAGCTATTCTTGTGAAGACCAGGTCTCAAGGCAGCTTCTAGAAGCATGTTTGAGCACCCTGCTCTAGTGGGAAGTGCCCCTGCCAATGGCAGGGGGGTTGGAGCTCAATGATCTGTAAGGTCCCTTCCAACTCTAACCATTCTATGTACAGAAAGGCAAAACCTCTACATCCCTGTCTTTGACCACGTGTGCTCTCAAGGTGATGAAGTTTGCTGATAGTGCTTGGTGATTCAGAGTAGTAAAGATGAAAGTCCAGTGCAGAGAGCTGGTAAAGGAACTGCTAATAGTAAATGATTGGGCAATAAGATGAGCAACAAGTGGTAAATATGAAGTGCTATGTGTAGGGTCAATCTTTCTTGACTTCACACATAGTGCTGGGCTCTAAACTAGCTATAGCCACTCAGAAAAGGTTATATTAATGTTCCTATGGAAAAGGTTATATGAATGTTCCTATGAAAAATCTCAGCTTCAGGAGGAGCCAGGCAAGTGAAGGAAAGGATAGAAATCATCAGGAGAGGAATAGAAAGCAGAATCAAACAGTGAATGCCCTGCAGTATCAATATACAACTCAGCTGCATCCTGTGCACAGCCCATGCTAGCAAATTGTCCAAAATTCTGGTCTGTTCATGAGAAAAATGATAATGTAGAACTAGAGGAAGAGAAAACAACTGAGACAAGAGTAATGTTTCTCAAAAGAAGCTACAAAATAGACTGGGACTTCTCAGTCAGCAAGGAGAAGAATGGGTAACAGGTGTATAAAGTTCTTTTCCCCAGGTGTAATGGAAGATACCTGTTGATCTCTACAAAGTTATGTGGCAGGGGCCAGGTCCAAACCCAAAAGAACAGAGGTATCTCTGCATGCAACATGTAGCTCAAACAGCAAAGCTCTTTCTGACAGCATGGGAGGTACATGAACACTCGTGGAAGTACAAGAACTCTTCTATATAGCCAAAAGGCCAGTTTTCTGTTATGAAGTGTTAAGAGCAGACTGCAGAACATGGCAGAGGCCGTCATTTTATGTCTGCATGGTTCACTTCCAACTTGGACTGTGTAATGTCCTTGTCCTACCATCTTCCTGGCTCAGGGAGGATGCAGTGGAAATTGAAAAGGTTCAGAGAATGACAACCAGAGGATCAAAGTTGTAGGGCAGCCTCTGTCTCAGGCCTCCCAAACCACAACTTCAGAAAGTATCTGAGAAGGGATGCAGTTGTTCAATCTTCTTTCCATGCAAGCAATAAGACATTAAGGAGACTGGCAAGTTGCAGGTTCAAAAATGCTTGTGTTCTGCTGAAGGCATCTAGTGAGAATAATGTTGGAGGCAGGATGCAGCCTCTTATGCAGCAGGATGTGATAGGTGCTGAGACTGTAGCTTTGAAGAGCAGATAGATGAAAGACCTGGGGGGGAAAAAAGCCATCCTAATATAAAGATGCTGTTTCTGAGTCAGGAAGTCTTTGAGCCACTGATCACACAGTGCTGGAGAGTGAACCTGAGAAGGGCCATGGTGAGTGGGCCAGCATCCCCTCTGCCTTAGGCACTGCTGTCACACACAGGTGAAACCAGTGCTGTGCACCCCAGGAACCCCCTGACCAAGCCTGAGGGTTACCCATCTGCATGTGTACCTGCTCTCACTGACCATAGCTGGAAATTTGGGTGTAAGTCAGAACAACATTGCCAAAAAGTCCCATTTGTGGCCAAAGGGATTGAGAACTGTCAGGGAAAGTCAAGCCAAAAGCCTGTCTGGCCCTACCTGCTCTCTGGAGTTGGGTAGTAAGGGAGGAAAATTGAGAAATCAAGTGATTGTATGTGGTCCTTCTTATGATGTTCCTTCACAGCTTTCAGAAAGTGGTGGTCCAAGGAGTGCTGAGCCACTTATATGTTATATGCTTACCATGTTAAATACCCTGTTATGGACCTACCCACCCTATACCTGCAATCACTTTTTAATTCATAGGTAGGTGCATTTTACTTCAGCAATATCATGTGGCAACAAAATCCACAAGGCAGTTACGTAGATGTAATCAAGCTTTTCATAAGAAGCTTAAGCTCTGTAAGCTCCTCTTCATTTTAAACCTGCCACTCTCTCACTCCGTTGGGTGTCCACTGATTCCCAATCATTCCTTGGTCACCTGCTCCACACCAGTAATGTCTGTAGAGCTTTTGTGGTATTCCCTCCTGAGCCTCTCCCCATCCAAGAATCACTTTGTGTTGTAGATTGTTATCACCTTTTTCTCTCCTGTCTCTAGTTTTATGGGATGGGGGAGGGAACAGCACTGGTTTAAGCTGTAGATGTGTCATGGATTTCTCCAACGCTATAATTAGGTCTGGCTGTTCTATATTTCAAACACTCATCACAAAACCACAGAAAGATTTAGACTGGAAGGGACCTTTGGAGGTCATGCAGTGCAATCCCCGGCTGCGAGCAGGACTGCATTCAAAGGTCGGGCAGGCTGCTCACGGCCTTGTCCTGCCAAATCTTGAAAATTTCAGAGGATGGGCTCTCTCTGGACCCTTGTTTCAGTGCTGCACTGCTCTCATGTCTTTCCTGATTTCTCCCTTTCCAGTTCATTCCTGGCTGGTAGAGGCGCTGACCTAATATTCTCAAAGGCCTGTACGCAGGGATTCCAGACATCTCTCCCAAGGGATAACACCGTACTTGTAGCATGTGCCATACCTCTGCATGTACTGGCAGGGTTCTCTCTCTCCTGTGAGCAGTCTTGGCCTAGGACATGGTGGATGTTACCTCCTCATTTAAAATAGAAGTGCAATTGTTGCCCAGATACCCACATGCACTCCAGCACCATGCTGTGGTTCTCCCACCAGCTCAGACAGCTCCCAGGGGCATCCTTGATAGAATCATTCTCCCACCCTTGCTACAGCTGCCAACTTGCACAGATTGATACCACCCTGCCATGAGACATTCCTCTCTTTGTTGCTCCTGAGGTGGTACAATACTGTTTCTTCCCTGAGCCTCCCATCAATGAAGCTTCCACCACCCCATCCCAGCCACCTGTGAGATCCTGGGTGGCTTCCGACCTGTATTCAAGGGACAAGCAATCATACCTGTGACATTTAAGGTGACACTCCTGAGCTCAACGCTGAATTTCATTTTAGTTTTAGGGCTCTGCTTCATCATTCTTTTAAACCCTGTTTCACTGGGTTTGCATTTGCCTCAAAAATTTGGAGTGAGGAGTCCCATCTGCTCCTCCTCTCCATGCTGCCAGGCCTCTTCATCTTGGTTGCTCACAGTTTCTGCATCCCTCTCCCCTCAAGCCTCTAGAAAAACCTGATTGAGTTTTCTTGATCATAAAACAGCACAAATAAGCTTTGCTCAGGTTCTCTGCAGCACATTTTGGGGGGCAGTTTGTTCCTACTGAAGACAGTGAAGATGAGAATGCAACTTGTTCTTGAGACCTCTTAACTTTCATAGAATCATTTGGGCTGGAAAGGGACCTTAAAGATCATCAAGTTCCAACCCCCTGCCATGGGCAGGGACATCTCCCACTACACCAGGTTGCTCAAAGCCCTAACTTTGCTTATGAGTTCTCTGGAACAAAGAAAGGGGACATTACAATTTACTTCATCCTCAAACTCCAAAAAACTCTTACTGAGAAATACTCAGTCAAATAGTTTTCATATTCTTGGCTATAAGAGAACTGTCTCAGATGATGTTTTCTCCTCTAGCCACACTGTTAAGTGCTCCTAGTCAAATACTGATGTCTTGTGAAAATAAAATTACAGCTGCACCTGATGTCATCCTGTGCAGTTCCCAAACCAAATCACAGCACTTGCCTCAAAAAACAAGCTGGCTGCTAAGGACACCCCTCACACAAACAGTGGCACCATAACTACAGTGGGGTTTAATGGAATGGTCTGCACATTAGCCCTGGGCCTGTCTTACAGGTAAGTCCCCCCTCATGTCCCCTCTCTCCTCCTAGGGCATATGGCAACAGCCAGAGGCTGGTATCAGATGTGGGTTAGGTGGCTTCCAAGGAAAGCATTATCCCATCACCTTCAACTCCATCACACGCTGTGTTTGGACAGCATTGAGACCCTTGATTATTGCCTGTTCACTTGGGCTCCCCAACAATAGTATTGCCTTACTGCACTGTCAAGGAAAAAGACTGATTTGGATAAAAGAAGCCAATGGCAAACAGATGACAAAGAGCCTCACAGCTGCCACAATGGGGCAGAATCACCGTGAGATTGCAGCCTCTCCCTGAGAGGACCAAGGGGACATGTCATATACTAGGTGATTTTATTGCTCACAGCAGAAACTAGAGATAAGCCTGGTTATGTGAATGCCAGAAACATCTGTGGTGTTCCCTCTTCAGGATCCGCATGTCACAAGCTGATCTCTCTGAGATGTGTGGTGTTACCTGCCTTAGAGAAGAAGAGACAATGACCTCTTCCAAGGCATAGATCAAAAGTAGTTCCTGAGTTGCAGGAACTTCTTAGCAGCTCCAGAAGTTCTCTTTTGACATGCCCTAACTTAGCCACATGGTCCGTGCACCACTGAATATCAGCTATTTCCTGCTTGGTGCTGATTAGGATGGAGGATAGGAAATTCCTGCTCCCACACCCTCACATGCTCCATCCCTAATGCAGAAGCTCCCAGTGAGGAGCCAAGGGGTGTTCTCTGTCCTATTCCCGATGCTGCTAAGTCAGTATGAGAAGTGAAATCATACGAACTGTAGGCCTCTTGTAAGAGAACCGTGACAGCTTGAAGACATTGAATCCAGCCTGACTCTCCCTTTGCGAATTATTCGGGATCAGCTCACAAGAAGTCCCATATCTTTATCTGTAACCAAACTTGCTGAGCCGCAGTTATGTGTCACAGTGAAGTTCCAGCCCAGTTCACACCAAGCTTTGCAAGCCAGTAAGAGGAAACAAGAGAGATAAAGCTGGCCCAACTAATGGCCTGCAGGACATTCCCACCCCCAGTCACAGACATTGCTACTAAGAAGTTATTTGCTGCAGTAGCTCCTATTGTATCTTGCTTTGTAATGTCACTCTGTTTCCAGAATACACTGGACCAGGAAAGATATTTCCCTCTGCGGACAGAACTTGCTTTCTGACCCATCATGCATGTTCTCCCATGTGTGCTTAAAACTGAGCTTTACCATGGCACTTCCCTGAAAGTAAGGAGAGGGAGCAGGGTTAGGGTCGAGGCAATGGATAGCGTTATTGCTGGGGCATTCCCAGTCCTGCTGCTGGTGCTCACTATCTCCTCTGCTTTCAGAGTCCCAGAGTGTGTGCCTGGGGTTCAGACCAACAGTCAAACATCAGTCTGCTAGAGAAAAAGTCTGTTGGTTTGAAGGTAAATTCTACTGAAAATTCAAAACAAGGCATGGGAGAAAAAGTAACTGCAATGCACACAGCTCCGTTCCACAACGCTAATGCCACATGATTGCAGGTTCACCCACGTGTAGATGACAGCAGATAACCTGTAAGGAATTCCAGCATTCCCAGAACTACAGGATATGGCAGACATCAGGTCAAGTCTTACTTGGATTTCTTTGAAGGAGGAAGGTCTGTAAGAGAATTTGGTAAATCTTTAAAAAAAGGCTGTTTGTAATTTTTCAGTAGGATTGTCAGAGCCTGGGAGGAGCCTCCAGCTCTGTTCAGCCACCAGCAGTGCTGCTTTTCAGATGTGATTTCAGGTATGTTTGAAGTCTGTCACATCTGGGTGTATATTCTTACAGGGGTAAAGAGGCTTGAGTGGGAACCTGGAGTAAATGTATTACAGATCATCTTATTATCTGCTAGATTTGACCTCAAAAAACTCATGGAAAATATTTTAGTCCAGGGAAAACAACTGAAAATGCCGTTATTTCAGCCAAGAAAAGTATTTTTTGTTCTGTACAGTTCAAGATCTCTTCTAGTATATAACTCTCTTGGAGAGGGGCCTATATTCTGATCTCAAGTAACATTTGCCATGCACAAGGAACTGACAGTCTTTACTAGACATATATAGCAAATACATTGCAACACCAAATTTCAAAGATTAGTAATTTCAAACAGTATTTTCCATCCTAAACTTCCTAGTTCTTTTCTTAATTACATGGCTTTCCCAATAAGATAGCAGAAGTTAAATCACAAGGGCGACATACCAACAGGAACAAATGAGCAAAGTATCAATGAATGAACAGATCCAGTCTTCTGCTAAGGAAACTGGAATATTTCTTGTAATAAAATAATGAAATATCACTTTGTTTCTTCGGAGAGAAAGAAAGAAACAGACTGGTTTTGTGCATGTGCATTTGAGAATATTCCAGATTCCTCCACTAGCGTATGAGACAGTCACCTGCTCAGAATACGGGAGTTTTGTCAACACTTTACAGCCAAGGCACTAGAAATCCCCCCAAAAACCCTCTTGCTGTACATCATGCTCTCTGCTGGCCTGCAAAGTAAATACAGCACCCTGGGTTTGAGGGCTGGAATTGGTAATTCAGGCATTTTGATTAAGGCAGAGGAGGGATGGACCCCTGGCATACAGCGTTAATAAAGGAGCTATCTGCCTTCATAGGCTGTTCAGCATCTCGGGGGACAAGCCAGGTCCTTCTGTGGACTTCAACAAAATGGTGCCGCAAATGATCCACCTTGGAGAGAGAGGCTGTAGCAGAGCTGAGTCTGAAAATGCTGGCAGGCAACTTCAGGAGATGGCTAAAAAAAGGGTGGGTTGAAGGAGGATGGAGCTGGACTCTTTTCAGTGATTCCCAGTGACAGGACAAGGGGCAACGGGCACAAGCTGGAACATGGGAAGTTCCACTCAAATATGGGGAAAAACTTCATTAGGGTGGCAGAGCCCTGGCAGAGGCTGCCCACAGAGGTCATGGAGTCTCCTTCTCTGGAGATCTTCAAGCCCTGCCTGGATGCCATCCTGAGTGATGTGCTCTGGGCAACCGTGCTTTGGCAGGGGGGTTGGACTGGATGGTCTCTACAGGTCCCTTCCAACTCTGACAATTCCATGAATCCATGATTCTGTGATTCACTCGGGTACAGGCTGCTGTGATCCTGGGAGAAAATGCAGCCTCATGAACAGGCACCAGCACCAAATGCATGTGAAAACCATCATATACCTGTTGGCCCTGGACAGCTTTGGTGAAATGACTCCTCCAACTTAGGGAGATTTCTGAGAGAACTGCTTTCATGTCCTTCTTCACTGATAGTTACAGGAAGAGCTGCAGTCCCAACTGCATCCTACATGTGCTAAGCATTGGTAGACCAGTGGGATAAGAGATCTATGGCCGTAGCAAAGGATGCCAGAGGCTTTCATGGCTTTCTCCATAAGAGCCAAATCTTTAGAGGGGAGGGCTTGGGGCTTTCCTGAAAATGACAGAATCAGGCCAATATGTCTCTGGACCCCCTTCCTGCTTATTTAGATTAAAAAAAACACATATCTGCCTAGTGCACTGGACCGCGAGGGCTGGTGTGACCTACACAGCACCTTCATGGCACTGGGTACAGGCGAGAAAGCCAGAGGTGGACAAGGGTCTCAGATCTTAGATCAGGCATACCCAGGAGCATCCTCCCTCAGCTGCAGCTACACACACCCAGCAGCAGCCTGGGGCCAACATATTGCCCTTTTCTCCTCCTTTCCCTAACCTCTGCCATCAATGACGGTGCCATGTCTGAGGAATACCCTGTACTCAGACACACCTCAGTGCTTAGATACACCAGACTCAAAAAGTGACCTGCTCCTTTTCTTTCCTTCTCCTGGCTGCTTTTGAGAGCCACTGTAGCTGGGTTTAACCTACAGCACCAGCAGCAGGGCAAGGAACCAGGCAACAGCTCTGTGCTGGAAAAAACAGCATGAGAAATAGATAACAATTCACCTCCTTGTTATTACTGATGCACCAAATGAAACCTGGAGTCACGCAAGGACTTGATTTGTTCCTTTGCAAAACATGTGCTCCCCAGGTAGGAACCAATACTTGGTAAACAGCAGCGTCCATGCGCGGCATGGGGAAGAGCTGACACACATCTCTGATGTGTCACAGGAAGTATTCCCATGCCACTCAGGAGCGGGGGCAAAGCGGGTGCCCTCCTCCTGCACCATCTCCACCAGTCTTTGCACAGAGGAGCAGTGCCATGGGGGTGGGGGGTAGCTCAGCTGTAGCCTACTGCAGGTCACCTCCATGTCCCTGTGGATCCAGATCCACAAACAGATACACGGATGAGGCTCTGAAAGCACTGGCTGCTTGTTGCTGACTCCACGTGTCCTCTCTCTTTTAGGTCAACAGCTGTGTCTTCTTAGGTCTCTGGATCATGGTGAAGGACACCACAGCTAAGGAAATGAATGCAGAGGGACTGTGCATTGCTGCCCAGAGCTGGCCGGGGTCTCTTGAGGATGCTGCTGGGCAGTACTCATGGTGTAGCCCCACTTCGCTGAACCTGAGCCCCCAGTGCAGCAGGGATTCCCAGGAGCTTCCACATGTGCCTGGATGAATGGGGATTAGGGAAAGCAGCTCTTTGCCAAATCCGAGTGATATTCCAGAGATTCCAGACTCCATAGTAAAAGCTTTGCAAGTGACTGCTCTCGCGAGCATCTGATCCCTGCTCAATTCCCAGTTCAACCTTTGCCCTGAAGGAGGTGGAAGGGGGTGGATCTGCACCTCAAATCTTTGATAAAACACTGTTGATTAGAGCAGAGTAGGTTACTCTGTGGCCCAGCCCTCAGCAGGTGTTGAATGCTGAGGGTCTCTTCTGGGGACGTGCCATTGTTCATGCCACGTTACAACACTCACGATGTTCAGATGCTGGTTACGGTCTGCAGTTAGGTTGCTTCATAATTGCTACACCAAGATATGGACCAAGTCCTGCTTTTCCTGTTTCAACTGTAACACAAAAGACAGTTGATTGCAGGGCTTTGTAGTGAGTTGAGAAAAGTTTTGACAAGTCAGTGAAGTCCTGCTGTCAGCTGTATGTGTGCGGCTCAGAAGCACTGGGACCTTTCAGTGTGCAAGGGGCTGTGCTGCAACCTGTGGCCTCCAGATGGAAGATTATTTCCTTTCCAGATTTGCCAGAAATATCCCTGAGGTCACATTTCCAGGGAATTCTACAAGTTCAAGCCTGCTACAGAAGTCCATGACCTGCTCCTGACCACTGAAATACCAAGGGGGTGAAGAGACCTCAATTCAACAGTTTTCTGATCTTCTCCCACTCTCTTAGCTCTGAGCCACGCATCCATCTTCACAGCTTCAGCTGTGTGTGCTGTGCAGAGCCCCCACTGGAATCTGGCTCCTGCATGGCTGGAGAGCTGCACAGCCTGCCCCTTCCTCTCCCCGTCCCTCTGCACACCTCTTCCTTTCTCCAACAGCACCAAGACAAACACCAGAAGGGGACAGAGGAGGTTATTTCATTGTTTCGTTCATAGAATCATAGAATGGTTAGAGTTGGAAGGGACCTTAGAGGTTGAGTTCCAACCCCCCTGCCATAGGCAGAGACACCTCCACTACAGCAGGTTGCTCCAAGCCCCATCCAGCCTGGCCTTGAACACCTCCAGGGATGGGGCATCCACATTCCCTGTGCAACCTGTTCCAGTGCCTCACCACCCTTCATTCTTGGCCGAACCCCTGTGGGTTCTTTTGCTAGGCACACTGACACTGGTCTCCTGTGCCAGGCTACTAAGAGCCACAACCAAAAGCCACCACATCAATACAGGTGGGGCAATCTGGGTGATGCTGTGGTGCTGTACATGAGCAATGCCGAGAGCAAACCTTGTTTGCAAAGAGGGCGCAGCTAGGTCAGGGAAGCAGCAGTAGTTTTAATTATTAAACCTAGTCCTGGCTTCCTTGGAGCTTCTGGTGGGGTTCAAAAGAGGATCCTAGTGTCCCTGGAGGAAGAGGAGCTCAGCACTGCCCACAGGGCCACTGGCCTGCTGGAGCAAGTCAGGGGGAGGTAGGGAGAGGGTTACCTGCCACCCCTACACAACTAAGTAAAATCCTAAGACAGTCACCTCATGGATATAAGATTTGAAGGTGCCTATTTCTCTCCTTCAACAGGGAAGGAAAGCTGGCTAAGGCTATCTTTTAGACACCTCAAGGCAGACAAATCCCACCTGAAGTCTGTGCATGCAGTGAACACCGCAGTGTTCTGCCCCTTGGAAGTATACTGCTAAAATTGCTGCTGATTCCTGCCCGTCCACCACCAGGATCACCCCCTTTGGATGAGCACAGCTGTTTCACGCATTTAAGGCACGAATGCCACAAACTACTAATTTCTGCAAAGCCTTTGCAACAATCCAGGGCTGTGAACAGCACTGACTGTGCAGCAAAAGTGTTTAAGGCTGAATTAGACACTCACTGGCATTTGGTAACTCCAAAGAGTTATTAAAAGCTGTTGGTGCTGTGGCATGCCTCCAGCAGATGGTCAGCAAGATCTGCTCCATTTGCTCCTGAGAAGGATCTCTGGGTGAACTCAAGGCAGTGAAAGAAAAGCTGTGAGAGTTCCTGCCCCCTTGCAAGAGAAGGCTCAGCACAGCAAGCTGTTTATAAATAGCCAGTTTCAGGAAAAGGTACTTTCCGTTCTGGTGTCAGTACACTGTAAAGAATAAACAGCTTTCAGAGCTGAAAAAAAGCCCTCCTTATCTTTTCAGTATGCAAAACCCTGCGTCTTCCTCCCTGTGCTCAGGAAGCTCAGGCAATTGAGAGCGTGGCAGGCGGTGGGAGCGCCCTTGGTCCATGGAGGGTCAGGCAGGGGACCCCCCGCCACGTCCTGCACAGAAGCCTTTGCTGCTGCTTTTCCAGGGCCAGAGGCAGCCTGCCTTTGGGCAGACTCAGTAACGGGGGGCGTTCAGTCAGGTCCCTTGTTTCTGCCCTGCTGCCCTGGGTTACGTGGGCTCTTAGAAGAATGTTCAACATATTCATCAATGACCTGGATGAGGGGACAGAGTGTATCCTCAGCAAGTTTGCTGATGATACCAAACTGGGAGGGGTGGCTGACACCCCAGAGGGCTGTGCTGCCATCCAGCGAGACCTGGACAGGCTGGAGAGCTGGGCAGAGAGGAACATAATGAGGGCAAATGTAGGGTCCTGCACCTGGGAAGAACCCCAGGCACCAGTACAGGTTAGGGATGGATCTTCTGGAAAGCACTTCTGAGGAGAAGGATCTGGGGGTCCTGGTGGATAGCAAGCTTTCCATGAGCCAGCAATGTGCCCTGGTTGCCAAGAGGGCAAATGGGATCCTGGGCTGCGTAGGGAAGAGTGTGGCCAGGAGGTGGAGGGAGGTTATTCTCCCTCTCTGCTCTGCACTGGTGAGGCCACAACTGGAATCCTGTGTCCAGTTCTGGGCTCCCAGGTTCAAGAGAGACAGGGAACTACTGGAGAGAGTCCAGCGTAGGGCAACAGAGATGATGGAGGGATTGGAGCATCTCCCTGATGAGGAAAGGCTCAAGGAGCTGGGGCTCTTTAGCCTGGAGAAGAGAAGGCTGAGGGGAGACCTCATCTACGTTTACAAGTACCTAAAGGGTGGTTTGAGGGAGGATGGAGCCGGACTCTTTCCAGTGGCTCCCAGTGACAGGACAAGGGGCAATGGGCACAAGCTGGAACATGGGAAGTTCCATTCAAATCTGAGGAAGAACTTCTTTCTGGTGAGGGTGGCAGAGCCCTGGCAGAGGCTGCCCAGGGAGGGTGTGGAGTCCCCTTCTCTGGAGATCTTCAAGCCCCACGTGATGCAGCCATGAGTGATGTGCTCTGGGCAGCCCTGCTTTGGCAGGGGGGTTGGACTGGATAGTCTCTAGAGATCGCTTCCAACTCTGACAATTCTGTGATTCCGTGATTCCATTAATGACTGGGGGCTTGAGAATGCTGTAATGGTGCCCAGGGTGTGAGGGCACAGCCTCTCGCAAAAGGACCTTACCGCATTTTCACAAATCACCCAAGCTGGACCACAGGCTAAAATCCATAGTATTCTAGGTGAAAAACAGATCAGTGAATTCTGTCAATGTGAGAGTGACAGAGTTAAGAGTAACAAGAGGAAGCCTACAGCTTCTGTTCTGTGCACGGGGCAGCTCAGCCCAGCAGCACCACACGGGACCTTCTTTAAGTCAAAGTAGCTCTCAGAGCTCCCCAGGAAAGACACAGTTTCTGGAATCCTGGAACTTCCTGAAAAGCCACCCTGACTTTCCCTTTTGTCTTCATCCCTAGGAGCCCAGGGCTTTTCTGATGCCTAATGGAAAGGGATTGGAAGTGGGGCAGGAGGGTTTTTCCATCCACAGGGTGGAGCAGAGGCAAAGCCCTACAGATTAGCTGGGTCTTCTTCCACACCAGAGCCTTGAACTCAGCTCTTTGTAGCAGCCGGTGTAAAGCAGAGGAGAACAGGGACACAGTGCAAGAAGCCTTTGCTCGCCACCCCAGCAGGGCTTCTCCCAAATAAGAAGAGACACTTGGGTGCTGAGGGCAGACTGCTCAGGGGCCATCAATCATAGAATCATAGAATCATATAATGGTTATAGCTGGAATGGACCTTAGAGATTATCTGGTTCCAACCCCCCTGCCATGGGCAGGGACACCTCCACTACAGCAGGTTGCTCCAAGCCCCATCCAGCCTGGCCTTAAACACTTCCAGGAATGGGGCATCCACAACTTCCCTGGGCAACCTGTTCCAGTGCCTCACCACCCTCACTGTAAAGAATTTCTT
>JAOTQQ010000009.1:7706946-7736837 GCA_026546715.1 Gallinago undulata
AAGGAGCAAGCTCCTGAGGGTGTGGGAAGAGCAGGTCTCAGGGGAGCAGAACCCAACGCCTTCAGGGTTTTTCCCCGAGTTTAATCGCAAAGTGTTATGTATGCTCTACTTCTAAACACTTATTCATTATTCTCCCGCTTGTTTACTGACTAATTATAAATTCTAGGCCCTTTAGAAAGCCTAGAGCACTCATTGCCTCTTATGAGGCCTAACCCATTATCTCCCTGTTCTGCACTGCATTTATCCAAGGGCGGGTTATGTCCAAAGCAGCCTTGGCTTTCCCTGGCTCCACAGTGACATGTCCCCTCCCTTCCCTTGGGTGCGTCCCGGCATCTGGCCACAGGATGAGGTGGATCAGGAAATGGCCTGTTGTAATAAAAACCATCAGTGCCCTGATACAGCCCATCCGAAGCAGACATTATGGGCTCCGGCAGGGACACAGGCCAGGGAACAGCATTCCTGCACAGTTAGCGGATGGTGGCACTGCCCGGTAGCGAAACAGAACCACAGTCACAGAATATTCATGGTTGGAAGGGACCTTTGAGATCATCTAGTCCAACCACAAAAAAAAAAAAAAGAAAAAAAAAAACAAACCACACCAGCCACAAACAGACACAAACCAACAAACCAGCACGCCCTGAAGTTCCACATCTACATGTTTCTTAAATCCCTCCACGGATGACGAGTCCACCACCTCCCTGGGCAGGCTGTTCCAGTGCCTGACTCCCAATAAAATAATTCTTACCAATATCTAATCTAATCCTCCCCTGCTGAAACTTCAGACCATTTCCTCTGCTCCTGTCATTTATTCCCCCGGGGAGAAGAGGCCAACACCCATCGCTCTACAACCTCCTTTCAGGGTGCTGTAGAGGGCAGTGAGGTCCCCCCTCACTCTCCTCTTCTCCAAACTAAACATGCCCGGCCCTCAGAGCCACGGCTCCTCCTCAGTATCCTCTCTGGCGCCCATGGGCCACGGTGCCATGGACAGCCGTGCCGAGTTTCTCCTCAGCCTCTTGCCCAGACGGCCATGGACCAGCCCTCCCGTCTGGCCGGGCGGCCGAGGTGCCGCTGCTCTCCGTCAGCAGCGGGCCGGGCTGGCGGCCCGTTGCCATGGCATCCCGCGCGCTCTCCGCTCCTCGAGTGCGCATGCGCCAGCGGCCACACCTCGCGCATATGCGGGCGCCCCCTCAGCCGCGGCCGCGCATGTGCAGTGGCTGACGGGGCTCTGTCAGCCGGGCTCTTTGGTGGCGCCGCGCTTTCTGCCTCCTTTCCTCCCGCCCGGCCATGTCGTACGGCCCGCTGGACCCCCTCCGCCCCGGGGCGCCGCCCCCGCCGCGGGACTTCGGCGGCATTATCCAGACATGCAGCACCAACGTCCAGCGCATCGCACAATACAGTGAGTGCGCCCGAGCTCGGGAAGTGGGAGCCGGCCCGGCCCGGCGGCGGCCTGTGAGGAGAGCGGGGAGGGTTCCTCTGCGGGGTCCCGGAGGCGACGGAGGGAGCGCTCTCTGGGGTTTCCAGAGCCCCCGCCAGGTCGAGCCGAGGGCTGGCCTGGCCGAGGCACCGGGGCCTCACTGACCCGTGTTCGCGGGCACGCCCCAGCCGGTGCTGAGCTTCCTCCTCCGGCCCCTGTCATTAACAGCTCGGGGCTGCCCGCCGGCCCGGGCCGAGTACGCGCCGCTGTCAGTTTGGATGCGGTGTTTATGTCACTTTTACCAAGCTGGGCGCCTCCCCGGCAGCGCCGAAGCCCTCTGTCACCCTGGCAAGAACCTGGCTTCTCGTTGGCCCTGCGAGCCCTCGGCGAGATGCGGACGCAGGGAGCCAAGAGCTGTCACCCCGCCCGGGCCGGGAGAGGCTGCTGTTGCGGGGCTTTCTGAAGGCTGGTGTTAACTTGCCTGTGTCCTCTGAAGTGTGCTGGCAGAGTCCTGCAGGGAGGCCTTCTGCTGCTGTCATTAAGTAAATGGTGTTGCAGTTTCTTGGTCATATAGTTGTCATTAGAGAAAGTTATCAGTATCTGAAGCTAATTATTGAAATGGTCTAGTGGGAGATGTCCCTGCCCATGGCAGGGGGGTTGGAACTAGATGATCTTTAAGATCCCTTCCAACTCTAACCATTCTATGATTCTAAATCGTAGTATTGAACTGCTATAATACTGCTTACTTAAAGAGTCCTTGATAGACCCCCTTCCTAAGGATGCTGCCTTTGCTAAAAAAGGCATTGATTGTCCATGTACCCATGTGATTTTTTATGGGCAAGAACAGTTGAATGTGGTTGTTCCTCTGAAAGTTGGTGACTTCTCCAATTAAATTATACAAAGCTATTAATAATGCTGAAGCTGCTTTGCTTTTGCTCAGTCATGTTTACCTCTTCTTGGTATAGGCATGGCTGCTTGTTGAATTGTTTCAAAGTTCACCAAATAACATGGGGTGTCTGGCTTGTATCTTTTTTTTTTTTTTTTCTGTCTGCCCCCTTCCCTTTCATGAGCTGTCTCACTGTCAGCCTCCCCTCTGAAGTAGTTCAGCTTCTCTTCCTCATAGGACAGGCTTTCACTGTCTCATGACCAGCAGCCATCCTATCTCTGTGCACTGCCTATCTAAATTGATACAAATAGCTTTACAGTTTTTAGCACAGTGGGTGGGAACACACAGAACATCTGACTTAACGTTATGGTAATTATCTTTATTACATATTTTATAAAAGCTTTCCATTCAAGCCTAGTAGGAGAAGAGATACTGAAGCCTTAAGCCTGTCTTCATTTCCCCTTTCATTCACTGTAGGGCAAGCAGTGGACACAACTGACTATTTTTCACTCCTTTGCTAACTCTGTAGAGTTAGCATGTCACACAAAATGTACACTAGTGACCCGAGCTTGCAAAACTGTTGCTTGCAAGATTGTTACATGACCTAAGCATCTAGAGTGGAGATTGAAATGTTTTAAGCAGTCTTAAGTGTGAAATAGTCAATATGTCAGGCTTTACAGCCTGAAATAAAAAGGCTTTGGAGACAGAAAGGTTTTGACTGAGCGGGCTCTCTGTGTTGATGCCCAGTATCTAAAGAATAAAAGCAAAGGGCTCCAGCCCCTTCCTTTGGCCTCCCAGATACTTTGCTCCCATTTTGTGTAGACTCTGTGTGTTGCAGTTGGCCGAGATAAACTAAACATAGCAAACTGTTGAACCTGGCTCAGACTAGGACAAAAAGCACACCACCTATGTGGAAATAAGACTTGTACAAGAATCTCCCCCAATGGAGGAAAAAAAGAATTCATCACAGAGTATCCAGACATCATAGCACTAATGCCATTTGCAAAGTCCTTGAAATCCTCACAGAGTATAGTCTGTGTGCCATTTTTCAGTTTGACTTGACTGTGAACTTTTCTGACCTTCCTGTGGCTGACAGAGCTGTGAAATACATGCAGTCAGGCTTGCTAGAAGCCATGTCCAACTCAGTAGGGTTGTACAAACTCCTCACTGGATGAGCTAGTAGAAGTCTAGCGTTCCCGGTGAGAATACTCCTGCTGGATGCAAAAGCTAGAACGCTTGCCTAATTGCTTAGTAAATCATATTACAGCCTTAGCTGAGCTGCCAATTTTATAAGCCATGGGATGTCACTTTAAAAGAAGTGGCCTTTGTAGTAATCTGATGTTCCTTCAGCAACACTTTTAATCAACTGAAGTGGTGCTCCAGAAATTACACCAGAAATTACACCAGTAAGACTGCATTGAATTGGAAGTAGCTATTTTTAAACTCATGGGGTATTTCAGCTCTGTACAGGTGCATATTTTGATCCTCCTTGGTCTTGCCTCTCTCAGTGCTTGATGGGATAGTATATGATGTCCTGATCGATTTCAGCTGATCAAACATTGTAGTGATGGCACACCCAGCATCTTTAGTAATGCTAAAAATTGTTCATCTGCAGAATAAAGTGGATCAGCTTGCTGATCTGTCAAAAAATAATCTTTTAAGGTTGAGGGAGTGGAGAGAGAAGATGGTACTTGCTTTTCAGGTGGGTTAAATTTTGATGTGATCATGTTGTTGCATGATCTCTAGTGCCTACACAAGAAAAATAGTAGAAAAACATAAGAGATAGTGGATAAAGAGGGCTAGGATATCTCTTCTTGCTACAAACTGATTTCAAACTGATGCAAACTAACTGTGAAGTGCACCATTGCTATCTGCTGTTCTTGAAAGGCTGGGCCAGTATTGTGAAAAGTTTGGGCTGTCATGAGTAGAAAAATTCAGATTTTTATTTTTTTAACTGATAGCATCCCTTGGCATTTTCTTTTTTTTTTTCTTTTAACAGACCACTAATAATTTAAATAACTTTAGTATATGTAAAAGTGCAACACAGAACAGTAAAGTTGTTCTGCAGCAGTGATAGCCTAAAATACAGCAATAGCAAGACTGATAGAAACAAACAGCTATGTTACTTGGTTTAGGAAGGGTGAGGAAGAGGAATGCACAAGCTTTTAGCTCCACAGACTTGTCTTCAGGGTATGTGTGCTTTACTATCCCTTTCTTATCTGAAAGTTAGTATGTTAGGCTGGATCATGTCTAAATGGTGACATTTAAAACATACTTTGTGTTTAAAGCAAAGAATGTAAGTGTTGTCTTACCAGATTGGGTTAAGTCAAACATTGAGAGAAATCCTTTGGGGGAAGTAAGAAGAATACATTCAGGAAGGAATAAATAGAACTCGTCTTACTAACTCCTCTTGTGATCTCTTTATCTTCAGCTGCTCAAATAAAGAATTTGATGAGCCAGCTGGGAACCAAGCAGGATTCCAGCAAGCTTCAGGAAAACTTGTAAGTATTAAATGAGGTAATGCTTGTATAGGATCTCTTTCACTTCTGTTTATATTCTTAGAGGAACTGGGTTGCTTGCTTTGGGGAGGTGCTTTAGTAAATAAATTTAATATAGAGCTATAAAGCAAAAATGACTACTGCTTTAAGTAATTCAGTGGATGAATTAAAGTGTTTCTGCAGGGCTCTGGAGAAGCCATTCAAAATTCACTAGTTAGAGTAGCTTCACCTGTGCTTTAGAAGAAATGAATGATGTACTTGGTATTTGGTCCTTACATAAGAGAAATAAGATTAAACAGCAAAGACAGCCCATAATTGATGCAACTGATGCAATTTATGTAGTACAGATGGATTTAGGCACTGGAAAGATTAGCGATCCTGTATGGCAGTCAAAACGCCAAACATAATTTCAGAAGAATAAGATGCCAATGGGGAACAACATAGAAATGACTTAAACAGGCATAGTCCAAACTGACTCCTAGAGAGACTGAGTAGGGAGTCTGTATGTCTGTGCATCTTTTACTTGTAAAGTAAGTTATGAGGAAAAATAATTTCTGGAGTTGTAAAAGAAAACGTGAAAGTAAGTTCTTCCATTATCTCTTCATGTGACTGTACCTTGAATCTCTTAATATACAACATGCTCGGTTTTTATAATTGCTGATTTTTTTTATAAGTTCATAACTTTTAGTGATAGCTACATACACTACATTTGAAGGATGAGATCAGAGCCCAGCTGGGAAAGGAATTTGTTTGCCTGAGTTGCTCAGTTGACTTGATCTGTAATTAATCAGTAGATAAAGAACTAATCGCTGGTGAGCAAACAAATGTCTTTCCATTTAATTTCATTATAGAAATGGCCTTCCTCTTTATGGTGAGAGTGTTTGCACTGCACAGATTCTCAGCTGCCATACAAATTTAATACAAAAATGCATGTGTGGTTTATTCAACTCACATATTGCAGGTCAACTTAGACAATAATGCAGGCTGAATATTTTGATTTGTGTATGTATTGGGCTGAATGAGTGACTTTCACTTAAGCATCTTGTATCCATTGAATGCCAAAAAAAAATATGTTCTTGTTTTAGTATGTTATATCTTCCTGGTATACATTATTAGGTTTTGTGCATATGGCTGCAAAATAAAACTTGCAGATCTGTTCTCTGTGAAGCATAAGCGTTTTTTCTAATAAACTGCATCTTTGAGGTGATTTCATTATGTGAAGTTCCATGGAACTAATGTCTTTCTGCATTGTGGTACTAATGAAGGTGCAGCTGCACTAGATTCTTCACAACAATAGCTTTAAATTGTAATGTTGTTGGAAAACATAAAGACTCAGGGGAAAGTCTTGCATTTCCCAAAGTAGAAGCTGGATTATTCCTTTCACTGACCATTGATTGTTCACAAAAATGTAAGAATTTAATGTCTCTGGGTCTCTGTAATTTGATCAAATGTACATTAAACCAATGGAGTTGGTGGTTGTCAAATGAACAGTTAGTTATTAATTGGTGGCACAAGGAATTTACCCTAAAAGAGTGATTACGTTCACTGAATAGAGTTGTCTTTCCCTTGAATTTCTTTCTTTTGCCATTAGAAAAAAATATCTTTTTAAAACTACTGAATTACAGTAGTTAGCAGGGAGCAAAGGGAACCTCTTTGAATCTTTTTTTTTTTTTTTAAATGTAGTCCAGAGTCAGGTTGATGGTAAAAGCAAAAAGTACATCTTTTTCCATTAGGGTGAAAAAACCCCACACCATAAAGGTGTGTGATCTTGGAACCCCTACTTGGTCATTGTTTTGAATGCTCAAAATAAGCATTGAAATGCTCAGAGACCGCTTTTTAGGTAGAAGCTTGTGTAACTGCTTTTGAACTGTCATTTCAGACAACAGCTACAGCATTCTGCAAACCGCCTTGCCAAAGAGACCAATGAATATCTAAAGGAGTTGGGGTCTCTACCACTTCCTCTATCTGCTTCTGAACAGGTAAGCACATAGAATTTGTCTGGATGTATTTTTTTTTTAATCATTCATTTTGTGAAACTAGCTTAGACCACAGGCTCACAAAGCTTGAACTGGCACAGCTGTAGAGAGAGCAGCCTTTTGCAATGGAGAATGTTGTTGAAGTAGGGAACCACATTAAACTGGCTGCTTATATGACATTGGGAAAACGTTTCCCAGTAGCAAATAGGTCTAAAACTTACTCGCATGAGAATAAGAAGCCCTAAATGTTCGAGGAGGGCTGAGGATGCAATTCTGGTTTTCTGAGTAAATATCTGAAAAATAGTCTTATTTACAAAGTGCTGGTGATGCAAGGCAGTGTTTTAGGATAAGAATTCACAGGAAACTGCATGTCAGAATGAAATGTGATCAAATCAAAAACCCTGGCATGTGATTTATTAGTAGTGGGGAAATCTGACTTGCTCATATTTGAATAAAGCAAAATAAAGTGAGGCGATGATTATGGCTTTATCTCTTGCCAGGAGTCCTTTGAGTTCCCCCTCCCTATGGGCAAGGGAAGGGACAGTCCTCTGCTGTTGGTGTTTTCTTGCTCTACTTAAAATCATTACCACAACATTGATGGATCTGCTTTTGTGATACTGTTGTGGGATGGTCTGTGGGTATGGGTCAGCAGATGTTGTCTTCATCTAATTCTGTATTTAAATACAGAATAGGTTTATATGTCAGTTGTAGGCATGGCCACATTTTGCTTGTTTGTTCAGCAAATATTTTTCAGTTTATCTCTGTCTGGTGAACAAAGTGCTGAGGGTCTCCTCTGGCAGAGGGTTGTTGTTTCCAGATGGCTCAGATGGAAGCTGCAGTGTATTATGAGGCTGCAGTAGCTTATAGAAAAAAAATTAATTGAAAACATTTATTTCCTTGAAATGACTATTGAATTGATACAAACTCATTGAAGGATTACAATACTGGAAACCCTGCAATTTGAGACAGCTGTTGCGAATCTCTCTAATGGAAACCGTAAGAACTGACTAGAGTATTGAGTGTCCTTGGGACAAACTTTTTCACAACTTCTTGTTTCCCATAGCTGGGATGTCACAATACTGAAAGGAGACATTCTGTGGAGGCTAATAAGTTGATACTCTAAAATGAGGATGACAAGGAATATTACAACTGATGTATCTGGAGAAGAGATAAACTGAAATTATTATCAGGATGAAGGATATTCTCTGAAACAGCGGACTTGTAGTGTGGCGTAGCTGGGAGAGACGACTTGTGAAACTGGGGTAATGGGTGTTGCCATTAGTTCTGGAAGTGTGTTGCTTCCTATATTTGTAAGAAAGAGTGTTGTATTATCAGGACAAGAGAAAATCAAGAACTACCAGGGTGGCCAAGTAGAGGAATGGAGAGTAAAGGCATTTTAGGTATCCAAAAGGTATGTAATTAAATGTGGTAGATCACTGGAATTTGAATAAGAGTAATGGTGTAGAAGATCTCTCTACTTCATGCTTAAAAGTAGATTGAAATTAGAGAACCTTATTGCACAAAATTGTTATGCAGTAGGTGAGGCATAGAGCACTTGGTATAACAAATTAAAATATGGTGGGCTTTTTGTTCTCTCCCTAGAATCTCTCCTAGAATGCTGGAACCAAAAGATCACTTGAATGCCAGCATTCGTTGTTGTTGTATTATGATGACGAGTTTTTCAAGAGTCTGACAGTTACATTATCATAAATGGGAATGTCTGAACACTTGTTTGTTTCAACTCTTTAGCGCCAACAGAGGCTTCAGAAAGAACGTTTAATGAATGACTTCTCCGCAGCCTTAAATAACTTCCAGGCAATACAGAGGCGAGTGTCAGAGAAGGAAAAAGAGACTGTAGCAAGGGCAAGAGCTGGCTCCCGTATCTCTGTAAGTATTAGAATTTTATATTGATATAGTGAATTACAAATCTTTTGAGAGATCTTGTACTTGCCTACCAACTTTATAGCTGTCTGTTGGCACGTTACTGAGTGAGGATGAGGTCTTGGTGCATTATTTTTGTCATTCCAGATGTTGTAAGTAGGCCTCATTTCAGTGTGCTCCTCATCAGTGTAAGTAGAGGAGGGAAGGAATCATCATAGCTGCAAATGTTGCCAAGATCGAGATGGGGAGTTAAAGTATAGTTAATAGCAAAGTATTGAAGGCTGCCCTTTGCTTGACGTCAGCCCTAGGCTATAAAATTTAAGAGGTCAGTTGGAAGCTTAACACACCTTAAATTATGTCTTAAATCTCTCACTATGTTTCTTTATTTTCATATAGCTTCTGTCCTGCTAATATTTCCGATGTACCTTCAAACCTTCTCCCTATAACATTTTGACAAACCCCTGTGGCTACTAAGAATTCATAATAAAAAGGCAGGTGAAAGCATTTTTCCCCCCTTGCCTTAGGTCTTTGTGTTAACTATGCATTCTTAATTTCTACAAGGGAACACACTTATCCATTTGATTATGCTCTAAATTTTTTACTATATGATGAGAGAAGAAGTGACAAACAAATCTAAACCTTTCTATAAAACAATAACAGCTAATCTTAGTAAACAGACTAACTGATTTTGATCACTCTGTCTCTGATTTGTGGAGACACCCTGAATCTAAAAATTATATCTAAAGATTTCTCTAAATCTAATCTTAATTAGCCGAAATTAAATCTGAAAGCTGAAGTTGACACTGACATACTCAAAGAACTCTCTGGACAGTATATGCCTTGTGTTCAAGATACTCCTGTTGATTTTGTGAGTGGTCCTGGTAGTCCGCGAGACTAATAACTCATTTATCTCTTCTAGGCTGATGAGCGGTTCAGAGAAGAACAGCTTGTTTCATTTGATAGGTAACTGCTTCTTGTACTCTTGATGTTATACTTTTAACTATGTATAACTGAAGTTTTTATGGCAAGATACGTTATTGTAACTTGGGCCAGGCTCTGCTATCTGAATGCAAAGCAAAAAGATTTGAAATGCAATCATTACAGTACTTGTAATATACAATGTAAAAAATTAACTGCATATGAGGGTATTTTATCCTCCTTAAATGCAAGTTGTGTGATTACTACCCTGAGGAACAGTAGAGTCTCTAGTATGTGCCACTTGGAGCTCCTGGTTTTCTGGGCTGTAAGATTACCAGACAGGGCTTCCCTCACTGCGACTCTTTCCACAAAGTGCTGTTTATTTATTTCACGGGCCTGGGTGTTCTCTAGCAGCCCAGTTGGAGCTTTTGCAGCATTACTGCCTTAAATTCAGAAGTCCTGGATGCTGTGCACTTGCAAACTAATCCTAGAATGTGTGCAACAAGACAGCATTACTGTCCTGTCAGATAGTTCTGTCGGTTCTGCAGTAAGTGTGCCTGCAAAGTAGGTAGGTTTGTAAAATGTTACATAAACTCTACAGTGTGGTAAAGAGAACTCAAGACACCTCAGAAGCATGTGTGATTACCATGTCTGTTTCTGCTGTATGTATGGTTGATAAAAGTGGGATGAAATTTGTTGGCCATATCTATATAAATCCTTTAACTTATCTAAATTAAGAGACCTAGCTTAGAGGTCCCATCTACGCATCTTCCCTCCCTTCCCTCTGCTTCATCTGAGCAGCTGCTTGGTGTGTGTCTCCTTCATTACCCCTGTGTTCTCACTTACTGAGTCGGGACTGAAAGCCCCATCCTGCTCAGTTAACAGGGGTGCTGCGATGGGTCTAACACCTTGCTTGCTAAGGCAGGGGAGCCAGCCAGATACCTGCTCACACTGAGGCACTCAGCTTGGTGAGAGACCTTGGTACACAGCAGCTGCTCCACATTCAAAGTTGGTCTTGTGTGCTGCGTGTCAGGAACTTCTGCCTTAAATATCTGAAAATGCTACTGTCAGGTTAGAGCTGAATTGCTGAATGGGTCAGCTGTCTCTGACCTGCTCATGTAGTTTATCTTCATTTCTTTTGACACTTAAGTTTAAAACTTACTATTTAGTATTGTATACCTGACACTGGAGTGTTACAGTGCTTTCCAGCACGTTTCTCTTCGTTGAGAAGAGTGAGATGCTGCCCTCGAAGAACTTTCTATGCTGAACATATAGATGGCCTTGTGTTACAGGTACTGTCTTCGCTATAATAGGTGTAAATTGTGCAGCAGTTATGAAATACCAGCTCATCAGGAGAGAGGTAGATTGAGAAGCAGAGTTATCTGGTTTTTAATATCTCTTTTGGTGTGTGATTTATCTTTAAGTTCTTATAGAATAACAAAATACTAAAACACTTTATTCTTATCTCCAATACCAGATAGTAAGTGCAAATTTTTGAATCCAGATCCTTGTCAGGTGTTTTTTTTTGTTGTGATAATCTTGTGCTTGCAGGCTCAATCCAAACTTTTACTTCATGCCTCCCTTTTTTCAGGTACAGATGTTTAAAAACAAACAAACAAACAAAAAACAACCCCAAAACCCCATAAAAAAAAACACCACAAAACCAAAGCTGAAATAAAGAGGTTTATTCTATAATGCTCTAAGTAACTGTCACACCCTAGAAAAGAGTATGCTGTGCATGTAACTTTTTCCAGTATCTTCATTTAACTAATATGTCAATTTTTTCAGTTTTTCCAATTTGTAACTGTTGTCAGAAATCAGTCCTGCCTCTGTGTGCAGGAAGCTGGGGGTTGTCCTGTAGGAAGTTTTTCAACTTTAACTAACTCACTGCTGCTTTGCTGTAACTGAGATGTGGGAGTACCTATACTCAGAGAAGGAGTTGTATTTTCTTTCCATCTCTTTTCAGTGGTGAAGATTGGAATCAAATGCAGTCTCAGGAAGAAGATGTGGCAATAACTGAACAGGACCTTGAACTCATTAAAGAAAGAGAAACAGCAATCAGGCAATTAGAGGTGACCAGTAGATCCTGCACAGTTAACAATATTGGGAGATAAACCAAAGAAATCATGCGGTGCTAACTAATGGGATGGGCTGAGGAGATCTGAAGGTGGAGGCAAAAAGTTCCTTGTAGAGAGGATTGATGCCAAGATCAGTCTCCCTGCTCCAGTTGAAGGACACTAGGTATATTTTTCTTCAGTGTTGACTGGTGGTCCTTCAGAGATGGTAGGAGCAACTCATGTTACAATGTTCATCTCTATTCCATACTATGTTAATTGTTAGTGTGTTGAATCAAATATTGCATAGCAGAAATATTGCAGGCTCCTGTGTTAAACCCAAGTCCCATAGATGGTAGCTTCAAATCACCTCAGTCAGTGAATGATGGTGTCTATTCTGATGGTTTGAGTAATGGTCAGAACAGGCACTAAGAATGAGAAAAATTGTAACCAATATTTGTTACAACTTGTCAAACTGTTGTCTTCAGGCAGACATTTTGGATGTCAATCAGATATTTAAGGATTTAGCCATGATGATTCATGACCAAGGAGATATGATTGGTAAGTGGGTTTGGATAATAGGAAGTTTCTTCTTAGTTCAATTACATGTTTTCATGGAATGGTTTGGGTTGGAAAGGGCCTTAAAGACCATCCCATCCCACCCCTTGCCCTGGGCAGGGACACCTACCACCAGACCAGGTTGCTCAAAGCCCCCTCCAACCTGCCCTTGAACCCCTCCAGGGATGGGGCATCCACAGCTTCTCTGGGCAACCTGGGCCAGGCTCTCAGCACCCTCACACCAAACAAGTTCTTCCCCACCTCTCAGCTCCATCTCCCCTCTTCCAGTATCAAACCCCTCCCCCTCATCCTATGGCTCCCCTCCCTGATCAAGAGTCCCTCCCCAGCTTTCCTGGAGCCTCTCGAGGGACTTGAAGGGCTCTAAGGTCTCCCCAGAGCCTTTTCCTCCAGGTTGAACTCCCCAATTCTCTCAGCCTGTCCTCCCAGCAGGGGGGCTCCAGCCCTCCCAGCATCTCTGTGGCCTCCTCTGGCCCCATTCCAACAGGTCCATGTTGGTGGCCCCAGAGCTGGAAGCAGCACTGGGGGGGAGGGGGTATCTGCAGAGCAGAGGGACAGAACTCCCCCCCACCATGATGGCCATGCTGCTGGGGATGCAGCCCAGGATGCGGGGGGGTTCTGGGCTGCCAGCGCATATTGCCAGGGGGTGTTTGTGAACAAGAAGCTCCATACGCCTGGGTCCTTCTCAGGGCTGCTCTCCAGCCATTCTCCAACCGGCCTGAACTTGGGCTTGGGATTGCCCTGACCCAGGTACAGGACCTTGCACTTGGCCTGGTTGAACTTCATGAGATTCACACGGGCCTACTTCTCCTACTTCTTCTGGATGGCATCCCTTCCCTCCAGCATGTCAACCATGCCACACAGCTTGGTGTTGTTGGCAAATTTTTTTTTGTCTACGAGGATTAAATTTTCCAGTATTTTGTATAAAAGTATTGCATTTCTGATTATTTTTTTTAAAGACTGAAATTCTGAAATACTTTACAATTAGTTCTTTTTTTTTTTCCCCATAGATAGCATAGAGGCAAATGTGGAAAGTGCAGAAGTCCATGTGGAAAGAGCCAGTGAGCAGTTACAGAGAGCTGCCTATTATCAGGTAAATTCTGTATGCTTGCGTTATTGTCAATGCATGAATGGAACAGGCATAGCAAGAAGAAATTCTCATGTTGTATCCATCTTGTAAACCTATCAGCCAAGACACTGATGTGCAAAAATCCTTGCCCAGACTCGGGAAACTTCTAGTGACCAAGATTTGCAGCCACCCTTCTGTCTAACCGCTGAGTTCCCGTCCCGTAGTCTGTCCTCTCTGTCCCACCAAATATCTTGCAGTGGTTCTCACTGCTGCTTAAATCTCCTTTGTGTGCAATATTCAATGTTTTCTGTAGGCTCCTTTCATCATTATCATCCCTGTAGGTGCAGTTCCTGTGAAGGAACAAGGGTTCTGTCCCATCAATCTCATATAGGGTTTTACTGCTGGGACTTAAGGCTTCCCCACAAGATAAATATTTGGGCTACTAGGAGGCACTAAAACTCCCATGTTAACATAAGGAAGGAGGAAGTAGCTTTTTCCCATCTGGCCACATTTAGTAGTATTCTCTCTCCATGACTTCCTATAAAAAGTTTTGAGGTATATTATAAATATGCGCTTGGGAGCTATTGGACATGTATTGAATGTGTTTTTCTGGATGGAGAAGGAAGTGTTTATATATAACTATCCTCAAATCCTTAGATACTAAGTTAAAAATATTTGGTGTATATGGACAGACTGTAGTTTCCTGTGATGAATGAAGTGATCAGAGCTGTAAAATCCAAGTACAGTAACTGTATGTTAAATCATCTAAAGTGTAGAAATGCAATACTATTTCCACACCAACTCCAAGTGGCCAAGGGGAGATCGTATCAGAGACCTGCTGGCAGTTTTATTAGTCTTACCTGGAAAAGTTAAAAGGCTAGAGATATTTGGCTTTCCTTTGAAGCTGTGGTGGTGTCTGTTAGGATGAAAAGCGTGTGGTAGGTGTTGTCAAGTTAAAGTAAAGCTTGCATTTCCTTAAGAGTAGTAAAACTTGTCATGTTTTGACTCAACTGTATCTCTTGGACCACTGTGCTTCTACCTAAAACTAAAAACATTTATCTGTAGGATCATGCAGTTTAAGGAACACATAGAAGTGTTCAGGCTACACTAGTTACTTCTCTTGAATAATTATTGATACCAAGTGCTCTTGTTTGCCTGAGTTAGTAATATTAACTGGTAGACTTGCTCATTCATTTTGTCATGTGTTCCTGGTGTCAGTGGCTTTTTTTTTCTTCTTTTATTAGAAGAAATCACGTAAGAAGATCTGTATCCTGCTTCTTGGTCTTGCTGTGGCCTCTATAATCATAGGATTACTTATCTGGCAGACAACATAATGAATCTTCACATGGAACCTAGTCTCATTGCTGAAATTTTTTTCCTCGGAGCGAACAGGCTGACTAGTCTCGGAAATGGATTGACCACCCTGAGAGAGCACAAGCTGGAACTACTTCTAGTAATAGATATTAGCAACTAACGTGCAGATAACTAGTATTTGGAATTAGTGAACCATGGAGACAGTATTTATGAGTTTATACACAAATTATATTGTTTTATGTAACAAAAATATTGTGGTTTTGCTTTCTGTAATGTATTATTCCCAATCCCAACTGTATGCTGAAGTGTGATCAATAATTGGAGATGTCTTGGTTTTGAGAAGTGGCACGATTTTAACTTTATATGTATAGGTAACTTCGTTGGACTGGAATGACATTCACAGAGGGCACAACACTGACTCACATTACCTTAATCGAACAGTTTCTGAAGTCTCCAGTGCTTGCCCCATGGTTTTGTTAGTCTCCAAGTGGTTGTGGCTTTCTCTTGAAGAGAAAGATGTTACAGATTTGAAAAACAGGGAGAAGTATGCATGGATGAGAGCTGGAACCACAGTTGAGCCTTGAGACTTGTAACTGCATTTAATATTCTGAGTGTGGTTGGGGTTGTTTTTTTCTAAAATGCATCATTTGAGGGCAGGACGTTCTTTGACTTCTAATCTAACATTGCCTTAGATAAACTAGCTGATGGTTTATTATTGCACAAATAAATCTCTTCCAATGACAACTCTCAAGCACTAGAAATAGAGTTTAGCTGCTTGCTCCTGTTTTGAGAAGCTTCCAGGGAAAAAATCACACAAAGATGAGGAAGTGGGCACCCAAGTTTACAAGCTAGCAAGGCTGATGAGCAGTAGCTGAAATCTTGCTTCTGAAGAAGTACTCTTAAAGCTCACTTGTAGTGTACTAGTAAATGTTGTGTGTGGCTTGTTGAACATCTGATGTTTTCCATTATTTATGAAACAGAAAGTGCAAAAACTGGCAGAGTGAAGTGGTAGGTTTCTCAGACTGAGGATGTGTGTGCAAATGATGATGGTTACATCGGTGGTTCCAACTGTCTTGCTGATGGAGCTGGACAGAACGCAGCAGCCACTCCCTGCTTTGATGTAGCTCTGAACTGACATGCACTGAGGGAACAGTAATCTGTCCAAAGCCCAACAGAGTGTGGTAAATGCAGCATACTGACCCATTTTGTATTTAATCCTTATACCATGTCTCCTGTATAATAAAGTAAATGTGAAAGCTGGGAAGGGAGTGTGTTCTCCCAATTGCACAGTGGTTTGCACTATTGCGCCATCATTCCTTCTAACAACCATCAATAAACACTTTTAAAAGCATCTGTCAGAGCTTCTTTCTTTTGCAGTTTAGGCAGTGGTGTGGGTATGTTAGCAGTTCCCTCTAAGCAGGGTAGAAGACATGGTATCAGTAACAGCAATGTTTCCTTCAGCTTTTGTTCTGTGACCCCCCATTCTTAAAAATGGAGCTAGTTGGCAACACTGAATGACTTCCCCATGGATATACACAAAACTCCTGTGTGGGGCCCTGTACAATAGCTGGGTCAACTCTATTTGCCTGGTGCAAGAGCTTCAAGTGTTTGCTGAGCCCGTACTGTAAAATTTGGGAAGGGAGCTGTGTGGTGTTCTGTTCCTTATTTAAAATATTCCTAAAGTCTGCTGCTTTGTGCACTGCCTGCTGCAGGGATGTCACATCTCCATATGGAAATGTACGCACTTAAACCGCTGCCTGGGTGTGTTATTTGTGTGATCCATCGTGGTTGGGTCCTTCAGGAGCTGGATTTAAGACCACCAGCCCAGCTCTCTGGGGTCTGGATTGCTGCAAGTGCTTGGCCCTTTCTCCTCTTTCTTTACACCACTGAACTTACCGGTGGAGCTGCTGCAGCCTTGACTGCAAGCTGGGGGTGAGAAGTCACCGTTGGAACCTCTTGTGGCTGTCGGTGCGGTGTTCAGGCACAGGGCGTTCCTGGCTCCCGGGTGGGTTCTGTGCTGTAGGAGATTTGTAGGGCTACAGAGATAATGAGGGGTTGGAGCATTTTTGGGCTTTTAGGAGATAAGGCTGAGGGACTTGGGTCTGGAGAAGACTGAGGGGGGATCTGATCAACACTTATAAATATTTAAAGGGTGGGTGTCAGGAGGATGGGGCCAGTCTTTTTTCAGTGGTGCCCAGGGACAGGACAAGAGGAAATGGGCACAAACTTGGACATCAGAAGTTCCATCTCAACATGAGGAGGAACTTCTTTGCTGTGAGGGTGGCAGAGCCCTGGAAGAGGCTGCCCAGAGAGGTGGTGGAGTCTCCTTCTCTGGAGACATTCAAACCTCACCTGGACACGTTCCTGTGCAACCTGCTCTGGGTGGACCTGCTCTGGCAGGGGGTTGGACTGGGTGATCTCCAGAGGTCCCTTCCAGCCCCTGTGATTCTGTGAGATGCCGGGGCCAGGCCGAGGGCTGCCCTGCCCGTGGCGGGAGGCCCCGCGCCCTCAGGGGGACGGGCTAAGGGGCGGCCGCTCCCGGGAGCTGCGGCTCTCGCGGAGGGGAGAGGAGAAATGTGGGTTTCCCTCACACAGGCCCAGTTATCACACAGCGTTACCCACCATTTCACCGGGCGTCTCCCTGCTGTTCCGCGGAGAGTTGCGATGGTAAAACGGGGGTTTGAGAGCCCGTGTTGGGAGGGCTGGATGCGTCTCGGTCGCTTTGAATCGACCCTCCCTGTCAGCACGTCCCTGCCCCGCCAGAGAAGCAGGCGCCGACCGCAGGGTCGAAGGGGCCCGGCGCGGCAGCAAACGGGGCCGGTGTCGCTCCCTTCAGACCCGGCTCCGCGTCCCGCCCGGCCCCGGGCTCCCGGCCACCGCCCCCCGTTCCGCCCCGCCGCGCGGAGCACGCTGGGATCGCCCCCCGCTCCGGTCCGCCACCTTCCCATCCTGCCCTCCTGAATGGGGTAGAGGCAAGATGGCGGCGAATGCCAACTCCGCCGGCGGTGGTGGCCTGTCGCTCTTCGAGTGCCCCAGTTGGTGAGCGGGCGAGCCGGGGCTAGGGCCTGGGCCGATCCGCTGGGCCGCCTGCCCCTGGGTGTGGCGGCGGAGCGCGGGTGCCCGCCGGGCCGGAGGAGTGGCGGCTGGGCCGGGGCCGGCCGGTCGGGCGTGCTAGGGGAGCGCGGGGCGGGAAGGGCCGTGGGGCTGAGGCGCCCGCCCGGGTGGCGGCTGCCCGCTGCGGAGTGCAGGGCCCGCCGGGGGTCAGAGCCGGGAGCGCAGCCTGGCGGCCGCCTCGGCGCAAGGCCGCGGCGCGGGGTGAGGGGAGAACCGCGTCCTGGGGGGCTGGTCCCTTTTCCCTGGAGCCTCAGCGGAACACGCGGTGTAAAACACCTTGAATCTAATGTCGCGTCTTCGGTACGAGAAGTTTGTCAGCTTGGAAGTAGGCTGGATTTTTTTGTTAAGAAGTCAGGGCAAAGCAACGCCGTGGCGAAGTAGCGTCAGGACGGTGGATTTGGATGGTTTTAGAATCGTAGGAAAGTTCGTGTAGGAATAAATCCGTAGAAATCACCCTGTCCAAGCTTCTGTTGAAAACAGGGCGTTAATTAGGTTACCTGGGGCCCTGTGTCATGTGCTTTACATTTTTTTTATAACCTTGCTAAATAGGTCTTTGCTATACCATCTTCTTTGGGTGCATGGATTATTCAGGGGATGTGTGCAGTTATATTTTAAATTGTATAGAAAATGACACAGCATTACAGCTGAAAAGTCAAGCACTTGTATGTTTGTATGAACTGGTGATGTATGTGCATGCATGATTTTAGTCTTTAATTGCAGTCATCTGGTTTTCACTACAGGTCCCCTACCTCTCGGTGCTTTGGTGATAGTGCTCAGTGAATGGATGCTTAATGAATATGTTTTTTAATTCAGACCTGTTTTAAAAGCACCTGCTTTAGTTAGTAAAACCATTTAACCCTTTGGAAAATAATTGCTCATATATTTTAGTATTTTACATGTGCTGAACATATACAATAACAAATACCTATATGAGATAAGATGGTGCTCCATAAAATGATGACATGATACAGCAAATAAAGCCAAAAATGATTCAATGGTCGTACTTTGTGGATATTCAACTTGAAATTTGAAATACCATATCTTGATTTTTTTTTTTCTTAGTGTTTTTATACAAAAGTGTTCACAACTTGTATTGTATTCAGTGGTAAATTTTAATGACTTCTGCCTTTGGAACCTATAGGTTGAAAAGCTGGAGAAATATAACTTGTGAAATGCTTATTTTCAGTAACTTGCCTGCTACTGCAGAAGAATTCCTAAATAAATCCCATCTGGAGGACAGGACTGTAACAGCTTTAAACAGGAGGGCTATAGCTACGTCCTTTCTGGCTTCTGCTACAGGCGGGGCAGGGTCTTGCAGCCAGCCGGGTTTCTGCACCATGCTGCTGCTGACCTGGTTTGGTTTTGAAGCACAATCCGTTGTGCTGAATGATGGAGAAATGAGGTGGAAGGGGTGTCAGGGAGACAATCCAAGGTAGGGTTTCACACCCAGGAGTGAGCAGGTCATGTTCAGGTGCCAGCACCTGTTTCATTCTGACATTTCTAAGATTTTTGATAATTTGCTTTTTGCAATCTGAATGTCCTTTTGCTGTAATGTTCTAAAAACCTTCTCAGGTAAAGTAAAGCTCATATGTGGACTCTCTCTTTATGCATTCTGAGGAAGATCTTTATTTTCCCTTGTACCTCTATTGTGCATGTTGTAATATTTTAGAGACTGAGTTTGGGCAAGCTGTATGTTTATATGGGTGTAGTGAAAAACGTACCTGATACAGTCTGATCTTAGGTGAGTTATCATGCATAGATTTGACAATATCAGCAAAAGATTCGTCGTTGTGTGGAAAAACAACCTTTTTCCTTAATGCTTCTTTTGAAACAGGTAAGCTGGTGTTTCATAACTCTAAGAAATAATAAATTGTAGCAGGAAGCCAACATGGATAGCTTCCAGTTACAGTGTTTATATTCTGCTAGACAGGCAACCAAAAATAGGAATTATTAGGTAGGCTGCTGGTATTCCGCTGTCTCATCCAGTGGATGAGGATAAATCCACCTACCAGGTAGATTTATTTACTTCTGGTTTATTTTTCTAGTCTGAAAAAAAAAAAAGTATATTTCATGTTACAACTTTACATGATTTGCACTGGCATTTACTGAATTATAGATTCTGGCTCTCAGTTTTAAAGTATTTATTTCTTCCAGAGCAAACCAGGGAACACAGAGTTATGATACTGAATGAGTGATAGGTCTTTTACAGGTAGGGTTCTCCAGAGTGAAAATGGTTTGCAGCAGCAGCCTTGGACCAATAGCCAATTGAAGCTCGGATTTCCAGAAAGTCTCAGTGTAAGTGTATCCTGCAGGACCCTTGATGTCTTACACAAGCCCTGAAGAGTTTTCTGTAAAGGTAGCAGTGTGGATCTTCATAGGGAGAGCTTTGGGTGACAAAAACCCATGGAGTTGCAGCGAGTCTTCATGGTAGCTTCTTCTGTAGTGATTTATCTTTGTTCTCAACAACCTATGTTAACATTAAAATCACAGTCTTTATTTATATATATATATATATATTTCTGCCTCTAAGTAGAGCTGCCTTAGGCACTGCAAACACTGCTCATGTGAGAAATAAATCTTAAATATAATCAACAGAAATAAAGTATTTTTGCTTGTCTTTAAACTCTTGCCCATACTTCTGAGGTTTGCCTCCATCATTGTGACTTCTAACATGGATAGTGTTTTAAGCATCCAGTTTCCAGAAAAGACCTCTCTACTGAAGTTCAAAGTTTTCATTGGTTTTAAGTTCTGGCTTTGGTTTAGTTTTTATGCTGTTACAGATTACTTCTTCATAGTCCATAAAATACTTACTCTTCCTTTGCTTGACTAGCTCAAGGCAGATGAAAAATAATGAAAACTGTCTTAGTAGTACTTGCTTATGCCAGTACTTGTTCATGCACGTGCTGTAATTCCTCCATACGTGTTAGCAAAGACATGGGCTGCGCATTTAAAATTGGAACAAAGATGTTGCCAGTGCTTTCTATGGTTTAAAATTTAGCCATACCCTGAGATTAGAAAATGTCTTTAGATAACAATTACATATCCTAGTTTTAATAAGACTTACGTACCCTCTGAGGTGGTTCTAGTGAGTAAAGGTAGTTTCTGTGAGATGTAAATAATCTGGGCTGTGGTTTTAAGGTGACCATCAGATGTTTAAGGACACTGCCTTTGTCTGCTTTTGTCCTGGTTTAACCTGCATTTCGAATAGTGAAGCTTTCTTTCCTCTCTCTCGACACACCAGTAGTTGGGAAGTCAAGCTTGTCCTGGAACGTACATAAATTTGTTTATGTATGCTCAGTTTCTCTGAGCTGAGAACAAGCTAATCTTGGCAATGACTGTACACAAATTTCTTGAGTTCTGGAAATTCCACCTTGTCCTTGAGGTTGGCCATAAAGGTGTAGGCTAGCAGTTATGTAGGCCAAGATTTTTAGGAAGTGGCTAGATTTAGGCTTCTGAGTCCACATTCAGAAACCTAAATAATTGACCTACTTTTAAACTACACAATAGAATTGAAGTTCTCCTGTTTATGTCCTTAATAGCTACAACTCAGAATTTCTCTTTAGACTGGGTAGGACTTACTTCAGTGAGGCTGCTGAGTTTCAGGTGGACGTGGCAGTTGTAACCCAGTTGGCACCTCAACATCGAATCTCAGCCTTGTCGAAGAGACCATCACCTGCTTTGTAAAACTTGTGTACTTTTCTGTATTAAACTGTTATTCAGTACTTCCAGCTAGCATCGCGTCCCAAAGCATTAATGGCTTTGTCGTCTTTTTCTGAAATGTTTTATTTTTTTACTCAACATACTCCTTCCACAGTTAAGCTCAGCTTGGGCTTTTCTTTTCTTTGTTGATTGTCTGTCCCTGCTTTTTTCGCAGTACTCTGTAATTCTGCAGTAGAGGGTTTGCCATCAGTGGCAGAAATAATTTGCACAGACTCTTCACAGAATCATCCTGATGTAATGTGCAGAGAAGCAGACTGGCAGAGAAGCAGTGGCATCCCTCTTAAACATTTCCTTACGAATCATTTTGAGCAGTTGGTGTCTTCTATAAGGCCAGCAAATCCACACATGTAGCTGTTATGGGAAAACCTGAACTTGACCGTGTCCAGCTGCCAGACTGTATTGTAAAGGAACTAATTATTCAAGGCAGGGAATAGAAGTGACAGAAGTGACCGCAATACTTGTTAGTGATACAAGTATAGTCAAAATAGAGGCTGGAGTATTATCCAGTCCTTTTGGTATGATTTGAAGACCAGAACAGTAAAGATGAGATCAAATTCAGAAGTGTAAGATGGAAAACAGGGACTAAGAACAAGAAAAACTTCTTAAAGCCAGAACCTCACTATTTAGAAGTAAAAGGTTTCAAGTTCATATTCAGAAATAAAAGGGATGTATACACCAGTACATGGGCTAATCACAGAATGGTCATCAATCACAAGTGGCATAATTGTTCAAAAATAAATAAAAAAAACTAATACTCTACGTGATGGATAATAATAGACATCTATTTGTAAGGTGGGGAAGTGTCAGTGCTGTTGTAGAAGGCACTGATGAAAGCGCATAGTCTAAGTTACCTCTACTTAATAAAGTTAAATTCAAACTGAAGCAAATGCAGTGGGTAAACAGCAATCTTACTTTGAGACAGAACAGAGCTTTAGTTGTCTAGTAAAATTTACAAAAACCACCAGGTTTCAATGGGTAAAGTATTTTCAAAGAGGAATAGTATGGGGGTATTTTTTTATAGCTGAAGGGAAAGAATAAATAATATAGGATGGAAATGAAAGGATTTGATCGAAAGTTTTGGATGGACATCAGACTGTCAGAAAAACAAGGCTTTGGAACAGCTTCCTGGTAGGTGTAAAGGTGGGAGCAAGATGACCTGCAACAGCAGTAGCTGGACTTGCAGATTCTGGAGGTCCTGTCTGGTGTTCCTCTGACTTCTGCAAGTAAATTACCCTTCCAACATCCGTGTTCTCACTCTGAAAATGTAGGAATAATCTTGTCGAATAATCATTGCGTTGTTGCTCCTTACTTAATACTCATTTTCCTATTTGATGCAGTGTCATTTGAATTCATTTTTTTATGTCTTGAACCCTGTAGTTCTTTCTAGAATATTTATGGCTCTGCTCTCAAGAATTAAATTTGGTATACAATTTCCAAATTTCACTGTATTCCGTGGTGACTTTGTTCCTAAGTAACCAAGGTAACCAGAGCGAACCAGTAAAATCTGGTTCTGTGTGGAACTGCATTGTCACAAGAAAACATCCATAGGACCAAGGTGCAATTGGACAAATGCTTTAACACAAATTGAATGCTTTGTTCAGTCAAAGCAGCCACATTTCTCATTAGACATCTTCCATAAAATGCTCCTAAAATTCAGTGCAATTTTTTGTGTTGAGGAAAGGTTTGTAATCATCAACTTTGAACCACAAGCTTTATTAACTGTATTTCTTAAAACTGGAAGTTTGGTGAGAATTATTTTAATGCTTTTGAGGGTAGAGCAAGTCCTTAAGTCCTTAATGCCTCCCATCAACCTGCTCTTTTTTTTTTTTTTTTTAAGTTCAAGTGCCCAAACCATCATATTTTCTCCAGACGTAACAAGGTTGGATCAGAATTATTGATCAGTTCTTTACCCAGACCTTTTCTTCCATGTGGGAAGGAACCATTCTCCTTGAGCTGAAATAATTACCCCAAAGATTTTGGCCTTAACTTTGTTATAATACCCCCTTGTGTTTTCAAAATTAAGTCATCTAAACAAGTTCCAGTACTAGCTAGGTCTCAGTGTCTGTGGTGTGCGTGCTGTGCTTTGGGAAAGACGTATGACTCCTTTCCATCACTGATGCACACGATCAGCAACAATGTTGTGTTCAACCAACATCTTGATTAGAAGATGATTTTTCTTTGTTCTGATTTCTTATTGTAGAAAATCACATAAAAGCAGCTGTACTAATTGAAAACAACAGCCCAGGTGGGTTCTTACCCACACTGTGGTAGTAACCAATAACTTGGCATAACCTTTAAGTATTCCTTCCGCTTGTATGTCCTGTAGGCTTTGGCCCTCAGAAGCAAAGGTATTTTATGAGCTGAAGACCCTCTGGTTGGTCATCTTTAACAACTAACACCAGATCTAATCTCCACAAATTTTCTATTATTTCTATGTTAACTTACACTTTAATTCCACAATACTGAGTGACAGCGCTTTCCACAAATTATGCAAATGTTGGAAAAGGCACCGTCCTTGTTTCCAGATCCTGGGCTCCTTGTTTTATCTCTTTCAAGAAATGATGAATACACTGGTTTTGTAGCACTCCTTAAGAGGACAAAGGGAATGGACACTTGCCTGCTTTTTTTCCAGGCTTCTGAAGCGATGTACTCCATTATTTATTTTCTTCCCTTGAATGAAGCCATCTGTACCGGTTATCTTCCTTGTGCCCTTCTCGACAAGAGAACCAGAACTAATACAACATTCAAGATGTGAAAACATTTTATTTTTATAGTTTCTTCCTTATGATGTCTTTGCTTTGTCAACTGTTGATAAATGTTCCTCTGATTCTTCCCAAAGGTAGTCATGATGGCTCTAGATCTTTCCCACATGGCAGTGAGGTGCCTAGAGCTCCAGGTTGTGTTTGGGTGGTTGAGGTGGGCTTTCTCTAGCATGGGCTAGCACTCAAGAGTGCCCATTTTTATTTTTTTTCCTCCAAGATGTTTTCTCAGGCAGTAGCACAGTATCATGACATTTGTTTACAGCATTGTAGTCTGTTTTGAGTTTCCTACATAACTGTTTTCTTAAGTGATTTTTCTCATTTGTTCATTGGCTCTTTCTTTCCAGACTGCGTATAAACATCACAGAGCTCTGCTCCTTCCTGACTCTTTGTCATTTGCATTCCCTCATGGCTTAGCGTTTCTTTTCCCTGTCACACCTTAATTTTCATAAGACTGTTTGATGATTTTGTCAAAAGCTTTTTTAAAAATGCCAGTCTACTGTACTGATAGCCTTTTTTACATGTTTGGTTGTCTCCAGGAATTTTGGTAAATTGTCTACTATCTGCTACTTGTCTCCTCAAAAACCATGTGAATTCTTGCTGAGTATTATTTTTAAGTATTATCTCAGACAAAGATACAGGAAGCTGTCCTATGGATGCTTAGCCTCGGCTCCTCTTCAGTCTGGATAAGAAACAACTGAGAGATGTGTTGTGCATCTTGAAGGAGTATGTAGGAGACAAGTGTTTGCTGTCCTTCTGAGGGGTGGAACTAGTTTGCAAAATGAAATTAGGAGTAAGCAGGTTTGTGGCCAAATAGCGGAGGGGGTGTTCCAGCTGCATGTAGAGGATCTGGGAAATGGTTTCTGCAATGTTCTGTGAATGCATTGAGTTTATGTAGGCTCTTAGAACTCTTTATGCAGGATAGCAACTATGGCTCAGGAAGTCCTTGAGGTGGTACCTGTTAGAAGCTGGGAGCGTATTCCTGTGCAAGGCACCCGATAATAGTTACTGCAGGTAGATTTTATTTTGCAAAAGGTTCCTTGTTCTGGGTTTGTCAGTTTGATCTGCCTGATACAATTCCGCAGAAATGTGGAAGATAAGTAGAGTTACTGAGTCATACAGAAGCAGCACTGCTACCTTGATTAAGTAATGCTCCCATTTTATAAGAGTAATGATCTGAGGGAGCATAAATGCAACATTTTTGGACCACTGTGTAAATAGTACATTTACTGTTTTGAAGAGTATCATTATAAGGAAAGTTCACCTTGCAAAAAAAAAAAAAAAAAAACCACAAAAACAAACACAAATGAACTAAAACCCAAAAAGCCAACATCACATGAGGAACGTTTTGAATATGAAACCCGCCCTATTTGTAACTTCCCATCCATTGCACAGGTAGAGAACGACACTTCTGGGGCAGAGTTCCCTACTCACTTCTCATCCTCCATGGATACTCCCACATTTTCTTGCAAGAAGTCAACTGATGTGATTAATAAACATCAGTTTTATCCAGATACTGCATTCACTCCTTTTCTAGGACATTCAGCTTCTCTTAAGTAGAATATAACTATTTCAGTGCTTGGTTGTATTCTGTCAAACAGGATGTTCTTTAGCATGATCATTGTCAGCCAAAAGGAGCAGATTATTTGTAATCCAAAACAAGGATTCTTTAATCCAAGAAAAATATTTCCCTGGCATCGGAAGAACTGTGATGTCATCACATTTTCAAAGGAAAAAAGCCGTTGAGTATCGAAGTGTGGATTAGATGAGGCTGTTCTGGTCTGGCTGTTACCCAGTCCCTGTCTGTCTGCTGGTTCTGCTCAGGGGTGGTTTCTGCAGCATCCTGAGGAGGGACCAAGGGGAGGAGGGAGCTGGGCCCTTCTAACAGGGATCCAGGGATACGTGGGAATGGTTCAAAGCTGTGTCAGGGGAGGTTCAGGCTGGACATTAGGAAGCTTTTCTTTACCAAGAGGGTGGTCACACACTGGAACAGGCTTCCCAGAGGGGCGGTGGATGCCTCAAGCCTGGCAGGGTTTAAGAAGCGTTTGGACAATGCCCTTAATAACATGCTGTAGCTTTTGGTCAGCCCTGAGGTGGTCAGGCAGCTGGACTCGCTGATCATTGCAGGTCCCTTCCAACTGAAATAATCTATTTTATTCTACCAGTTTCCCAGTCAGAACTTGATTTTACTGTATGTAGTTTCCACATCACAGCTGAAATATACTTTAAAATTAGCATCATCAGTTGATACTTTCATTTGTCTGACAGTGAGGGTAGTTTAAGCAATAGATTGATAAACCATTAAGTGTAGAAGGCTGGTATTTGATATCTCATAGAATGCTGAGATAAATCTGGGCTTTGCAGTTTGTTACTACTTTTTATCAATTCTCATAAACTTTCTGGTACTTCTTTGAGTTCTTTAGACTCAGTCTTAGCAAAGAAGAGCTCTAGTGTGGGCTGTCCTCTCAGCTCTGCTTTGTTCCAGAGAATTCATTTAATGATACTGTTATGGTCATGCTCTCCGTGCCACTCAGCCTCTTTAATTCTCCAAAAGGCTTCTCTTCTCCCAAGTAAGCCAGTGCCGATTCAGTAAGGATGCTTTGTCTCAGTTAAACTTACTGAGCTAGTAGTCATTAGCAATTGGTCCACTCTTGTGTCTTATTTGAAGGTCACTTGCTGAATGTTGACCTGAAGAGAGCAGAAGATGTCCGGACAGTGGGGACCGGGACACACAGTCTGAAAGAGACAGAACAGCTGCTTGTTTCTCTCTTTCAAACACCAGAGCCAGTTGTGATGTGAGATCATTTGTCTTGGAGCCGTGCTACACCTGGCTGTCCATCTGTCTTCTGCAGAGAAGAGAGTCTTGACCTCAAGTAATTCTCCATCCTTCAGAACTGTGTAGGAAAATCAGTTTAGTAGATATTTTAGCATATTAGTTAGTGGGAGAGGACTGTTTTTAAATACCAGAAATGGAGGGGAAAAACTGCGCTTCTCTAACAGCATGGTACCAACTTTCTAACGAACTTTCTTCTAGGAGATTTTTGTAAGGGGTTTCCTTCCTATGTTTTACTTCCTTGATGCATGAGGTGAGGGGTCTGATAGGGCAGAGCATGTGAGGGGTTGTTGATACTTCCAAATACGGCCGCTACTTCTAATCTTTGGTAGCTCTGGAACTAACCAGTTTTGAATGTAAATCTGAAAGAATCTTTCTGCTTTTTTTCATTAAAAGGCTTTTTAAGAATCTAACTTCAGCAGCCTAAGCTGTGATACTGATTTAATCGGTTCCAAGGGGATTTTCTACCAGCATTTATTTCTGTGAGTTTGTTTTGATGGAGTTGCAAACAGTATTGACAGCCTTACTGTGTTCAGTGTTTTGCAGGCATAGGCAGATAGGGGAAATACTGTCTACAAAGGATTTGCAGTCCAAAAGAGGCCAGAGAATAGATAAATTTTTCAAATGCCTTAATTCATAGCTAAAGGCACTATCTTGTGCTGCTGCTGGGCTTTTTTCCTCTGTTCAAAATAAAGCTGAAGGTAAAACTAAAGGGTGAAACTAAAAGTAGAAGGGGTAATGAAAAATCTGAGATTGTATATGGCAAAAGATGACCATCAGACAGGACTCAGCAGAGGAAAGTGGTTGTGCTGGAGCACTTGGGAGCTTCCCTGTGCCCTAACGGATACGTTGAGGATGTTCCTAAACTGTTGTTAGGACGGACTGACTGTTGAGTATGCAGGAAGAGATCACTGAGAAAAAAAGCAGAGGCCAGACTGAGTAAGTAAATAGACTTGCTTGTAGAGTTAATTTGCCTGTTTGAAAGAGAAGAAAAAAAGAAAAGGTTGGGGAAGCAGCTTTTGTTGGATCAAAGCAAAGCAGGCTTTGTGAAAACTATCAAAAGTTGTGTCGCAGAGTAACTAGGACTTGGCAATTGGATGGAATGGAGAAAAACAAGTTTACCAGTGCTCAGGGGCAGAAAGAAGAAACACTGAGAAGTGGGCATGAATCCATGAATGAAGCCTGTCTTCCAGTGAACAACGAGCACTGAGATCTGAGGGGAGCACAGGAGGAGACAGCAGTATTTAGGTGTAGCCTCGCTGTATGATCCTGGTGCAGTCCTGGAGAGGAAGCAGTCCCCCAGCTGTACTGGAGAGACTGGAAGAGTCAATCCTTGTAGAAGTTGTCAGATGGACTGTATAACGCTCATTGGGAGCGTTTTTACTTGCTGGTCTTTTCCTCACACCCAGTGTAATCCTACTTCTGGGAAGCAGTCATCATTTTAGCAGATTGCCCTGGAGCTTTGCACCCTCTGCTTTTGCTGCTGCTCTTTGCTCATCCAAAAGAACAAGAATCAGTAACAGCCATATCCATCTCACTTGTTAGATGATACTGTCCACAATCTTAGAGAGGGGTTTGGTAAGAAAACTTGTGAAAGTCCCAACTGGCATATTTGGGAAGGGCCAGAGAAAGATCTGAGCAGGCTAGCGTAATGGATTTGGAGCAAGAATGGAAAAAGCTTGTACAATACTTGAGAAAGAAATGAAGTGGAAATAAGAGGTCTGTGTTCTTCTGTGAAGTTATCTAGGAGAGCGTGTGTATAGTAACAAACTGACCTGGGGACACTGAACAAACCTTCAAATTGTAAGGCATGTCCCAGAAATGTGAACATCTCTATTTAACCCCCTCAAAAAACTTCAATTACAAGCGGCCTTTCTTTCCTCTCCAGCCACACTGTGAATGTCAGTCCCATTGTCCTGTTCTCTTGGCTCGCTCTCTGCGGCAAGCAGAGCAGTAAGTGGCAATGTGACCTCCTCTGTGGCTGTTCTTCAGAAGGGCAGTGGTGCCACTGAGAATTGGGTCACTGCTAGTGCCTAGAAAGCTGGTCCAGCCATAGAGACAAGCAGCTGTGCAACTGTCAGTGAGGTGTACTAAAGGTGCAGATTTTTAGACATTTGAGCAGAAAAAGATAGTTTGCTGTCAACAGCCAAAGCTCCTCCGCAGTGAAGAGCAGCGTATTGGTACCACTGTGGTGTCTTGATTTTGAGCGCTGTAAATACCAAATATTTTTTTAATGCTGCTGATCCTCAGGGGTTCTCCCACACACTAGCCTTGTTTTGCTGCACGCTGCAGTCCCACGTGGCTCTGCTCCCTTTGCCCAGGTGGGAATAATGCTGCCTGGCTGGTGAATCTGCATGGGGGCCAGCAGGGCTGGCGCTGTAAGGCTGGGAGAGCCAAGCTGCTGCTGGTGAGAGAGTTGGAGGAGGAGGATTGTGCTGTCCTGGGGTCAGGGTCCCGCTGCCATCCCATTACTGTACTCTTCCATGTTACCTCTGTTGGGAGGAAAGTTTGATGGCAGTGTGAGTGTGGAGGAGCGCTGGCTATTGGCCAGAATGTTTATAATACTACAGGTATGTGTGGAGCCTCCTCTCAGGTTTCTTAGCTGTTGCCAGTCCCAGGGGGGAAGGATGTTAGAGGTTCCCGTTCCTCTTGGCAGCTGTGTGTAGAGACCTGCTGCTTTGAAGGTGACATAAGAAAACAGAGCCCTTGAGAAAGCCCTTAAGCAAACAGACATGGCCTATCCCCTTCTCTCATTCACCTCTTCCCAGACTCACATCAGGTTTTCCCAGGAGCTTCTCTGTTCTAGCTATTTTTCACCTGGAGAAGTAAGGCTTGCAATGCTCCATGTCCTATTAGCACAGCTCTTATTGTTTAAAAAA
>JAOTQQ010000009.1:7736937-7761464 GCA_026546715.1 Gallinago undulata
ACAGACATGGCCTATCCCCTTCTCTCATTCACCTCTTCCCAGACTCACATCAGGTTTTCCCAGGAGCTTCTCTGTTCATTTTCTAAACTAGCTATTTTTCACCTGGAGAAGTAAGGCTTGCAATGCTCCATGTCCTATTAGCACAGCTCTTATTGTTTAAAAAACATAATCATGCTTTATATGTTGTCAGAAGGAATCTCTAGGGAGGAGAAGAAAATTACGTTTTTTTCATATTTTCCCAAAACCAATTCTGCTTACTTTTGTGTAGGTTTGGTCTGTAGCTTTAATGGAGTATTAGCTCTAATACTAATAAATATTTTATTAAATATTTTGATACTATATTTGTTTGTCTTTATTTTCCAGGGCAGGGAAACCACCACCTGGCTTACATCTGGATGTAGTCAAAGGAGACAAACTCATTGAGGTATGAAAATAGGTTTTATATGTATTTGGTGTATCGTATACACAGACACTGGCAGTAGAAAATTTACCACCACTTTCCACACTTACTCATAAATGTTTCCTTTCTCTCTCATATGCATTACTTTCAAAACAGTTTGTTTTACTCTGAAACTTCAGAATGAAGTGGATCTTCCCTTCCCTGCACTCTAAGGCTGTCTCGTGCACCACTGCCTTCAGTTACCTTCAGATGAGGTGTTCTGTTTGAAGGGGTACAAAGCTGCAGTGCTCAGCTAGCAAGCAGTGACGCTTTGATCCTAAACATTAAACCTGTCCTAGTAAGAGAGAGGAAAAATAAAATGTTTGTAAGGGAAACTCGATGCTTTGCAGAGCCTTATTTCTCCCAAACTTAATTTTGGACTAAAGCTGACTTATACAGGTGGTATCAGACTGCAACCAGAAGACACCTTGTCTTAGGAACTTCAGGAGCAGAAGCTTGAGTAACATGGGGAAAGAAATCTCAAATACAAATAAGTATCTCAAAGAAACAGCTCAAAGTAAAGAGTTTTACTCATCTGGTCAGGTCTTTTTTTTGGGGTGGAAGGTGGGGGTGTTGATGGCTTTTTGGTTATTTACTTTGTTTTACAGTGAGGCTAACTATCCTGTGTTTTATAGGATTGTGGCCCTGTCTGCAGTATGAAATACAGTATGATTTTTTTCATCCCATGTTCTTGATCTGTGAACGGTGCTGTGATTAGCACAGATACAATGAGTTATTTTTATTGCAGCAAAGGAATTTGCCTGATACTCACCACCTCATTCTCCATATTATATTTTGTCTTGTCTTTTATTTTTTGTCACTGTTTCTATATTTGTATATCTAGGTATCTATTTCTGTATTGTATATCTATGTTTTGTCACTAGAGGTCATATTATTATTGTACTAATCAACATTCAGATTTTTCAAATGGAGATTTTTCCAATCAAAAGCGGTAAATTAAAAAAAATAAAATATTAAAATGGCCCTTTAATATGGTTGACAGAGAGGACCCAAGCCAGTGAATGTATTTTAGCTGTGAAGACTCATAACTTGCAGTTGACTAAAATGTTTCTGGGCAGCAAAAGTTTGCAAAGTTGAGCCAACTTTTCTGAACAGAAGCCTGGAAAATTAAGAGCTCAGACTTGGGTAGCTTAAAGGCTTGGCTGATTTATTATATATGCTACCATAGGAGCATCGGACACTATTAAGTATTCCTTCTGGTGCCTAGCAGGAGAGGTTTACTCTTTAAAATTTGGTTAAGTTACCAGAATGCATTTTGCGTAGGAAAGCAGATAGAGATGTCAAAATAGGTATCTCGCTAATAAACTTGTCTTTTCCCAGGCCAGAAACCAGTGAAATGAGGCTTTTCTTTATGGTCCTTTACTGTTGGTTTCACAGACTGTTTTGAGAGAGAGAGTACTCTTATGCCGGATTTAAAGAGAGAAAATTGGCAGAAAAGAGATCTTTGCTCAGCCTTAATTTGAAAGCAATTGGATACTAACACACACTTACTGCATCTTCAAAGTAGCTCATTGGTTGATACAAGCCATGGCTGACTTGGCTCATACCTGTGACGGACCACACCGGGGCTACCCTTCGCTGGCACTCTCGAGGCACTATGGCTTTCAAGCCCTTGGCATTGTGTTTTTCTTCAAACCATGGACCGTGTGTTCTGCTTCTCACAGTACCGTTACATGTTGGGCATCTTTTTCGAAGATGAGAGCTGCAGTAGGACTCAGCTCAGGCTTCTCCCTGCTATCCCAGCAGCAGCATCAGGGGTAGGGATTGTACTTGGCACCGAGTTTTCCAGTATTTCAGGCCGTGTAATGAGATTCAGTGAGTGAAGCCAAATGGCAGTGACTTTTTTTGGTATGTGACAGGTGGCCAAACATAGCGCAGCCTTCCCACCTGGGAGACTTATTATATGAGATACGTTTTTTCTTGTCATGTTTATTCTGGATTTTTGAGTGTGGATGGTTTAGGATGAAAGCAAGCTTTAGGATGAAAGAGTTGATATGGAGCTGTCTGCTGAATTAATCCTCAGGTGTGAGGCAAATGTCTATCATGGGAGTCCTGGTAAGGACTGAAAGAAAAGCAGCAAAATGCCATGTGGAAGCTGAGGATGCAGCATTGGTTTTGGCAATGGATGAGCAAATTTGGTATTGCTAAGTTGCCAGTTCTGAATATTGTCCTGATGGTGTCAGCTTCTTAGGCTGCGCTTGCCTAGAGCCTTGGGACCTACAGGAAGCCCAGGATGGCTTTGTGGGCCTGGGTTCTCTGTCCATGTTGGGTGGTACAGACATTCTGCTTCCATTCTTGATGACCAAAAAGAGGTTCTTTTTGCTGTTGTGCAGAGCACCCTTAACAGCTGTTTCTAGTTCACTCTCTAAGTACTCTGAGGTTCAGTAGAGGATGAGATCACACAGAGGTTACAGAATGACTGGTACATGTGGAAAATACTTTTTCAGTTTTGTGTCTTATGGTAGGCAGCAGTAACCAAGAAAGAACATTCTTAAATCCTGTGTGTTACTGAGCACTTGATACTAACCGAGCCATCAGTATCCCAGGCCTCGTATTGAGGTCTGGGGTACACCTTGTGATTGCTGGGTCCAAAAAGTGCAACATTAAAACAAGCCATGAAGTGTTTAAGCTCAGTGTATGAAGGATAACACTGGGTTATAGCTCAGAGGCACAGAAAATTTTGGAAGTGTTATCTTGAAGTAAAGGCAATAAAATTGCCCCATCCTCTTGGCACCTGCCCTTTAGCTGTTGCTCAGTGTTGATGAGATTCCCTCTGTCTGCTCTTCTCCAGCTGAACATCCTCAGGGCTTGCAGCCTTTCCTCAGCAGAGAGATGCTCCAGTCCCTGAACATCTTCGTAGCTTCCTCTGGACTCTGCACCAGTTCTTGTCTTTCTTGAACTGGGGGGAACAGCACTGGTCCCAGTGCTCCAGATGTGGCCTCACCAGGACAAAGTAGAGGATGACCTCCCTTGATCTGCTGGCCAAACTCTTCTTGATGCACCCCAAGAGACAATTAGCCTCCTTGGCCACAATGGCACATTGCTGGCTCATGGGCATCCTGTTGTCCACCAGGACTCCTAGGTCCTTCTTTGTAGAACTGCTCTCCAGCAGGTCAGCCCCAACCTCTCCTGGTGCAGGGGGTTATTCCTCCCCAGGTGCAGGACCCTGCACTTGCCCTTGTTGAATTTCATCAGGATCCTCTCTGCCCAAATCTCCAGCCTGTCTAGGTCTCACTGAATGGTGGCACAGCCTTCTGGGGTGTCAGCCACCCCTCCCAGTTTTGTATCGTCAGGAAACTTGCTGAGGGTCCACTGTCCCCTCATCCAGGTCATTGATGAATACTCTGAACAAGACCAGACCCAGTACTGACCCCTGGGGAACATCACTAGTTACACGCCTCCAACTGGACTCTGTACCGCTAATCACAACCCTCTGAGCTCTATCTTTCAGCCAGTTCTCCGTCCACCTCACTGTCTTCTCATCTAACTCATGCTTCCAAAGCTCACATATGAGGATGTTATGGGAGACAGTGTCGATAGCCTTGCTGAAATCAAGGTAGGCAACATCCACTGCCCTCCCCTCATCCACCCAACCAGTCACGCCATCATAGAAGGCTATCGGACTGGTCAAGCAAATTTCCTCATGGTGAATCCATGTTGACCCCTCCTAATAACCTTTTTTTCCTCTACATGCTTAGAGATGACATCCAGGATGAGCTATTCCATCATCTTTCCAGGGATAGAGGCGAGGCAGGCTGGGCTGTAGTTTCCCAAGTCCTCCTTTTTGAAGACTGAAGTGACATTGGCTTTCCTCTAGTCTTCAGACACCTCTCCTGTTTTCCATGACCTTTCAAAGATGATGGAAACTGTCCCAGCAATAATATCTGTGAGCTCCCTTGGCACTCGTGGGTGCACCCCATCAAGGCCCATGGATTTGTGGCTATCACATTTGCCTAAATGATCTCTAACCCAATCCTCCTTGACCAAAGGAAGGCTTTCCTTTCTCCAGACTTTTTCCTCTTACCTCCAGGGTTTGGGGTTCCTGAGGGCCAGCCTTAGCAGTGAAAACTGAAGCAAAGAAGGCGCTCGGTAGCTCTACCTTCTCTGCATCCTCTGTCGCCAGGGCATCCACCTCATTCAGCAGTGGGCCCATATTTTCCCTAGTCTACCCTTTGCTACTGATGTACTTGAAGAAGCCCTTCTTGTTGTCCTTGGCATCCAAGTGGGCATTAGCCTTTCTCATTGCATCTTTGCATACTCTAACAATGCTCCTATATTCCTCCCAGGTGGCCCATTCTGTAATTTCTCCACATTCTGTAAACTTCCTTCTTCCATTTGAGTTTTTCCAGAAGCTCATCCATGCAGGTCTCCTGCCTCCTTTGCTTGATTTCTTACTAATAGAGATGCACCGATCTTGAGCTTGAAGGAGCTGGTGCTTGAATATTAACCAGCTGTCTTGGACCCCTCTACCTGGTAGAACCCTAACCTATGGGGTTCCTCCAAGCAGTTCTTTAAACAGGCTGAAGTCAGCTCTCCTGAAGTCCCAGGTTGTTATCCTACTTATTGTCCTGCTTCTTCCATGCAGGATCCTGAACTCCACCATCCCATGGTCACTGCAACCAAGGCTGAACCCAACTTTCACATCCCCAACTAGACTTTGTTTGTTAGTACAAGGTCCAACCTCTCTGCTTGTTGGTTCCTGCACCACCTGTGTCAAAAAATTATCACCAATGCTCTGCAGAAGCCTCCTGGGCTGGGCATGCTGGACTGTGTTGCCTTTCCAGCAAATGTCAGGGTGGTTGATGTCCCCTTTGAGAACCAGGGCCTGTGATCATGAGGCTCCTTTCAGGTGTCTCTAGAAGGCCTCATTTACTTCCTCCTCCTGATATGGTGGTCTGTACCCACAACATTGTCTTTCTTATTAGCCTGCTCCTTAATTCTTACCCATAAGCTCTCAACTCGTTCTTCATCCACCCCTTGGTAGAGGACGATACATTCCAGTTGCTGTCTCACATAAAGAACTCCCACCACCTTGCCCTGCTGGCCTCTTTCCTAAAAAGGACACAGCCACCTACGACAACATTCCAGTCATGGGAGGTATCCCATCGTGTCTCTGTAACTGCATTGAGATCATGGCCCTGTGACCACACACAGGTCTCTAGTTCTGCCTGCTTGCCCTCAGTGCTGCATGTGTTGGTACACAGGCATTGCAGAGAGGTAGTAGAGCATGAGACTATCCTGGAGAGGAGCGAGAGGATCCACCACAGCTATAGATGCCATTGAGCTGATTGGCCTTCTGGATCTTATCTTGGGAGGCAGCTAAAGAATTCTTGTCACTGCTCTTGTTGGACTGGCTGATTCCCCAGTTGGATGCGATGGCCTAAGCCATTGTGGACCCCCACCCTCTGAGTCCTTCAGTTTAAAGCCCGCCTCACCAAGTTGGCCAGCCTGTTGCCAAAGATTCCCTCTTCTAGACAGGTGGATTCCATCCCTCCCTAACAGATTATCCTAGTTTAGGCAAGGCCCAAGGTCATCTGCCTTGCGGAATGCATAAGAATCATTGGGAGCAGATGTGAGAGTCTCTTGCATGAGATGGTCTTGTGCTTTGAAGAGTTATTGTCCTTCCCAGGCTGTCTTGTATTGGCTGTTAAAGAAGGGAACAACTTGAGCTTTTCCATATTCAGCTGTTCTGATGTAACAAAGAGAAGATTTGAGTTTCTGTACTGAATAGTGTCAGAGAAAACTGAAATACTGATTAGATGTTGATGCTTTGTTTTGAATTTGCTCTATTTACTCATGTTCTTGAATTTTTTTCAGGAAGATCCAAAAGTTTACAGGAGTCTAATATGCTTCTCTGTTTGATATTCTACCTCAGAAGCTCATCATTGATGAGAAGAAATACTATCTCTTTGGGAGAAATCCTGATCTGTGCGATTTTACCATTGACCACCAGTCTTGCTCTCGGGTCCACGCTGCCTTGGTCTATCACAAACATCTCAAGAGGGTTTTCCTCATAGATCTAAACAGCAGTAAGTAGTGAGACATTTAACCAGACAGAAGTACAATATTTCAGTGCTTAAACATTTCTGAATCTGAGACACTTTTTCCTTTTTGTTGTTGTTGTTTGCACTGTGTGGATAGATAACTATAATCTGAATTAGTATTGTAGTGAAAGATTGGCAAGGGGTAGGAGCGAAGGAGTGTTTGCTCCAGTCAGCTTACATCTACTTCACTTGGTGTTTGAAACAATGTTTCTAGACTCTTAAGAGGCTAAAGGAAGGGAGGAAAGGGGTTGGACCTTCCCTTCACAACATTAATGAAGCTTTCTGTTCTGAAGGTGGTTTCCCAAGATCTAAAGCCTGACATACTGTTGGGTTGGGTTTTTTTCCATTGAGTGAATGATTCCGACATGGTACGCTGGGATCTACAAGAATCCGGAAAGTAAATGGTGTTTGTCATCTATTTCCATGACTTTTTGAGAACTTATGTGTGTTTGTGAGATGGTAGGTAAAATGTGCATAGCTGTTTTCAGCAGTACCTCAGTGATTTATATCCCAGAGCAACCATGTATGGTTTCTGAACTTCTCAAGACTTGAACTCAAATATTGTGAGCCCAAGCTGATGACTAACAGGTTATTTTACGTCTTGGATGTTCTCAGCACATGGCACATTCTTGGGTCATATCCGTTTGGAACCTCACAAACCCCAGCAGATACCCATTGACTCCACGGTTTCATTTGGCGCTTCTACACGGGCTTATACTCTGCGAGAGAAGCCTCAGACACTGCCATCAGCTGTTAAAGGAGATGAGAAAATGGGTGGTGAAGATGAAGAGCTGAAGGGCTTGCTGGGCCTCCCAGAGGAGGAGACAGAACTTGACGTGAGTACGATGGCACACTGTAACTAGATGGCATTTCCAGCTAAACAGATAGCATTCCCCTCTGGTTTGCTTAGGTTGAGGTTCTTAATTTCTTGGCCTTGAAGATAGCCTGAGGTGTCTTCTGCTGGCAGACACGCAAACCATCTTGTTCTGCCATGATACGCCTGTGATCATATTGCTTCCCAGAGTCAGTGACCAAAATCCTCCTATTACAATGGTTTTCTTGCAAAGGCTCCAACTCGCATTACCCCAGGTCTGGCGTGATTTCCCATACTCTTCATTATTGCCAGGTAACAGTGAATGCTGCCCTTCTTTCTACACTTAACTAACAAAGAGAGAGAAAGCAGTGTGTGTGGCATTCACGGGATTATTGAGGTTGCAAGGGACCTCTTGGGATCATCTGGTCCAGTCCCACTTGCTTGAGCAGGGTCAGCTCGAGCAGGTTGCTGAGGATCGTGCTCAGTCAAGTTCTGAACATCTCTGCAGACAGAGACTGCAGCCTCTCTGGGCAACCTGTTGCAGCACTGGAGCACTCTTTCTTCATGAGGGTCTGAAGTTGAAGCTAAACAGTGTGCTGAGGTCTTTTGATATGCACAATCACACAGTTAAATCAGTCTTCATGCACTAGTTGCTTAAAACTATTTAATCTCCAAATTTGTTATTAGAATCTGACAGAGTTTAATACAGCCCACAACAAAAGAATTTCCACACTAACCATTGAGGAAGGGAACTTGGATATTCAGAGACCAAAGAGAAAACGGAAGAACTCCAGAGTGACATTCAGTGATGATGATGAAATCATCAATCCAGGTAAGTGGTTTGCTTCCATCTTTAATTGATTCCCTGAAGGCACTCCTTCCAGCATTCTCATGGGGATTCCTCATGGCTGTGTATGGATAAGAACAGAAATTTGGTAGGCAGTATTTGTGATGTCCTATTTCAGAGAAGCTGCCAAATGTCTCATTTAAGTCTTTGACCTCTTTCTGTTTTCGATCTTCTAACTGTGAAATAACTGTGTGATTTGTGTAGCACAAGAATATCATGTTCAGCTTCCTTGCACAAAACTCTGTCAGATGTTGGAAAAATCTCATGGCTCCGAAAGGAGGAAAGTGTTTAAAATTTTTTACCTTCTTTAGAATCTAAATGGGAACTGAACTTGATTGTTTTTCGTCTGTCCCTTAGTGCTTTCCTTACTTGCTGCCTAATGGATATTTGTCTGAAGCTCAGAGGTTTTTTTTCTTCTTGTCTGCATGTCTGGAACAAGTCATTCTCATTCAAAATGATCCTTCTGAAGATGTATCCAATTCCTAATTACTTATTTTTCTCCCTTAATTGTTTCATATTAATGGCACTTATATTAATGATATTTTATATGGATAATATTCCTATTAATAAGAGTAGCTTATTAATGAGTGTGCATTTTAAAATATAGTAGGGAGGTAGTTTCATTTGGCAGTGTATACCACCCAGAATGGCCACTTTGATTTATGAGGTTATACAGTTTAGTGCTCAGGGCATCCTAATGTAAACATCAGTCATTCACATTACAAAAAAGGTAATTTTTTTCAGACTTTCAGTGACTCTACTTTGAAATCTTCTGACTCCTCCTTCGGGGTCCCCAAGGACCTCTGGGGCTGGCTGTTGTGCCTCTGAGCGCATGCAGTGCCTTGTCAGCAGCAGCTTTCAGCCCAGAACTCCAGTCTGATCAGTGCAAACTGGCCACCCATCTGTTCCCTTTCCCCATTCTCCACTGGAGTGGAAGCTTTTTCTACTGGAAGATCTGATGAGCCCACCTTGAGGCAAAGCCACTAGGTGTCCCCTGAGCTCCTCTCTGTACTTGGGCCTGCTTGTGCTCACTGAGAGCTGCTGCAGCACTGGTGTTGAGAAAGGTCCATGTACCAGCTCTTCACAGAGGTTCCTTTTCCTGATAGATATTCTCTCTTTCCATACTGAAAACTTCGCTGTTCTTGCCTTTACAGAGGATGTGGACCCTTCTGTTGGGCGTTTCAGGAACATGGTACAGACAGCAGTAGTCCCAGTTAAGGTACTGAGTAACTCCCAACTTTCTAATTAATGCATTACATTGATGAACTTACTTTATGAATTATACCTTAGAAACACAATGTTCTATGGTAGAAAATGTTTTATTTTTAAGCAAAAGTTGTGTTCATGTTTCACAATTGTCTTTTTTCAGCAGATGTGACCATTTCCCTTGAAATCAAGCTCTTTTGACACATGAAATCAATGTGGCAATTTTTTTTTCTTCACAAAAAGAATCACTTTCCAAAAATTCAGGATAGTAGTTATAGGCATCAGTTAAAACTGTGGGGAGTGTGGAAAATAAAAAGTAAAAATAAGAGGGTTTTTGTTTAAATACTGGAAGTGCTAAAGATTTCATAAGGTTGTCTACTACAACTAGCAGAGTTTAAGCTTTGCTCCAAGGGGAGTGTGTTGCCAGTCCTATATTTAATTTTAATATGGTAGGAATAGGGAAGATCTACAAAACTTCAGGGTAGCTGAGCGACAGTGTAATAGCAATTTTGCTTGTTGCTGGTATACAGTAAATAATGTATATGGAAAAGGATAATTCTGCCACACTGCAGGAGAAGATTCAAATGATCAAGAGTGAGTCAAAACCACTCAAGTGATGTAGAAGTTGCAGTTTCTTATTTTGGGGGGAAGGAGGGTCTGTGGTACTGACTAAGGACCTACTTGGTCTTACATTCAGGACAAGCTCAGTCCTGGCAGGCGTGGGCAGGAGGTAAAGAGGTGCTCACAGCTGATCAAAGTGAAACCTGAGCTTCAGCTTCTGTTGTCCCTTCCTGCATTGTGCACCTTTAAGAGTTCATTATTAAGTGGTTTTCAAGGAAACTCAGAAGAAACCTGGGACAAAGACTTGAGACGTGGTCTGTAACCACTTTATGTGTGGCTGGTTTTGTTGCCTTTTTGGGGAAATGGCTTTGGCTTCAAGTTTAAATAGCCTCCTTGTTTCATGTATTTTGGGTAATTCTTTAAATACTTCAATCTACAGAAAAAACGGCTAGAGAATCCAGGAGCATTGACAGCAGATGATTCTGCATCACGACGTATGCAAAACTTCCCCTACAGCGGAGGATTATATGGTGGTTTGCCCCCAACTCACAATGAGGCAGGTTCCCAATCGCACGGCGTCCATGGGACAGCACTCATTGGGGGGCTGCCAATGCCTTACCCCAACTTGGCCCCAGATGTGGACTTGACTCCTGTTGTGCCCTCAACAGTTAACATGAACCCAGCTCCAAACCCTGCTGTCTTTAATCCTGAAGCTGTGAATGAACCCAAGAAGAAGAAATACGCAAAGGAGGCATGGCCGGGCAAGAAGCCAACCCCTTCCCTCCTGATCTGAGTTGGGGTTTGTTGAATTACGAACTCCAGAAACTGTGTATGTGCAGTATCGTCTTTTTAAAACTTCAATGTCCTAACCAGATGTAACACCAAGATTGGAGAAGTGAAATATCCTTTAAAGACCTGTCTTCAAACGTTTTTATATGTCTGTTTAAAAGAAAAAAAAAGAATGTACAGCTCCCATCTCCTTATATATCTGGCAGCCTTTTCTTAGCCATTCCTGGTCCCCAGAGGTGTTTACTCTGAATTTCGATCTGTAAGTTGAAGGGGCAGAGTCATACAATTTAATTACCATTTATGGCATGACCCTGCAAATCTGTGTATTTAGGTGTCGTGCTTAATATGAGTATGTTGTTCTTGCTGGATTTGCTCGTAGCAGGTCAGCTGTATCAGACATCAACATTTGTGGGGCCAAGCCTTTCAGAAATCCCATTGGTATGAGTTCTAAAATTTGCAAAATATTGGTCAGCTTTTATTTTTTAAATATTCAAAGCCTCACGAATGTGGGGTGTTATCTTTTTGGTTTGGTTTTTTTTGGTCATAGTTTGTTTTAATTTCCACCTAAAACACTATAGCATCCCATTAGATCATGAGAGCATGGAGCTGAGATGGTCAAGGAGGAGGAGATGGGCTGCCCCAGCTGTGGTCCAGCGCAGCATGATGGAGAGCGGTGTTGGGGGAGAAGAGGATGGCTGTGAGCTGGTGCTGAGGGCAGCGTCCCAGCCTGGCAGCTGTCTACACTGCAGGCAGTGAAGTAGCGCTGACTCTCTCCCCTGTGGTGGAGTTAAGCACGGAGGAGAACAGTTTCTTTTAAACTCGGTGGCCCTTTTAAATAGTTTCATTTTTATTTACAAATGGAACTTGTGATCTTAGGTATGTGTGAGATGCAACAAGACACATAAAAATGAACAGGTGTCAGAGGACTTGCATGTTTAACACCTACAACCCCACTCTGCACGCTCTTGTGGCTGTTAGGAACAGTGGGGGAGAACCAAGTGCTACTCGAAGCTAGAATATGAATTCTCAGTAGAGAATCTGCCTCACCTTGAATAAAGCAGTACGCAAGTTGGTTTCATATTATTAGATTTTTTTGATGACTTCATCACTCTCCCATTGAATAAAATGAGCAGCTCAATTTGGATTGTTGCTCTGGCCCTTCACATCCTCGGGTTTACATTTCGAAATCTGATTCAGATGCTGTGCCTTTACACAAGGTAAGGCTAGAGCTCTGTTTTTCTTAAGTTTACTTTGGTTATTTTTACACTCTCTAATGCAGTTCAGCTGCCCTGTCACACTCCACTGTTGTCTGGGGGTTTCTGTGGGAGGTGTGTGCTGAGGTGACCGTGTCCCTGGCTGTGGCTGTGTGGGTGGGATGACTGACGGCTGGAGTGGAGCTGTGGCGCTGTGCCTGCATGGGACAGGGGTACAGAATCAGTGTGACTTGTGCATCTGCAAAGCAATTGCTTCTATCATGTTATTGAGGTAAAAAGGAGCTGGCAGCTGCCCCATTTACAAGAGCAATGGCTTTAGAGACTGGTTTGTTCCCCTCCCAGCACCATCCTGTCATATGGAAGGATACAGGACCTTCTCCATGGTACAGTTGTGCCGCTCTCTGTTTAGCTGTCATATTATTGAATATGATTCAGTCCTCAAACATTCTGCTTCCAAACACTCCATGTTGACCTTTAAAATCTTTCTCCCTTTATTTTTAGTTTTGCTTCTTCCTGGTATGTAGAATTTTCTTTTTCCAGCCAGTCTGCTTTATGAAGGCAGCTCTCTAGTGTAAGACTAGTTAGGGCAAGTAAAAGTTGAACAGGTTTTCTTCCTGTTTTTTCCGTTTTGGGTTGTGCTTTGTTTGGGGGGGATGCGTGGGTGGGTAATTGTTTTGGTTTTTCTGCAAGTGGCTCTTTGCAAGATTTTTCTTGAAAAGAGAAGCTTTTACTGCTCATTGGTTTTTAAAGCTCTTCTCCTCCCTGGGTTTGAACAAGCTCTCGTTATTTTAGAGCTTAGGGGCCGTAGCTGGCCGGTACCAGAGGGGACAGTGTAACATCTAGGGGCTTGTACAGAAGTTTGTACACTTGTGTAATATGTAATAGGCCTTTTCACACTTTCTGTTGAGCTTTTTACCTGTAACCTTTACTATGTTGTAAATTAAATGCAGATTTTGCCAGTTTGGAGAGTGTTAGTGTGTTCGTTCCCAGTCTGTGCTCAGCAGTCGGGACTGCTGGTTGGTTTGTGGCTGGTTGAAGGATTTCTGCTGTGGCCAAGCACAGCTTTCACTGCAAGGTCTCCTTCGTAGCAGCTGCAGCTCATAAACCCTCTCCAGCTGCTCTGGCCGTGCCCTGCATTGCTGCCCTGTCCTCCGGGCACCGTGCTTCTGCACACACAAGTAACGCTGAGCAGTGGATTTCAAACAGCAGCCACTCTTGTTTGCTGAGTGAAGTTTCACCTGGTTCTGGCATAATCCTCCCTCTGCAAAAGTTATACTTTAGAGCCTGACTTTGCTCTTCTTGTGGCTGCCCTAGCCTCTGGATTGGCCCTGGACAGTCTGAGTGCGCCTTTGTCACCCTGGGGCTCTGCAGCTTGGCCAGGACTCCCTGGGGAGAGCTGGAGTGAAAAACAGTAAACAAGGACCTGGTTAAAGATAACCCTGGTGCCTGTGGTGTAGGATTGTGAGGGATTCCCAGGCTTGGCCGAATTTAGTAATATATAGACTGTAGATGAGTATTTCTTCTCAATCAGGCAACATCCTTTACACAGCTGGGGTGGTTACATTTTTATTATTGCGTGTCAGCAGAAGGCTGAATCTTCACATTTCATGTCCAAGCTGCTGGTCTGCTGTAGGTAGAAATATTTGATACAAGTTAAGTAGGTAACCTTGTGGTCTGACAGTTTAAGTGTTGTGGTTAGCAGCTAATTTCCTGTATTAAAGGAAATAGTGAGAAGCAGTCAACTTGCATGAGAATCTAAAACACTGCAATGTGGAATGCAGAGATGGGAACAAAGAAGTGGAGAAGAATTTGCAGCTGAAAAAATGAGCTAAAGAATAATGGCAGTGTTTTCCCGGAACATCTGTCCTTGCAGCACTCACTGGATTCTCATTGTAACCCCCTTCTCTCCCTTGGTTTTGAAATACAGGAGTGCAGTGCCCAGCAGGCATCCCACGAGCTGGTAGGGAGCTGACACAAGTTCTGTTCCCAGTGAGCTGCGCAGTGAGACACCTGTGTGTTAGACTCTCATGACATGCCTGAAGGAATGATTTCTTGGGAGAGGAGGTGACTTTTCCCTGCAGCCTTTTAGGAGAGCAGGAATGGCTTCCAGCACAGGGCAGGCGAGTGCCAGCTGAAGTGGTGTGTGCTCCTGCAGTTCTACCAAGTGCTTCAAAACACTCAGTGGGGTGGGGAGAGACCACGGGGGAAGGTTGGACTGGAACAAGTGGCTTAGAAGAAGCCAAAGAACTGGGGCTGTGTGATGGCTGCCACAGGGCTCAGAAGTCAGATGCTGTTTAAGAGGATATCTTCAAAAGCAGTCTAATACAGTCAGGTAGTTTATAAGTTCTTTGATCTCAAAACTCTGTCTTAATTAAGCAATGATAGGTAAAGCAGGGGGAAAAGTTTCTGCTTTCACCTCTGCTCCACAGCAGGAGCAGCTCCTCGTTCATACCAGCTTTGTGGTGTCACTGGGACCTGCCTGCTCAGTGTAGGGGACAGGATTCTAGTGCACACAGAGAGCATGAAGTAAGGTTGTGGCAAGTTCAGGAAAGACTGGCTTCACGTGTCTTCTGTGCTCGTCTGCCTGGCATCCTGTGTGTGGGGTCACAGTTCCTGCTTCTCTGAGGAGCTCTGGCCTCCTACATCTTGTAGCTTCAGGCCCCCAGCTGCAGCCGAGCAACAGCAAAGTTCAGGACTTCAACAAGCTCTGAGGATGACTTGGGGACTGTCTGAAATCTGTGGAAACTCCAGTTGTCTGTCTGAGGTCCTGCAAGGCAATTTCTCTAGGCAATTTTTATGTTTCCCCAGTTGAATCTGGATGCCAGAAGAGCAGGGAGACCTCTTTGCTTCCTTGTAGCTGCTGTGATTGTTGTGATTTCTTTTCATCCTTGTGACCTGAAATTGGCCTGTTCAAGGGTTATTCCTGACTTCATCATGAGAACTTTTCTCAGTCCTACAGCAGAGATCTCCTGCCCTGTCCCTGAGTGCCTCTGCTTCTGTGTCACTGCTTCACTTACACTGTTTTCCAGTCACACTACATGAAGGAATTGGAGACTAAACCCTGTGGGGAGGAGGACTGGTACAATGAAAGGTGCTGAAAGCTAACCATCTTGCCTCTCTGAGCCTGGGGATGTTGTCCAGAGGCCAAGGTAATGGCTAAAAATGGGCAGAGTAAGCAAATGAGTGTCACGAGCCCAGGTGAGAAGTCTGAAGACTAGAAATAAAACCTCTGATGTCCTGTGGGGTGGAATGAAAACTAGTGGTGTGTTTTCCACAAGCACCCTACCTGAGCAGTAGGGACCTGACAGAACATCATTGTGTCTCCCTGAGCATCTGCGACAGGAACTCGGGCAGTAGCAGGCCAGCTAACAGCCCTGCCCACAGGGGAGGGGATGTCCATGAAGGCGTCCTGGTTTTGGTGCAGATCCTGAAGCTTATGTATGAGTAGCTTATGTGTTTAGTGCTTTGAATGTTTCCAAGAGACATGCAGGACTCTGGATATGATCAACCAGTCCTAACTGGAGAAGGCAGAACCACTGGTTTGGTGACCATGCTGTAAAGCTCATCTGTCTCCTCCAGAACCTGCTGCTGAAAAGCTCTTTGCTCTGCACTGACCAGCTGTAAAGGCTCCTGTGAGATGCTGCACAAGAGATGTGAAAGCTGAAATGATGCACGGGACCATCTCTGCAACGAGCTCCCCTCTGCCAGGAGACAGCCCCATGTGGGTGTTTCAGACAAGCAGGTGCTCTACAGAACCAGCTCCGCTTTACGTGTGGCACTTGCCTGCTCTTCCCTGGCTGTGCATGGTCATCAGACCGGGAGCACAGAGACCTGCGTGGCTTACAAGAAGGGTTTGCTCATTGCTTCCTCTTGGGTCATGTATGGGGTTTCTTTTTTTTTTTTTTTTTTTTTTTGTGGGAGGGGTGGAATATTAAATTACATTAATAACCAGTTTCTAGTAAAAGAGATATTTCTGCCCAGCCTGTCTTTTGCAAAAGGCAGCTGTGTGGAACTGATTATAGCCCTCTGACTAGTGGCAGTTGCTAGCCAGTTTTTACCCATTTGATATCACTGGGCCCATCTGTTAGAGAGGTTTTATGTTTTTCTTGTTATCTCTTAAAAACTCTCAGACACTCGGTACACTGAACACAACCAGCTGTACTGTGATGTAGGATTCACAGTTGATGCTGAACAGAATCCTGGTCAAAAACATTACTCATACCTAGTTCAGCACGCAAATTTCTGCAAACCACACATTTTTCCACCTATATTTTGTCCATGATGTTAATGGGTGTGTTCTGCTCTGCTCAGGCAAATGCGCAACTGGAGAGGAAAAAAGCTATTGCTTGGTTTCCTGGCTCACTGCTTGAGGCAGAAAATGGAAACTTCTGATGCAAGTCAGGTGATGCCCATCTACAAGAAGGATGACAAGGAGGATCCAGGAAACTGCAGGTCTATCAGTCTGACATTGGTGCTGGGGAAAGTTATGGAGCAGATCATCCTGAGTGCCATCGCAGGGCACATACAGGACAACCAGGTGATCAGGCCCAGTCAGAATGGGCTTGTGAAAGGCAGGTCCTGCTTGACAAACCTGATCTCCTTCTATGACAAAGTCACCTGCTTGGTGGATGAGGGAAAAGCTGTGGATGTTGTTTACTTGAACTTCAGTAAGGCCTTTGACTCTGTTTCCCACAGCATTCTCCTGGAGAAACTGGCTGCCCATGGCTTGCATGGGAGTGCTCTTCCCTGGATGCAAAGCTGGCTGGAGGTCAGGCCCAGAGAGTGGTGGTGAAAGGAGTTAAATCCAGTTGGAAGCTGGTTGTGCATGGTGTCCCCAGGGCTTGGTACTCAGGCCAGTTCTCTTTAAAATCTTTTATCAGTGACCTGGATGAGGGGATTGAGTGCACCCTTAGTCATTTCACAGATGACACCAGGTTGGGTGGGAGTGTGGATCTGCTTGGAGGTAGAAAGACCCTACAGAGGGATATGGAGAGGCTGGATGGATGGGCTGAGGCCAGCGGTGTGAGGTTCAACAAGGCCAAGTGCTGAGTCCTGCCCTTGGGTCACACCAACCCCATGGATGTTCCAGGCTGGGGGCAGAGTGGCTGGAGCTGCCCGACAGAACACTGCGGGTGTTGGTCGACTGTTAGCTGAACATGAGCCAGCAGTGTGCCCAGGTGGCCAAGGTGGCCAAAAGCATCCTGGCCTGGATCAGGAATAGTGTGGCCAGCAGGACTGGGGCAGTGACCGTCCCCCTATACTGGGCACTGGTGAGGCCCCACCTTGAAGGCAGTGTCCAGTTTTGGGCCCCTAACGGCAAGAAAGACACTGAGGGGCTGGAACAGGTCCAGAGAAGGGCAACGGAGCTGGTGAGGGGTCTGGAGAGCAAGTCTTGTGAGGAGCAGCTGAGGGAGCTGGGGGTGTTCAGCCTGGAGAAACAGGGAGTGAGGGGAGACCTTCTCGCTCTCTACAACTCCCTGAAAGGAGGGTGTAGTGAGGGGTGAGTCTCTTCTCGCAAGGAACAGGCTATAGGACAAGAGGGAACAGCCTCAAGTTATACCAGGGGAGGTTTAGATTAGATATTAGGAAAAAATTCTTCGCTGAAAGGGTTGTCAAGTCTTAGAAGAGGCTGCCCAGGGAAGTAGTAGAGTCATCATCCCTGGAGGTGTTTAAAAGATGCGTAGACATGGTGCTGGGGGACATTGGCTAGTGGTAGCTTGGCAGTGCTGGGTCCCCTGCACCTACTACTGTCCGTCTCATCACCCTTATTAGAGCCTCAGCAGGGTAAGAGGCAAAACCATTTGTGGGTCCTGGTTCTCCCACACTCTTCTAGAGACATGTCTTCTGCAGGGAGAGAATGCTGGGTTAGTCTTAGCACAGCGCTGGGTTGTGGATGGCAGGGGAGCACCTGTGGGCTTGGACAGTTGAGCGTGGACAGGATCATCAAGGGACTGTATGTGACACTCTGGTGCCACCAGGGCCTTCTGCTCCCACTGTTCCCCCTTTCCTGGCCTTTCTGCTGCACAGCCTCTCTGGTCTTGGACACAAGCTGCGTCCTGCTTCCTGCCATAAGCAGTTCTATCACTTGATGCTTCCCTTTCTTCTGCACGTGCTGCTGAGTCAGAGAATCTCTACGTGCTGCCCTGCTGTCAGAGAGGATCCCTCAGTAGGGAGCACCTGCTGGACAGGATCTGAATTTGAAGTCGAAGAAGAGGAGAGGGTACTCACAGAGGAGACCATGTGTCTAACCGAAGCCTAAGCCACCCTGATGTCAGGCTCTGGGTGGCTGATGTGGAAACGCCTCCTATACCTCGGTGCCTGCAGAGACCTTTCTTGCTGTGAGGAAGCAAGGGCTGTTTTTGGGAAAGGGCATGTGCTGGTTTCGGTTAGCATGTGAAATACAGCAGCAGTTCTCAGGGCCCTGCCATGGCCTGTCCCCCTCCCTCACAGGCAGCGCGGGCTCCGCGGGGGGAAGTGAAAACATTCCACTCAGTTATTCACCTCAGGGCCTTGGCTGTGTTTGGGGTGACAGAGCCCTGACACGTTCCCTGCATTTTCCAACTGTTCTGGTCTTCCCAGAGACATCCCAAACCCCATGAGACAGCTACACACACTTCTGCAAAGCAGCCACCTCCTTCCAGCCATCCCTTGATGAAGGCGGGCTGAAGGCCAAGCTCCCAGGAGAGCACAGCAGGCATCGTTGGCCCTAAAGCAGAGCCGCTCCTCAGCTCAAGAACACATCTCTGCCTCTCCTCATTCCCCTTTCCCTGCAGCTCTTCCCCATCCTTGAAGAAAAGATGCTGCTTCTTCCTTGGCTCTGACTCGCACTGGCCCAATCCTGCCTCTTTGCTGCTGGAGCTCAGCAGCCTGGAGTCCTGCTCCTGGAAGCCTCTTTCAGGCTAGAGCCAGCGGGCTTTTGAGCTGACCATGATTGCCTTCCATGGCCATGCTTATTGTAACTGTGTCCGGGGCTTGGACACCTCTATGACCCTGTGTATTTTTCCGGACTTCCCATGGAGATTTGCACGCTGGGTCCTCAGCTGCCCTTTCACAGCTGTGCTCTGCAGCCGGGATATCAGCATCCCCCTTGAGCATGTCTCCCTCCATCGCTCACCTGGGATATCGAGGGCCCTGGGAATGGGGGCTGCTGGACGTGTCAATGAGCAGAGCTCTGGGGAGCTGCATGAGCACGGGATGTTGTTGAGTGTTCGTTATCACGTCCTGGGAGGAAACCTCAGCAGAGAGCAGGCAGTGTTTGGTATCTTCTCCAACCACAATTGGCTTGTTACATGAGAACCATGGGCTACTCAGCTGTCCAGCTTAGGCCACTCGGTGTTTCTGGCTCTTGAAGTGACATTTTATTTTCAGACATATTTTTCTCTGGCTGATTTTCAAGCTAATTCCTTCTGTTCCCTGACCACTCCTGTTTTCCCCAGACAGGCAGAAGAGCACACGGTGGCTGTGGCCGTGCTTTTCTGTTTTGAACTAGACCAGCACATCATCTGGGGAAACCCTCATTCTCTTCCTGCAGCTGCAAACACAGGTCTCAGTAGTACCAAAATACACACCCTGCCTTGCCAGGGATGCCCACCATGACCACCCTCACCTGTTCCCTGCAGAGACACCCTGGAGTCAGCTTTGCCACCGGGGGTTTGGGCTGTCCAGGCAAGTGGCTGGTTCCTCAGGGCCTGTTTGGGAATGGAGGAATGGGAACGATGTCCCGAGACCTTTGCTGTTGGCTGTTCAATTTACCCTGTGATGTCCAGAGCAATACATCTCTTCAGCCCCTCCCTGGACTCTGCCTTCAAGCACCAAAATACCCCCAGAGGGGCAAGCTCTGCAGATCTGGGATCTTCTCTCTATTATACTGAGAGTTTCCTGGCCTCCCATGGTTAGTCTGATCCTGCCCTTTAGAGGTTCTTGACACTGTTTGATACAACTTTGTACCAATGAAGTGTATTTTGTTATTTATCCCAGGCACTGTGTCCCGTTCCCACTTCTTGATGATGCAGCTGATAGCATCTAAACTTCTGCTGCTTGTATTCTTCCACCCACTTTAGCTTCATTGCTCTAGTTTCACATGGGCTTGTGTGCAGCTGCCCTGCTGTAAATCTTGCCATGTCCCATCAGCATGTGCTCAGTATCAATGCACCTTCTACAGTGATGCTGAGCCTGCCTGTCTGGGACAGTCTGTCCTGCTGGGCAACAGCCTAAAGAGGGCTGGTACATGGCAGTTCCTGCTTCTCTTCCTCAGGCTGAAATGCACAACACCAAACCCATGCTCTTGCTGTGAACATGCACGACTAAGACCGGGTCACGGCTGATGGCTCAAGGGAAGCCATCCCTCCCGCCTGCCTGCACTGGGAACAGCAGACCCAGTGTTGAACCCTGAGTTCAAGGAGAAGGATGAGGGAGAAGAACCACCAAAGGCCAACCAATTTAGGGCTGAGTACGTGATCTACAAGGAGTGTTTAAGGCAGCTGGGATGGGTTTGTCTGGTGAAGAGGAGAAGGACAATCTCATAGCAGCCAACAGCTGCTTGAAGGACGGTTTTGCTGATAACGGAGCCAAATTCTTCCTAGCAGTGGCTGACATGATAGTGAGGGCCAGTGGCCACATCCCCAGCTTGGGAGCTGCAGGCTGGGCATTAGGAAAACATCTCTGGGAGGGTGGTGCAGCCCTTTAACAGATCACCAGAGAGGTGGAAGGTCTCCATCCTTGTAGGATGCCTTTCTTCAAGTTTCTTTTCTACATTAAGTCCTGTCCTGCTCCTGTTCTTAACTCACAGCTTTGGTTTTATTTGTAGGGCAAGTTAAAGGAAACGTTACAAAGATGAAGCTCATCAGGAGCAGCAGCTCTCAGAACTGCAGTTTCCACCTTGTCGGCCCCAGGGACTGTGCTCGGCTGTTTTGGCGGAGGACAGGGCTTGTCTCTGCAGAGAGACGGATGGGTGCTGCTGCCTGTCCTGGAGGTGCGGGAATTTGGCTCTACGGTCCACAGTGCCACGCAGCCCAGACTCCCTGACTGCCCTCTCTCCCACACACTGAACATCAGCCAGAGCAGGGGGCACAGGATGTCTGTACAGGGGGAAAGTTGGGTTTGAAAGCCCAGCGGTGAGCGGGATGGAAGTCCCCGTGTGTGTATAAGGGGTGAGGGCTGTCTGGACACAGCCCTGTGCTCTCTCTGGTGTGGTCTGCCTGGACCTGCCCTCTGCTCCACCACACCATCACTCCCTCTGGCCCAGCCACAGAGGGGCAGGGCAGGCTGGTACATGGAGGGACACAATGGGGACAGCCTGAGGAGGACCGTGCCTTCACCCTCCTTCAGCACCAGTGGCACCACCAGGACCGGCACTGGAGGACACAAAGCCATGATGGGGGCCAGGAAGGGGGTTGTCCCAGCAGCACCTCGGTCAGTCTGTGCAGGCTGGAGAGTTGCTGGCAGCAGAGTCTAACACCAGAGAGGGAACTTACCACTGCCAGAAGCAGAAGTGAAAGGCAAGCAGAAGTGAAATCAGAGCCCAGAGCTGCTTCCCACGCGGTTCCCTCTCTGCAGTGCCCCAGAGCACCCGGCAGCACCGCCATGGAGCCCCTCTCCTTCCAGGAATACATCTGCTCCCTGGATCCCGCCACCCTGCCCCGTGTCCTCAGGATTTGTGCCGGTGTCTACTTCCAAGGTGAGTGCTGGCTGCCTGTAAAGGGTGCTCCAGGGTGCCCCACCTCCTCCCGCTGTGCCCCTGCACCCCCGGCTCTCCCCTCCTGCCTTCAAGATGGCTGGTCCCTGCTACGGGGGTGTCTCTGCTAGGGAGAGGCATGGGTCCTCGCACCACCAACGGACACTGGTGCCTAAGGTACAGCTGCTTGCAAAAACACTTTTCTATACCCAGTGCCCACACAGCTGGGTGCCCCAGAGTATTCAGTCACACTGCTAGGAAAGTGGTGGGGCACCAAAAACCATCCAAGCTGGTCCTCCACTTCATGCACAGCTCTGGTCCCAGGCAGGGAGTCATCTGCTGGTGGTGGATCTGGCAGGGGTGGAGGCCACAGGGTGGGTAGTGGAGGAAGGTGGGAGTGGAGTTGCCCCTGGCCCCGGTGCTGGGAGTTCAGCAAGGGCATAGAGAGCAGCCTGGTCTGAGCTCTCTAATTCCTCCCGGGCCATGACCCTGGAGACATCTTAGGTCAAGGAGAAGCCTTGAGCAGTATCAGCTGGTGGCAATGATGGTGGTGAAACAGAGCCAGAAATAAGCAAGTGCTTTTCCTGGAATTCTGGGGCTCCCAAAAAAGCTGGGAATGGGCAGCAGGATCCTGGCAACACCAACGTGGCAGTAACCATCAGGATTTGTAACCATCAGGATTTGTAGAACTTGTAGCATTTGTTTAGGTTTAACTAAGTTTTAAAGAGTAGGACAAGTGGTTGGGGTGGTCTCACTCTGCTTCTCTGTAGCTTGGTTAGGATGGATGATTAGTTTTCCCAAATGCTTCTGGCGGCCTCAATAACATTTAACATTGTTAAATGAGTAAAACTGCTACTGTTCCAACAACAGCAGTCAATTTGTTCAGCAGTTGCTGGTAATCATGGTGAGGCAGCTGGTGTTTTCTGCTTCACAAAGCAAGCAGTCGTGAGTTCATCTCAGGAAGGGTGAAGGTTTGGTAGCAGCTCAATGAATGCAGATTTATGGGCAGAAGAGGGTATTGCTTGCTTTGGAGAGTATCATGATGTGGTAGCATAGCCTGAGGAGCTCCTGCTCCAGGAAAGGCTCAGCTACCCCCTTGGCAGCGTGATCAATCACTGACTCATTCCCACCCCATTTCTTGTGTGAGTTACAGCAGTTCAGCCTCCACCCATTCTGTCGTGCTCTTCTGCACTGCTTTTCTCTTCCGTTACAACCCCTGCACACTTACCAGCACTGGGAGCTTCCCAGGACACGGGCTGTATAAGCTTCCAGGTATTCCTGATTCCTTAGCAATAAGCATCAGCCCAACAAAGACCCTTTAGCCAACCTCCCAGGTGTGAATTCACTTGGCTGCTGGTGACCAGTGCTGGACCTCACAGATGGGTCAGAGTGCACTGGGGGTGAATCGGTGTTGCACCCTGCAGGTATGCCCTCCTGCACTGATGATGTATCTTGAACACCTCTGAATTTCCCACCACTACTGATGATCTCATTTGTACTAGGATTGTATTAGCAAAAATTTGTGGGTGTTCCTAAGATGTTAAAAAACTGCTGCTGGTCTCAGCTCCTTCTTGGGGCCTTCTCCCAGCCACACGCTCCGCCTCCTCTGTGTTCTTCGTCCAGCTTTATGTTGCTAAACAGCTCCGGCTGATGCTGTGGTAGAGCCAAGGAGTGCTTTTGGGTCCTGTGCAGGGCATCCACAGCCATGTGTGTCTGTGTGTCCTGTTGCCAACCAAGGGGACCAGCCATGCCATGTGCGCGTGGGGGTAACCAGGTCTCTGCACCCAGGGTGTGAGACACCTTTGTGCAGCCGTGAGGCAGGGCAGCCTGGTGGTGGGTTTTCTCCCTTTTCAGGCCATGCCCTCAATGTTGTCACAGCATGAGAGGGCATGGGAGGACTGGAGGGTGGGGAGTGGGGCTTACACAGTGTGCAATACTTTGTGAAACTTCCTCGCTTTCATATACCTCTTCCTGTGGTTTATTTTTTCACATTTATTTCCACCTCGAGGTTCCCCCACTCCCCCTGGGCAGGCACTCTCCTGGCCGTTCCCACCTGCACTCCACAGGTGTCGGTGGTCAGTGGTGGGGCAGTCCCTGCAGCACCGTCCATCCCCCCTGCGCTCGGGCACCAATACCCAGCATGGGGACACCAGCCCATCTCTGGCAGTGTGTCCAGCCCTGGCTCCGTCTGTCCTGCCCAGACCTGCCAAGGCGGCTGTCAGTGCCAAGGCCCTAAACCAACATGTTCCCACTGTGGCCCAACGCACCAGCTTGCCCCGTTCACCAGGTGAATCTGTGCCAGCCCCAGCTCTGTCCACACTGAGCCCATGGACCAGCCCTTCCCCAAATAGCCACCCTCCTTCCCCAGCACCTTCCACCCCCATCCCAAGGCCCCCATCTGCAGTCCCAGGTGGCGGCAGTCCCCTTGGCCCCATGACAGGCACTGGGGCTTCCTCAGGGATGTCCGTGCACACATGAGTACCAGGACACCCAGGCTTGGATCATATCTCAGAAGGACAAAGCCTGTGGCCAGGACCAGGCCAGGGTCAGGCCTCTCCCCACTGCCCAGGGACCTTACCACAGCTGGCCAGGCAGGGGTTCCCACGATGTAACTGGCATTTGTTAAAGGTGCACCCCATGAGTATCTCTCATGGGACTCAGTAAATCACTGAGGTTGGCAGGGCCAGATCACCCAGGCAACCCCCAGTTCAAGCGGGGTCAGCAGGAGCTGGTTGCTCATGACTCTGTCCAGGCAGAGTTTGATTATCTCCAATGGTGGAGACACTGGAGATGGTGGAGACTCCACAGCCTCTCTGGGCAACCTGTCCTCGTGCTTGACCACCATCACAGTAAAAAAATGTTTCTTGCATTCAGAGGAAGTTTTACATGTTCCAGTTTGTGCCCATTGCCTCTGGTCCT
>JAOTQQ010000009.1:7774490-7785355 GCA_026546715.1 Gallinago undulata
ACTGGACACAGGATTCCAGTTGTGGCCTCACCAGTGCAGAGCAGAGGGGGAGAATGACCTCCCTCCACCTACTGGCCCAATAGACTTTCCCAAGAGAAATTCTCAAGAGACTTTTCAAAACAGCCACATCTTTGATGGGTTTTCTGCCTTGGCTGCTCCCAAAGCTTTTAAAGAAGCGCCTTCATAAGTAAGCGGTGCTTACATCAGTGTCAACCCACTGCCTGACATCCATGGGGGCTGCTGTCATGTCGTCCACTTTGTAGAGGATGTTCGTGGGCGCTTTCTCGGCGTGCCGGATGATGCCCACGATGGTGACCTGCGCGGGAAGAGGGAAAGGTTCGCCCGGGAAACGCGCCCGGTTCCCCTGCAGCCTTCTGCTCCCCCCGCGCCCACCTGGGAGATTTCCACGTCGCAGACCCGGAAGGTCTCCTCCACCTGCTCGGCCGCCAGCAGCTGGGACACGGTGCAGGGCACGATGTTCTGGGAGCGGCTCCTCTGCAAGGGTCGGCGGGACCGTCAGCGCCGCCGGGGGCCGTCAGCGCTCCCCCTCCCCCCGCCCCGCCGCGGGCCCGCTCCCGGCCTACCTGCTTCTTCTCCGCCTGGGTGGCGGAGAGGGAGCTGAAGCCGCCCGGGGACTGCACATAGCCCCCCGCGGGCCCGGAGACGCCCGCGGTGCCATATCCGATGTCGAAGGCACCTGAGGGGGCAGAAGGAGAGCCCGTGAGGCGCTGGTGGTGACGCACCCTCCGTCCTTATAGCCGCCGCCGCCGCCGCCATCATGGGGCGCGGCGACGGCCTCCACCCCCTGGCTCCGGCGGCCCCGAACACCCCACGCCAACCTAGGCCGCCATCCCGCCATCCTACCCCCCCCGAACCCCCCGGCCGCCCCCGCCGCACCGTGCCCGCTCCACATGGCGGCTGCCGAACGTCCGGCGCCCGCCAACCCGCGCGCACCGCCCACTCCGCGCGCCGCCGACCCCTAGCCAATTCGTGGGCGCCGCTCTGCTGGCCGAAAGCCAATCACGACCCTCCGTCTTCTGGCTCCCGCCAATGGGAGGAGGCTGCGGGGAAGCGGCCGGCGCCATTTTGAGTGAGGGAGCTGCCCGGCGGCGCTGAGGTGAGGGAGGAGCCCAGCCCAGCCCAGCCCAGCCCAGCCCAGCCCAGCCCAGCATAGCATAGCATAGCATAGCATAGCATAGCATAGCATAGCATGCAGCGCCTCATGCAGCTTGTCGTGCTTCTCCTACTCTGCCCGCTGGCCGTAGCCCTGTCAGGTAAGGGGGGGCCGCCCGCCGCGCTGTCCTACCGGCCGGCCGGCCGGGGAACCCCGAGCGGCACCCGGCAGCAACTCCTCGCCCCCCACCCCGCTGAGCCTCGGCGTCTCCCGGCGGGTGCAGGGCGTTTCTGGCACATCACCGACCTCCACTGGGACCCCGACTACGAGGCGGCGGCGGCCGCCGGGCAGGAGTGCCCGTCGGGGGGCTCCCGCGCCGGCCCCGCCGCCGGGCCCTGGGGCAGCTACCTCTGCGACGCGCCCTGGCGCCTGCTCGCCTCCGCTGCCAGCGCCATGCGGAGCTTCCTTCCGCGGCCGGACTTCGTCCTGTGGACCGGGTGAGGACAGAACGGGTCCGGGATGGGGCAGGGTCCTGCCGGATGCCCCCAGTCGGACGGGCTCGGAACCCACTCGCTGCAGGGACGCTCCTCAGCTCACTGCCTTCAGCCTCCCACTGCAGCTCTGGAGACTGAGGGACGGTGTCTGCCTCTTCAGACAACTGCTTCTCCCATAGAAGAAACACCAAATACTGCAGGAATTGGCAGTGGGGGTTCTGGGGTTGTGCGTAGATCTCGGGCTGGGGTGCGATCCTGCCTGCTCAGAGAGTTCCCAGGGTTTGGAGAGGAGAAGGGGTGGCTGGAGGGCCGACGCCTAAGGACCTTGTGATGGATCCAGGGCTCTTTACACAGTAACCGTTTTGGAGAGGTGAGATATGGATATGGTTTATAATGCAAAATAGGGTTTGGGGGAGAGCATAGCCTTGATGAGGTCTCTTTACGACAAGCAAGAGGCTCCCACCAAGCCCCAGCAGTGAGAAACAGTAAGGTAAGGAAAGGATCACAGCTCCCAGTCCTTCCTTTTTTCTGTTGTTGATAGCCCTGTCTGACTTCACACAAACTCTGAGTACCTGAAATGCTTGGAGGAAGGGTTGGACTCTTTCTGGTGCGCCGAGTCCTGCCTGTTAGAGGCAGTGGGAGGAGAGAATTGCAAAACAGACTTGCGGCTTTTCTTTGGACTGTAAAGAGGCACCTGGGAGACTTGTCTCAAAAGGGGATGTTTTGCTTTAGAAGTGTGAGAAACCTCCTCAATGTGGCATGTTTTCTCCTAGTATGTCTCCAGAAGTGGGTACCCTATTCCACAGGAGGTCTCAGTAGGACTTACAGGCAGTAAAAGCTTTATTTTGCATGATCATTGTAAATGTATATGTCCCATTGTAATGTTTGCTTTTCTTCTGACAGGGCAACATCAACTTTTAATCTGCTATAGCCTCCACAAGTCTGCTGCACTGGGGGAATTCCTTTGTCCTATTTTAATGAGAGTTGTTATCCTGCTGTTCAAACAGCTTTGCAAACAGCTTTGCTTCCTTATTGCTGATCAGATGTTGATGTGAGATTGCAAAATATTGTTCCTTGCAATATTTCCAGTCAGCTTTAGTGTTTATTAAATGCAGTGAGGCAGAGTGAGCCTTCACTTTCAATGCTTGTGTATAGGGTTTTCAAGGTAGAATAAAGTGGAGCCCCTTTTCACTTTGAGCAATTCCTTGAAACTCCTTCAGTGCCTTGGCCAGCCAGCATAGTGCTGGTTCCTGACCCCAAAAGCTTCAACTTTATTTTCCAAGAGGCACAAGGAGAAGTAAGCGAGTTTCTCTGCCTTGCTTATCCTTTTAGGCATATGCCCTGTTAGTCACAGACAGTGACTGTGTTGCTTTTATTTTTCTAGAGATGATACTCCTCACGTCCCCAATGAGAAGCTTGGAGAAGAAAAAGTTCTGCACATAATAGAAAAGTTGACTTCTCTGATAAAAGAGACCTTTCCAGGTAGGATTTGAGGAGATGAGAAGGGGGAATTACCAGGACAGAGATATTACATAATTGGGAAGGAAAAGGGCACAAAAGGGCTGTGGTCGCTAGGACTTGTTTGTCCTCTCTCTGGTTGCTGTGTGGCATGAGGCATGTCTGAATTAAAGCATCTGATGCACACTTATTGTTTCAGGTTAGCTCACTCAGAAGAGAGGAAAATAAACGTTTCTGTAATTAGTCATTAAGACAGAAAAGGCTGCATGATTTCTTCAGAGTTAATCCATATCAGTAGTGGGGGAAGGAGTGTTATTGATGGTGAAAGCTCACTGATTCATCTGTAAAGCCATACATCTGAGGTGGCTTGTCCCGAGGAAGGATGGTCTTTGCAGTGTTGTACCCCCAGTCAATGCAGCCACACAGCTGGGCTGTGGATCATTCATCTTCGCAAAGCGCTGAAGACATGCTGTGAGTCCGTGAGTGCCTCGTGGAGCTTTGGTGCTGAGGAACTCTGAAGCAAGCATGGATTCCTCTGTGCCTCCTTATCTCTGTCTCTAGGTACTAAAGTCTACGCAGCAATGGGCAATCATGACTTCCACCCCAAGAATCAGTTTCCAGGGAAGGAGCACAGGATCTACAACCGAACAGCTGAGCTGTGGCGGCCCTGGCTGAATGATACTTCTGTTCCCCTTTTCAGAGCAGGTATGATACCACTGGCTCACGTCGGCAGCACTCCAGGGAGATAGGGTGGTTAGAAGAATACCACAAATAGTTTTCCCTGCTTCTATGCTCAGAGCAACAGTATTTGTAAGGTATTTGTAGAAAAAAGGTCCAATTTAATGCTTATTTCTGGCACTGAGTTCTCCTGCATGTGAGAAAATAAATTTATTTATGCTTTAGTCTCTCCTGCTTTCCTTGAGTTACTGGAAAGTGTCCCTACAGGGAATTGAGTCCAAGCTTAGTGGAAGAAAAAAAATCTTTTAAGAAAGCTGCTGGTGCAGGCCAGCACTGTGGCTCTCCAGGGCTGCCCAGCTTCTTGTGCTGCACACTGTCCCCACCCAGGGTCTGCCTTCACCTGGGGAGGCGTAACACAATGAGAGGTACAGAGGGGGAGGCATCGCTCCAGATCCCCATCCTGGAGTGGTCAGAGCGCTTCTAGCATCTTGTCCAGACAGTGACTCTGCCAAGGAGGGCTGAGAGGGATGGAAGCAAAGGGATCTAGGGTCACAGAAACCAGCATGACCATACATCCAGCTCTTTCCTGGCTGGTTGCATTTTTCAGGAGCTTTCTACAGTGAGAAGCTGCTCAGCCCAAGGACAAAGGGGCGAATGGTTGTCCTCAATACCAATCTGTACTACGACCAGAATGACGAGACAGCTGGTGAGGAAGATCCTGGAGGGCAGTTCCAGTGGCTGGAAGAAACACTGACCAATGCCTCTAGAACAGATGAAAAGGTATTGAAAGAAATTAATAATCAAACTTTGTAGATGGCATCTCCCAGCCTGGAAGCTCTGCTCACTCCTGCTCTCCACTCTGTGCAGTCACAGCAAGCTCATGCTCTGTGTGAAGAAGCATGGGCTTTGCATTCAGTGCAACTCTTTGCTTTTGTAGGTCTACATCGTGGGGCACGTCCCTCCTGGCTTCTTCGAGAAGAAACGAGGCAAGCCCTGGTTCCGGAGTGGCTTTAATGAACGATACTTGAAAATTGTGCAGAAGCACCACAGAGTGATTGCTGCCCAGTTTTTTGGGCATCATCACACAGACAGCTTTCGGATGTTTTACAGTGATACAGGTACTGGTTCTGGCCATGCAAGCACTTCCATGATAACTCTGCCAACCCCCAGAAAGTTGCTGTTGATGAGAGTTTTCAGTGGCTGTTAGCTGAATGCAGCTTAGAGGCCAGAAAAGGCCTGTGAAATGCGTTAGTCAACAAGAGACAGCAGTGGCTCTGATCTCCACTCCCAGACTGTAGCTCCAGCCCTCCTTCCTGATTACCCTCAAATTCTGTCATTTCCCCTCAATGCCTTGCAAATTCTCTCATGCTCCCTATTGATACGAATTGGACACGAACTGAGACATAAGGGAGCAGTTACCAATCTCTGCACTGGGGTTACGGGTAGTACTCTGGATCTCTTTGGCTGAGTGTGGTTCTTTTGCACACCCTCACTGCAGAAGTCTTTGGCAGCAGTGGAAGGCCTGTTCTCAGCCACAGCAGTCCCTGATGCCATTCGATGTGCTGATTTACGCATGTACTGTTGTGAGAGAGATGCTGTTTGCAGTATGAGGTTCCCAGAGTACTCACTGCAGTGTGGGCAGGGTGTGATACAAGCCAGGGTCTCCCATTCATGGATTGCTTTGCCTTTCTGTTAAGGTTCTCCAATCAATGTCATGTTCTTGGCCCCTGGAGTGACACCCTGGAAAACAACATTGCCTGGAGTGAACAATGGAGCCAACAACCCTGGGATCCGGGTGGTCGACTATGATCCAGACACCCTTCAGGTGTTGGTAGGGAATCCCCATGTGCTGCACACTGCAGTTCTAGAAGATTACTTCAGTTCCTCCTTGTGGGTTTAACAGATAGGACTACAGGAGCCAAGTGGCTACATAGGAGAGGACCTCGACCAAGATATTTCAGCTTCGTGGCTAAGTACAAAGATTTAGTAAGGAGCATCAAGGTGACTGCAGTGAGCTGGGCCAGGCCTTCTGCTGGGATGACTTCCCCAGGGCAGTGCAGGACAGGCTTTGTTGTGTTCTTTGTGTCTTTAGTTAGATCTCCTTTGACATGTACATTACTACCCAGGTAACGTGTATTGCAGAGCTTATCTTTGGAGACTGACAGACTTGTCCCTCCAAAAACTTTTAACTCTCTAGAAAATTACTTGCCCACCCCACCCGCACTTGCTAAATTGATTCATTTGTAATCAATCTGAATTTAGGTGAATTGGACATGCCACTTTTGTTTCCTCAGTCTCTTATTTGCAAAGAGGTAGACGATGGGGTGTTTGTGCCTTTCTTTGCATTTGATAAAGCAGCTCTATACAGGATGTGTTTACAAGTTTATAGCATGAGAAATGAATGCTAAAATACACTGTGGAAGGCTGGGGAACTAGTGAAGCAGAGAGAAAAAGGACAAGAGACTGAGAACAGATGTTGTCAAAAACTTCAGTTTGTTCACAGTTGAGAAAATAACTTCACTCAGTAACGCTGCTTCTGCCAGTGGACAGTGTTGGTAGTAAATAATAGAGTGATTCTGAAGCAGGCTCAAAATTCCTGTTGTTTGGAGATAAAAGTCAAGCAGAGAAAAGCCATCCCTTCATCCCTCACGAAACAGGGTGCTTTTGTGGTGAGCTCTGGAGGCTCTCACGGGAGGTGTCTGTCCCCAGGTTCACATCTCCGTAGGAAGCACCTGTAGGAGGCAGCTCCCCTGTCGCTGGGCAGGGAGAAGCGCTGCTGCGGTGAACACACATGTCTGCAGTGCTTCACACCAGCGCCTGGGAGAGGGGCTGATCACATCCAAGGCAAACATTTCACTCGAGGCCTGGTCTTTTCCTGATTGCTCCTAGTTCTGGTTTTTTCTCCCTGCAGGATATGGTGACTTACTACTTGAACCTAACTCATGCCAACATGGTGAATGCAACGTGGGAGGAAGAGTATAGGCTGAGAGAAGCCTTCCAAGTCCCTGATGGCTCTGCGCACTCCATGCAAACGGTGCTGGAGAGGATATCAAAGGACCCACACTATCTCCAGCAGTACTACAAGTTTAACTCTGTCAGATATGACCTCAGCCCTTGCAAGGAGGACTGCCGCGTTGATCATGTTTGTGCCATCAGGGAAGTTGATTTTACAAAATACAATGAGTGTATTAAAAACAGGAGCTCTGCCTCTGCCATCATTGATGTTTGGCTTTTATTATTCTCCTTGCTCTTAGGACTTTTGAGTCCCCAGCAAGCGCTGTAATGACGGAGAGCAAGAGCGAATGAAGAGAGCACAAGTTCACGATGCACATCAATCAGCAATTGCGAATGTTTTTGACATTGAGAACTTACAAATCAAGACAAAATCAATGACTTTTGGTAAAAGCTCTATGATGTGGATTTGAAATCTTCTGGAAAAGCTTCATGTATCAGGAAAGGACAGTGATTGCTACAAAGTCTTTTTTGTGCCAGACTGACCTGCATCAGGGAGTGTGTCTCCCATCTGCCCTGGCTTCTGAGGTAGTCTCACAAATCAGATCAAGACCAGGCCTCCCCATGGACTTTAACTTACCAAGGATGGGAGCTGTGAGCTGCCACATGTTCCCGAGGAGTCTGCTGCCAGGTGGATTCCTCTTGTTGGCACATGCTTCTCTTCTGGAAAGACCACACAACTGGTGACCCAGAAGGTCTTGTTTTGGTGGCCTTGCCTTTGGCTTATGAGCAAAGCTGGGTGGGATTAGTCCTTCCTTTGATGGTGGATGAACTTCCGTAAATTTGGGCCGTGACTTACACCTGTCAGTGCCCAAAATGAGGCTTCAGGGTAAGAAGCTTGATTATTATCTTTCTTAATAGTTGATGATACCTCTGATAATAATTGATTATATCTCTGTGTCTGGCGAGATCATGGAGCAGATCATCCTGGAAACGTGGAAAATAAGGAGGGGATTGGTGACAGCCAGTATGGCTTCACTAAGGGCAAATCATGCCTGACAAATTTGGTGGCCTTCTACAAGGAGATACAGAGGTGGTGGACAAGGGAAGAGGAACCGACATCATCGAGCTGGACTTGTGCAAAGCATTTGACACTGTCCTGGCACTAACACAACATCATTGTCTCTAAATTGGAGAGACATGGATTTAATGGATGGACCACTCAGTGGGTGAGGAATTGGCTGGATGGCCACACTCAAAGGGTTGTGATCAATGGCTCAATGTGCAAGTGATCAGCGGTGTTCCTCAGGAGTCAGTACTGGGACCGGGGCTGTTTAACATCTTTGTTGGCAGCATGGACAGTGGGATTGAGTGCACCCTCAGCAAGTTTGCTGATGACATCAAGCTGTGTGTCATGGTCAACACGCTGGAGGGAGGGGCTGCCATCCAGAGGGACCTGGACAGTCTGGAAAGGTGGGCCTGTGTGAACCTCATGGGTCACACATGGGTCAGGGCACCTGGTCAGGGTAATCCCAAGCACAAATACAGGCTGGGTGGAGAATGTGTCCTGCCTGGACACATTCCCGTGCAACCTGCTCTAGGTGGACCTGCTTTGTCAGGGGGTTTGGACGAGATTATCTCCAGAGGTCCCTTCCAACCCCGTATCATTCTGTGATTCATTCTGTGAGAATGGCTGGAGAGCAGCCCTGAGGAGAAGGACTTGGAGGTGCTGGTGGGTGAGAAGCTCCACCTGCCCCAGCAACATGCCCTGGCAGCCCAGAAACCACCCGCATGCTGGACTGCGTCCCCAGCAGGGCAAGGGGGGGGGATTCTGCCCCTCTGCACCGCTCTGGGGAGACACCCCCTTCAGTGCTGCCTCCAGCTCTGGGGGCACCAACTTCAGAAGGCCATGGAGCTGTTGGAGCGGGGCCAGAGGAGGCCACGGAGATGCTGGGAGGGCTGGAGCCCCTCTGCTGGGAAGGGGGGGGCTGGGAGAGTTGGGGGGGTTCAGCCTGGAGAAGAGAAGGCTCCAGGGAGACCTTAGAGCCCCTTCCAGTCCCTCAAGGTGCTCCAGGAAAGCTGGGGCGGGACTCTGGGTCAGGGAGGGGAGCCATAGGATGAGGGGGAACAGTTTGGAACTGAAAGAGGGGAGATGTAGATTAAGTGTCAGGAAGAAACTCTGTACTCTGAGGGTGGGGAGACACCTATTTATTTGAGATCCTTTCCAACCCAAATCATTCTATGGTTATTATTTTTTAAAGTTTTTATTTATTGTCCCCCAATTGCTGAGCATAAACAACTCTTCCTTTCTGTGCTCTCTTAACTCACTGAAGTTAGTTTCTTCCTTCAACTGGGTGTTGCGAGGTGACTGTGGCCGCTTTGCCATCTGGAGACACTGACTGCTTTGGTGCTTTGCCAGCCTGGGGCTCTGCTGGCTTCACCCCAACCTCGGGGGAACCAGCACAGAGTGTTGGAAGGGGGGTTGGGACTAGATTATTTTTAAGGTCTCTTCCAACCCAGCCCATTCTATGGCTCTGTGGTGTGGGACCCTTTAGTTGCGGGTAAATGTGGCCCAGCGGGAGCACTGGTGTTGCCAAGGTCCCGGGGGGAATTGTGCTCGGCACACGCAGCGTGAGCCTGGGTGGGCGGCAGCGCCGGCGGCTCCGCAGCTGCTCTGGCTTCTGCCAGACAGGGTTGCGGGTGAGGAGCCGGCCCTGAGCGGGGCCCCCTGGCCCAAGCACACCAGAGCGGAGCTGTGGCCAATGGCCGCAGGGAATGGGTGCCCATGTGGGAAACGGGGCGAGGGCACAGCTGCAGTTGGTGTTTGGCCCTCGGTACCCCTCAGAGGATGTGCCGGAGCCGTGCTGCTGGGGCACGGGAGTCAGGGCCAGCGTGTGTCACAGAGGGAAATACTTGACACGGTTATGATTTACCAGCAATTTATTAATAATTTGACGTAGATCAAGAGTTATGTTTTAGCAGCACTTAATCATTAACGGATTTAAGGATTTACAAGATGATTTAATAAAATAATTGAACAGTGACTAAATTACGGGTTTGAAGATGGCAAAATTCACATTAATTTACTATAAGGTATCCTAAATCAATACATACAGGTATAGGCACAAACATACAAACACACAACACTTAGAGGGTCGCGCACACTCCTGCACCTGAGCTATAACTAACGACTAAAGATTGGATCCCTTCACAGCAGGGGGCTCCCAGGAGGCACCGGGACACGTATGTGGATGCAGTGACACACAGGCGCACCCTTCGTGTCAGAGCTGCAGCGGAGGGGGGGAGCCAAGAGTTAAAATCTCCCTCTTCCTGTTCGGAGCAAATCCTCCCTCTGTGTCAGCGATAACTGGGACTGGACGGAGCTGACTCACCCCAGCCTCCCTGGCCCCCACATTTGCCCACACGGCTCCTGGCTCAGGGGAGGTGCTGGCCACAGCCCTCTGCCAGCCAGGAGAGCTCTAAGGGTCTCGCTGGAATCCCTCCTTCCAGGGCCTGAGATAACTGACCTTCCTCAGGTATTTTCCCAGTCTGACCCAACTGGGATGACGGGATGTTCCAGTACTTTCCACCAGTTGTGCAAATCCATAACTTGCTACATCTGTGAGTACTGGGTTCACCCCCCCTTTGGTCTGTGACCGGACTGTCAAAGGGAGGACAGTCCCCCACGGTGGGGGAGGCAGAGCCGGGTGCACTCAGGGGGTGTCTCAGGGCTCTGGTACTGTATCTTTTGCTCCCCTGGGGGGAGCCCAGGGATGGGGAACTCCACCAAGCACAAAAAGGGCAGGTGGGGGGCTGCACCGCCCCAGGGGGCTCCCGGCGGTTCAGAGGCCAGGAACAGCTGGGGTCCTCTCCTGCAGCGCTGGCTGATGGGGAGAGGCTTGGTGCTGCAGGGGTTTGGTGGGGCTTGGAATATACCTGTTTCTTTTGGGTGGGCCGCGTCCCCAGCAGCGTGGCCGTCATGGTGAGGGGGGCGATTCTGCCCCTCTGCTCTGGGGAGACACCCCTCAGTGCTGCCTTCAGCTCTGGGGCAACCAACATTAGAAGGACATGGAGATGTTGGAGGGAGGCCCCGGAGATGCTGGGAGGACTGGAGCCCCTCTGCTGCGAGGGGGGGCTGAGAGAGTTGGGGGGGTTCAGCCTGGAGAAGA
>JAOTQQ010000009.1:7786267-7838761 GCA_026546715.1 Gallinago undulata
TAAAACAAAGCAGGAGCCTGATGACAAACGTGGTTGGTATATTTTGTCGTCTGTGTAGATAAAGTATAGCCTTTCAGCCCCCCGGCCCCTCCGCTCTGCCCCAGCCTTGCTCCTGTGCAGAGTGGGGGGGACACAGGCATGACACCCCCCACCCCCCCCTCCCCCCCCTCCACCCCGCAGCCACCACTCTGCCCGGGGAGACTCTTGGGCATCCCCTGGTGCCCCATCACCCCTGTCCCCGGGTGTCCAAAGGGCTCCCCGTGTAGAGTCATTTGGCCCAGCCCCGGGTTGGAAACGTGTCAGTGGGAGCCACCCGTTGGCTCCCACAACTTCCCTCCAGCTGAAGTTTTTCACCCACATCCCAAAGAGCCAGTTTTGCTTTGTTTCCCACCGCTGTCACCGCTGCGACACCCTCAGGGCGGGCTGTGGGAACGCCCCAAACCCTGTCTGGGGCTCCTGGCCGTCTGGGGAAGCGGGGTGTCTGCGTGGGGCCTCCCCTCCCGCGGGAAGGAAATGATCCCTCCTCTTCCGCCAAGGGCTGTGCTGCCCCCCAGCAGCCCCTCACCGCTGGCCGGGTCCCCCCACAGGTGCCTCCATGCTCTGAAGGTGGGCTGGAAGGTGTGCTGGGAAAAAGCAGAGGAGGAAGAGCAGCAGAGCCATATTGTCTTCCTCTCCCATGACATCAGCATGCTGCGCCTCTTCGAGACCTTCCTGGAGAACACCCCACAGCTCACCCTGCTCCTCTACGTCATCCTGCAGACAAACAAAGCAGAGCCCTCCCAGGGTGAGGGGTTGGGGAAGGGAGGGGGGGCTGCGGGGGTGCAGGCTTGGACAGGACAGATGGGCTGTCCATGGGGTTGCAGGACTCAGCAGGGCACTGCTTGTCTGTTCTCGCTTGAAGTATCATTCTTCTCCCATGTCACTCCTTCCGAAGTACACCCACATGCCCCGATGGACTGTGCTGGGCCTGGGGTTGGGAGGGTTGAAGCTGGAGGACGCTCTGCGGTCGCCCCAGGAAGGGCTGAGGGTCAGGAGAGGAATCGGGAGCCCTCTGGGGAGCTGTTGTGGCTGTGTTTGGAGGGTGGAGCACAGGCCACCAAGGAGGTGGTTTGGGCCTGGCCTGGCGTGTGGAGCAAGTGTCACTGCAATGAAATGGGGACCCTGACCATGCTCTGGCTGGAGCAAGCACCCACCTCCTGCCTGCATGGGAGATGGGTCTGCAGGGCTGTGCTGTTCTGTCACTTCTTCCCCATCTTCTGGGCAAGGCTGGGCACCGGGCTTTCTCCTCCTCGGGGAGGGAGGAAGGCTAAGGGAGAGACACAGGTGCCGAAGCTCCAACGCTCCACAGAAGCTGCTTTGGGAACTGGTGGGAAGCTCGTTTTAGCAATACTGGGCAGGGAGAGGTTTGGGCCCCCCTTGCTCTGCCCTCAGCATCTCCACCTCTGTGTTTGCAGGACTGGGGATCTGCACAGCCTTCCTGTGTGTGGCCTGGTCTCTGCTGGACTACCACAAGTCCCTGCGCTCCTTCTTGCAGCACAAGTACGAGCTGAGTTGGAGCGCCTCCATCATCTACTTCCTGTGGAACCTCTTCCTCATCTGCCCTCGCATCCTCGTGGTCACCCTCTTCGCCCTGCTCTGGCCCTACGCTGTGGCTGTGCACTTCCCGCTGGTGTGGCTGGCCATGTTCCTCTGGGTCACTCTCCAGGGCACAGACTTCATGGAGTCGTCCGGCCCGGAGCAGCTCTACCGCGCCATGGTGGCCGTGATCCTCTACTTCAGCTGGTTCAACGTGGCGCAGGGGAGGACACTGTACCGCAGCATCATCTATCATGGCTTCATTCTGGTGGACAGCACTCTGCTGGCCCTCTCCTGGCTCTGGTGCCGGTTCCCTTCTGACGAGAGCTCATACCTTGTCCTGCTGCTCTCCGCTGCGCTGCCCTGCTACCTGCTGGGCATTGCCCTGAGAGTCACCTACTACAAGTGGCTGCACCCCAATGTGTGGATGCAGCAAGAAGGCGCCTACGACGTGGTGGATGGCAACAGGGGGATGGACGGGCTGAAGCTTTGCTCGCTCTCGGTGCCGGCCCTCGTGAACAGGCGGATGCAATGGCTGGCTCAGGCCCAGTTTGCCGTCTCCTGGCCCATGAGGCAGCGCTTCCCCAACGGAGCTGCTGCTCTTGAGTCTGCTGTCTGAGGCCAGCTCCTCCAAAGGGACTTGTCAGGGAGATATAGATTTGTTAGTCCTGTTCCTCTTCTGCCTCCCACGGCTGCTGTTTTGGGCAGCCGGAGGGACCTGGCAGAAACTAGGGGTGATATGGGAGTACCTGGCACGGCTCCCATGGCTGTGCCCTCGAGGACAGCCGTGGTATTCACGGGGGGGGGCAGCACATTGTAGTTGCACTGCTGTGTCAGCTTCTCTTGTTATTTATTATTACCTTTTTCAAAAAAAAAAAAAAAGAGCAACAGTTTCCCTGTTCTCCCTCTCCGTGCCCAGCCTGTGCGACTGCTGCTGCTCAGGGAGGTGGGTCCTGATGGGGAAGAGCTTGTTCCCTCCTCGGCAGGGGGTATCTCCTGTTTCTGCTTGCAGCCAGAATTCTCCTCCTCCTGTTTTGCTGTTAAGGCCAAAGGCTGCCCGTTATCACCATGCTCAGGGAGGGGATGGCGGCTGGGACTCCCCGGGCAGGGCTGGGGGGTGCCTGCAGACTGAGGAGGGTGGTGTGGGACCGGGTCAGGGCGTGTGGGGCTGTGCCCTTTCGGAAACAGAGAAGCATGTTCCAGTGTGGGTTCTTCACGGACAGAAATGTTGGTTTCTGCCCTTTGCCACGCTGGGCCATCCCCGCCTGCCTTTCCCTCCCTGCTGCTGGCCAGCTTGGAGCTGGGCCCTGGGCTGGGCCGGGCAGGTCACCCCTTTGCCACTACCCCAGAGCAACCCTTTTCTCCTTTGAGCAGCAAATGGTGTTTGTGGGGTGGGGACTGGCAGGGTGCCGGAGCACCCCAGGACTCTATCCACCTGTGTTGGTGGCTGTGTCCCTGCATATGGCCACGGGGTAGCTCAGCACTTCTGGCACATGATGGCCACCTCAGGGTCCCTTTGCTGGCATTCCCACCCCTGCAACCTGGGCAGTGCTCCTGATGCCAGGCCTTGGCCACGACCTGCGTGTCAGCCACATGAGGTGTTGATGTGGACAGTGTGGGGCTGTGATGGCTCCTGGGCACGGACACCCACTGCTTCCCTGGGCGAGCTGCCCCTGGCTCCTTGCCTGACCCCCCACAGACCCCAGAACAGTCTCTGCCTCAACCTGCTATTGCCCTGCCAGCAGCTGTGGCACATCCTGGCACTGGTCCTTGGCCCCATTCCCTTGACTCCATCACCCACCCTGTCCCTGGAGGGCACTCCACCATGTGGGGGAGGCAGCAGGCTGCTGCTGCTGGAGGAGGAGGTCCCGCCAGCTGGTCCCAGAGCAGGAGAACCCATGCCCAAGGACAGTGGCACCAGCAGCCACCAGGGAGGAGGGCTGTTTGTTGGCCTGTGCGAAAGGGAAAGGACAGTTTAGGTTGTGTGGGACTGTCCAAGAGCCACAGTGTCCCCTGGGAACCCCAGCAGTGCCAAGGAGCCAGTACCTCCACCAGAGGCTGTCCAGGGCAGCGGGGTCTTGGCTGCGCTGGGACCTGCGGCACCATCACCCTGATGCCATCAATGACACCAAGCCCAGGCCAGGTGCTCACAAGGGACCTGGACTGACTGTAAGAGAACAGGCTGAGGCAGTGACTATAGAAAATAAAGACTTTATTTTTTTTTTCCAGTTCATAGGACAGTTCCTCTTACACAGACCATGAACAGGCAAAGGCTCCGCAGCACCCAGCACCCTCCAGCTCCTGCTGCCAGGGGGTTGGTAGCCCAGCGCCTATTGCCAGGTCCGGCCACCTTCCACCAGCACAGACATCTCTCCCCCAGGGCTCTTGGAAGCAGCAAATATTAGTGGATCTGGTGTCTTATGTTTTAAACCCTCTGCGGCTGCAGAGGGGGTGGACAAGCAGCCGCAGCACGTGGGGCCAGCTGCCACCCAGGCATTCGGGTTTGTTACCAGTTCAGCTCCAGCCAGGTCAGGGGAAATGGGAGAGCACAGAGACAGATGCAAATCAATGCTCAGATAAAGATGCTGTTCCTGCCACACAAGACAGGCAAAAGTCTTAAATTCAGCCAGCAGAGGAAAAAAAAAAAATAGTCAGGTCAACCTTTATTAAACATAAACACAGAAATGTACCAACAACCTCCTATTATAAAAGTACTTTACATACATTCAAGGAGACATCGTATAAATATCAGTATGAAATGTCACTGGCAGCAAGAGTTCCACACAGCTAAAATTTTGCCATCTTAAAATTTCCTATATTCATTTTAAAGTAAACAAACACAAAGCGAAGCCAGCCAGCTGCCGGGCTGCTTGGTGCCTCGGATTCAGCACTTGCAGCGAGCGCCTGGGCAAAACCCGCGCCAGCCCCTCTCCTGCCAGCTGCTCCAGGCACCAGTGAAGCAAAGGGGCCACTCGGCCACACTGGATGGTGGGAGGTTTAAGGCACAGGTTTTAATCCCAAAATTCAGCCAGCCGGAGCACGAGACATGCCCCGAACAGGCTGGTTCACAGGCTGGGACACAGCCCAAGCCCGCTTACAGGAGACCTTTGGATGGGGACCCACAGAGAGATGTTCAGGATCCAGCACGAACTCTTCTGTGACTGCAAATAAGTCCTCATCTTCTGGAGACAATTGAGACCCTGGGAGCAGCGGGGCTACTCCTTGGAGCTGCTTGCTTCCCACCAGACCCACCCTGGCCGGTGCAGTAACGACACGTCACAGGGATCCCAGATGAGCTCTTTATTGACCCTGCAGTGACGGAGCTGGAGCCCCGCAGCGTCTCTCCCCTCCTTGCCCGGGGCCACGCTGCTGCCAAACACCTACACACCTTCCTGGGCTGCCACTGCCGCACAGGGAGACCCAGTCACACCCCTGAGCCCTACACCCCGTGCGAGAACATCCCCCATGGGCTCCTGCTCCTGATTCTCCTCAATCCCTGCGGCTGAGCAGGGCACACACAGCCCCAGCTCGCTCCAGAGCTCTGCTGGGCCAGCGCAGCTGAAAGACACCTCCTCCCCTGAGCTGTTCAGGAACACCTACAGCAGAAATTGGCTCCTCACATTCTTCTAATGGGAGGAGAGGCTGTGCTGCTCTCAGGCAGCAGCTTCTACACAGATGGCTCCTGAAATAGAATTCCTGGGGAAATACACAGACCCAGAGCTCCTGCTGAGATCAGAGCACAAGGCCAACACCCAGCAAGGAGCTGGGTGGAAAGTGGACTGCTCCTAACAGCTGGGACCGCTTTGGAGAAACTCCTCTGATTTTCTTTTTTTTTTTTTCTTTTTTTTTAATTAAAAGCAGAACTGGAGCAAGGAACATGTGAAACAGAGACCTGTGTCCAGTCCCGTAGCTCTGGGATCCAAACCCAGGAGATGCTCCTGGGGCACAGCAGAGTAACTCACCCAGCACTGCTGGCAATCATTCCTCAGCAACTAATGCCGTGAAAGGATCACGGTGAACACATCACCTGCTTCTGTGGGCACAGTCTGATGGGGCAGCACCCTCCCTGCAGCAACATGCTTCCAGAGCAGTTCCCCGGGGTCCCAGGCGGGTGACACCAGGCTGGAGACCAGCAACCTGGCAGGGCCTGGGTGCAGCTGCAGTGTTTGGATCAGCAGAGGCCCGTGCGGTGGGACACAGCTGACACCTGCCCTCCCTGCAGAAACCCCCAGCACCTGCTGATTTGGTGCCATTGGGGTACAGGCAGGAGGCAGATACCACTGGTCACAGCCTGATTTGGCACAAAACCAGTGCCCCGTACCAGCCCCCAGTTTCCAAGTGGCTACTTCTGGCTCGTGGTACTGCAGGTCACTCACTGACTCCAGCCTTTTCATCTGAGACAGTAGCAGAAAAATTAATCTAAGCATCACTCCCAAGGCCAGTGTGCTCCAGGCTGCCAAGTCACAGTATCTTAGAAAATTAAGCCCCTCTTAACAAGGTTTTTTTTTCTAACTATGTAGTTAGGCTAATGCAAAGAATACAAGAAAACTGAATCTGATTTTACTAAAAGGAACTTACTCTCACAAATGGAGTCAGGAAAGCAGAGGTGAAGGTTAATAACCATATCCTTTCTTTGTAACATTCATGAGAATTTAGTTCTCTCAAATTATTCCTAGTCCAAACGAGGACTCTGTTTGCATCTGAGCGGTTTGCAATAGAGTTGTGCTGTATCTAATGTTCACAAGCAGTTTTGTTTTCCTTTACAGAGAAAATCTGTGGGATCTACGTCTGGGTCATGGATAGCTGAAATCCAATGATCTCCTTGTTAACAGGGCTTGTGCACATATTGACCAGAAGCCACTGGAATCAACTCAGATCAGCAATGCTTTCCTCTACAGGAACCACATATACCAGAAACATTCCCTTAACTTTCTATTTTCCAGTAATCCCATATTGAGAAAATAACATAAGGACATTGTAATAAATTAACTGCTTTGAACACCCAGGGAAGGAGAGAAGACACATTTCACAGCAATAGAGGTATTTTTGACATTTTCATTAATATTTCCTATGGAAAAAAACATAGCTTTTTCAGCTTTGCGAAACAAGGGAGGTTCACCTCTGCCATCAGTATTTTTCTATAAAAATAAGGTTTTGTGTTTACTTGGGTTCTACAACTAAGCTGAACAGAAAGGAGAAGACTGTTGTATCACCCTCACCTCTGGAGACTACCTGCGAGAGGAACTCAGCTGGCTTCTGTAAGTCTCTTCTTCACACAAGCCCTAGCTCTGCTGAGTCTAATAATTCTTTCTAGGATACCTTTGTACTTGGCAGGGCCTGTGCTCCTGAGGCAATGACCTGGTGTCATGTTCTACTGAACAGTTTGCATTAAGTATGTTTTCTTCATCAAGCTGAAAAGTGAGTCCCCAAATGTAAGAGATTGCTGCCTCCCCAGCGATGGAGAGGGCTTGTGGGAGCTGCAGTCATGCCTTCGCTCCAACTTCTTACAGGAAGTCTAACTCGAGGGCTTGGTGAAGGGACACGAGGTCTGCATGATTTGTGATCCTCCAGAAAGGCATGTTGTGCTGTAAGAGAGATGACAAAGTCCGGTTTATCAGGGTGATTTTACAGCTGGGTGGAAGCAGTCAAGGTACACCCATGGGGTTGCACAATGCAGCATTTGTGACAGCACCACCTGAACACACCAGGTGCTGGAAGGACCTTGGCCCTATGCACATTGGTACCTGAAGCTTGTCGTATCTGCACATCTGTTTATAATGGGCACTGGCACTGACTACCAGCTGCTTTGACAGTTTGATGGAAACCTTGCACTTGGCTGTGAGCTGCTGCTTCGCCCAGGAAAGCCCTTCCCAGGGACACTGTGTATATGACAACTCTGGCCATGGCAGACAGCGTGAAGCCTGCAGAGACAGTGTCCTGACAACCACCTACTCAGGCTTGTCCAAATCAACTGAAGTTTTTGCCCCTTGTTTCAGACTCATGGTAGATGCTGTGTATTGATCTGACTGCCAGCAACTGAGTCCTGACTCTCTCTGTGCTTCGAGAAATGCCACCATCCTCACTGACTGCTGCACAGTATGACCAAAACATGCTACATCAAGCTACTGTTCTTACTCTTCTACACACAATCTTAAACAAGAGTAAAACAGAAACTTTAAACCCTGAAGAGCCAAAAAACTCCACGTGTTAACATAGTGAAAGATCTCTTGTGTCAAAGGCATAGTTCCCCCCTGGCTGCCCCTGGCCTGAAGTTCAGCCCTGGAAAAAGAGCCCCTGCAGAAAAAGACTGCTGCAGTAATTTCCCTTTGCATCCACCCACATCCCGCCTCTCCAGTCAGAAACCCACCTGCTTTGCTGCAACCTCTTCATCACGCCCATCTCCAATTACCACATAGGTGACTTTCTTTCCAAATCGTGACACAATCCTCTCAAAACAGCTCTCTTTACCTGCCAAAACACAATCCCACCATAGTGAGCCTTAGGCAGATAGTAACAGAAGCCTGAACAGGTCCCTTCTTCCCCGTACAGAAACACACTCTGGTCTTGCTGGGAAAAGGATAACAGCCAGATCAGCTCGTGAGGCCAGAAGCCACCACTATTACGTGGCCAGCTGGACCACAGCAGCCACGGGTTGCTCAGCTGCAGAAATTGTCTTTCCTGTGTCAAAGTCGCAGCTCTCCCGCAGGAGGCCCGTCCATGCCAGGGACTCAGCGCAACCCCTTACCTATTTTTGTAGCACTATAAATATTTTCGATGGGAAACACCTCGCCCAATCCATACAGGAGAACTTTGGCAAGAGCTGGCACCAGTTGGGTGGTTGTGATCAGGATGTTCACACAGTTTTTTCTAAAAGAAGAAAAACACTTGTAAAAACACATCTGTGGCCAGCAGTGCCGAGGGCTGCTCTGAGCAAGCTGCTTGGCTTTCCAAAGTGCCACGTGCTTCAGTGTCCTGCCTTCAAGAGGCTTTTTATGCCAGGATTTTGATGTATGGTTAAAACAAAAAAAACAAACAAGCAGTAATCAGAAATTTTCTGACTGAAACGCAGTTTTGTGAGTGCAGTCCTATGAAAGGAACCTTCTGAACAACAGCGGAAAAGTCCCAACAGGCACTCAGAAGTGGAGCTCCTGCACTTGCTCACTTTGCCTCCCAGTCCCTGTGACAAACAGGAGCAGAAACACAGCACAGCACTGCACGCACAGCTAAGGGAGAGAAAGGGCTGAGAAAGCCACAGACACATTTCCAGTTTCTGTACCTGGACTGTATGAGTAGCAGGGACTTCAAGGCAGTTTCCAGCCAGGAATCCGTTAGCACTTCTATGTCAGTCCTTAGTCGCTGCAGAGCTTCCCTCTTCTGGGGGCTAAGGAGGCCTGGAAGACAAGCAACACCGGTGCTCCCAGTTGAGCTGGCAAGTCTAATGCAGAGACAGCCATCACTCAGTTTAACAGCTACCTGTTTGGCAATAAATAACATGGTACTGAAGGCATCTGAAAGCTGAAACTGTCTCAACACAATGGGAGAAACCAGCTTCCAGCAACACAGATAAGCCCAGGCACCACCTGTGACTCTCACTGTAGGGACCTGGGTAGACACTTTTCTCCAATTATTTCAAACGACTTCCCAGGATACACGCAACAAAACACATTTCTCTTGTACAAAGCACTCACAGCAATAGGTGTTGTCCAAGGCCACAGACAGCAGGGGAAGGAACTCCTGCAGTCACCCTCTCTGACTTCCTACTTCCCAAGGACCCTTTCCACTGCAATCTCTTTTAGATATCTTTTTTTATCCTCCCCCTTTTTTTTTTATCCCTCTATTTTTTATTCCTTTTAGATATCATGCTCTCAGTTTTGAATTAAACTCAGCCAGCAATGGAGCCCATATGCTCAAACCTGCTCCCATCAGTAAATACAAGAAAGGAGTCTGAACCTCTCTCCACCCAGTTTCCAGCCATGACATATGAACCCCCCACCCCATTCCAGGCCTGAACTGGCGTGGAAGGACCCACCATGGGCTGCACTGCCAACTGCTTTACCATCTGGTAAAAACAGGTCCTGAAAAACTCTGCATCTGGGTTTCCCACGCGCAAAATATGGAATAATGGTCTGATCCCTACCAGGAATAAGGGAATTGCAGCACACTGAAATGCAGACTTACACTGATAGATTTTTAAGGCTAAAAGTTATCCTTTTGAGCACCTGATTTTTCAGAAATAAGTCCAAGAAAACATTCTATCAAGTTTTTTTTGCATAGTCGAAGGACACCCAAACCCACCCCCTAGCAGGTTGAGTCACCCTGCCAGGTGAGCTGCTCCAGCAGCACCCCTTTCCCAGGGTGGCAACGCCAAACTCAGACTAAAGAGAAAATTTATCTACAATGGATATCTGTGGTTTGCATCATTATTATTACTTTGGCATTGGAAGGTAAACAAAACTAGATGATTGTAAGTGACTTTGTGAACTCATGGTGGGGATGTCATGTCATCCTCCCCCTCTGCTTTGCCCTGGTGAGGCCACATCTGGAGCACTGGGTCCAGTTGTGGGCTCCCCAGTTCAAGAAGAACAGGAACCTGCTGGAGAGGGTACAGCAGAGGGTTATGAAAACGATGAGGGACTGGAGCATCTTTCTGCTGAGGAAAGGCTGAGAGCCCTGGGGCTGTTCAGCTGCAGAAGAGCAGACTGAGAGGGGATCTCACTGATGTTGAACAATAGCTAAAGGGCAGGTCCCAAGAGGATGGGGCCAGACTCTTCTCAGTGGTGCCTGGGGGCAACAGGCACAAACTGGAGCACAGGAAATTCCACCTGTGCTCCATCAATTTCCACCAATGAGGAAAAACTTACTTCCTGTGAGGGTGGCAGAACCCTGGAACAGTCTGCCCAGAAAGAGTGTGGAGTCTCCTTCTCTGGAGACATTCAAACCCACCTGGACTTGATTCTGGGTGACCTGCTCTGGGTGACCCTGCTCTGGCAGGAGGTTGGACTGGGTGATCTCCAGAGGACCTTTCCAACCCCTGCCCATCTGGGATTCTGTAACTATGAGTACAACAGCCAAAAGTTTGAACACTATTTCTTGACAATACAACAATAAAAGACACACTTTGTGAAGACACAAGAGAAAAGGCCTTCTGAGCAGCATGATATGTAAGTCACTTAGGCCTGTTCTAAGCAGAGTGACAGGCAGCCTTTCATGCAAAATTAGCAACAAAATTAGCAACGAACACTGTTTGCACCTAATTTTTCTCTGATCACCCTTATCTATATGATAACTCCCAGACTGTACTGGCATGCCATTCAGTTTTGGAAGATGTACCCTCTTAGATTCCATGGATCCTACTTAGCACTAAAACCACTAAAAAGTGGTTACTTTTCACATCCAAACATTCAGGAAAGCAAAAGCTGTGAGAAGGATGGAGCCTGGCACCACAAACTCCATTTAGTGTTCAGATACTTGGGTGCAGGTGAACACTCACCTCCAACGTTAGTTTTGTATTTGTCGTAGATCTCGCGTACCCTGCGGTAGCGGAAGGCCAGTTTTCTCATCCAGTCCACTCCACCCTGGACACCAACTGACGAGCTGTGATTTGCATTACTTCCTGAACCACTGAAGCCATCCGTGGAGAAACTGTAGTTGCTGTTTCAGAAAAGCAGATGTGTTACATGTGCCACAGCGGCAGAATCACTACAGCTTTCCCGGTGGGGCTACAGCCAGGAACTTCAGCTCTAAGGGCAGCTAGAAAAGCACCTCAGAGAGGAACTCTGCACAATCCCCACTACACCCCAACAGCAGAGACCGACTTCTCTTGGCAACATACTCGGATATCCAGCTACACTTGCTGCCGGGTCTGAACTGCCATACTGAAATGTACCAATTCAACTCTTCTTTCACAGCCTCCACTACAAAACCTCCCTTTGCTCTTTGCTTGCTCACTCTTCTATCACACAGAGCATCCTTCCCACTAACCCCTTTCTCATCCTGCAGTGATAGGATCCCAGCATAGGATCTTCCAAACGTAACAGCTGTGTCATTACATCACAGCTGTAGCTCCACGAGCAGACAAGCTGCTTTACCATGACTACAGGAAGCAGGTCCTGCTCCACCACTTTCCCCACACTTCTTTCTCCTTGACAGGCACTTCTCAGACCTTTCCGTGAGCCAGTTAAGCTCATTAATGCAGCAGAGAACTTACCCTCACCCCCCCGATACTGTGCACAATCAGCTCACATAGGGATACAAACCATAGGGAAACTTTCAAAGATCAGATCATGAAGTTTGGAGTGTTGGTTCTCCATTTATGACACGTCATTGAGTGCACAGGCAACGTTCAACAGTGGACAATACAATTCACATTATAATTCCGAAAGTCCCAATGTTTTGTAGGTCTTCAAAGAAATACCCCCCAGCTAAGAGACACCATTTGCCAAGTTTCATCATGCACAATGCTGACCTCCATCCCTTTTGGGCTTGAAGTCCCCACAAAATACATTTCATGCATTCATCAATACATCACCTTAAATCTTGGCCATTGTCATCAGATGCCACATCTTCTATGTGTACCTGGTCACACTCCTGTTTAAGAAAAAAAAAATAAAGTCACACTGTTGGAATCCAGAACTTACTGAAACTTGCAGATAAAAGAAAGTGTGATATAAACCAATCCCCTCCCATTTCCCAACAGAACAAGCCATGCCATACTGCCTCCACAAACCCACACATAACTCCCTTTAGTTTGTCTTCCAGTACTAGGTTTAACTCCTCAGCACCTACAGGTCCTTGCTAAGACTGGGATTTGAAGTACCAGAAAAGTCTGAAAAAAGCATGTTTCTATGACATTTCTATAACATTTTGAGTTGTCGACAAAAAAAGGAACTCCCAACACTCACTAAACAGGTTGGACTCAAAACTCACTTGTCATTTGAAACCCTTTCACTGTTTCACACAAACAAAACAAAACAAACAAAAAATACCCCCAAACCACATTATCTGCCCAAGTACTGATATTCCATTTCATCAATACAACTGTCAATTCCCTTACCAGAGAGCCACAGCACAAACCCCAGAGTGACATATCAACTGGTGGTACTGCCAAGACTCTGGTGCTTCACATGGTTGATTTAACCCCAAGATAAAATGCCAGATTTAACCCTGAGATAATAGGACAAGAAGTGAATTTTCCCCATTGCAAGAATTTCCCACTGCTGCTGCTAACCAAGACCCATAGCTTTAAGTGTTGCTGTTGATCATGTAGTTAACCTATCAGTGACTACCTTTCCAGCACAAGAGACTGTATTTGGGGTTTCCTGGGGGTTTTGGATTTTTTTTTTTCTTTTTTTCTCCTGGGGCAGAGAGGTAACTGTCATTTCCATCTTGGCAAAGCTCACAGCTGCAAGCTGTCACAGCCACAAATGGAAATTTCATTCAAGTTTCTATTTGCAACAACAAAAGCATCTTGTTTTCCCACAATGTGTATCAGTGATGCACCTACAATAAATTGTTCACTTTTCATATTCAGCCTTCCTAAGCTTTAAACGAATCCTGTAAATTTGAGGACTCATATCGAAGACGGCATCAGTCGAGAAATTTGCTATTTCCAACCATCTAATTCCAGATTCTGGCATAACCTTCTACCTCCCTGTATAGATCACATTACTGTGTCTATTACTATGTGACAATATGTAATAGCAAAGCACAGAGCATTGCCATGATTGAAGCAAAGCTTCTGGGGAAGTCATGCAGAACAGGGAGATGTATTTAATTTGGCAAATACTGGCCATGAAGGAAGATGGGAGCTGATCAGAAATCCGTGAGGCAGGATCAGAAGGGGAGAGCAGCAGAGACAGCTTGCAGGAAAACAAAATGAAGGATGCTGTGGGATCTCCCCATGCAGAGCACACTGGTCTATGGAAGCGTGTTCTTCTGAGCTGTTACACAGCCAACGTAACCTACTGAGACACTGGCTGAGATGGACAAATTGTGTACTGTTCTTGGCTGAGTCAAAGTCCCTGAGAACTGACAGCCTCAAGGTCACCCTCTCCCTACATCTCTGCTCTCCATTTCAAAACAGGATCAGTAAAAGCAAAGTGCTTAGCCGTCCGGAACGAAAACAGAAGACAAAGCAGACATCACTCTTTTTATTATACAGGTTCAAGTAGAAACCCGTAAGAGAGCTAAGAGAGCTCATGACACTAGGAGTCAGTAAAATGCCTCTCTTAGATAAGAGTACCTCTCTTTGATTTGGTTGTGCTTAGAACCACTTCACTGCTACATTTCAGCACAAAGTGCCTTTGAAGCACAAAAAAAATAGCCCTCACAAACTGTGCAGTGTAATTCTAACTGGGTAACATGGAGTTTTGCCTTTCAAAAACATTTGCCATGTACCTCCAAGTCATTGAAAAACAAGTGAGTATCAGCCACTTCAAAAATCATTTCCTCCATTGACAGACCTGAGCCAATCACTAGAGTTGGGTCCTGGTAAAACAAAAAGAGAAAATGTAAATTCACTGTGGTTACAGGCAGAAGTAAATTGTGATAAAACTTTCATCAGTTACATTGCACAGAGTTTCTACTGTGTGTCAAACCTGATGTAATTTCATGTGGATTCACTGGTGTGAACTACAATTTCCCCAGTATTTTAAACTCAAAAATAAAAAATCACCCAAAAAACCAAACACATTCTGGTAATACAGTGACCCAAAATTTAACAAAACTCTTTAGTACTGCATCACAGGGACCGATGCATTTTCAGAAGCAACAAAACAAAACATTCAAAAATCTTCAATATGTTTTGAAGAAGAAAAAATACTTCCTTTCACTGTGTGCTGTGACCTCTGCAATTCCCAATGATAGTAACAAGAAATAGACTTCTATCAATTCTTGTATTGATAGAAGGGAAGTGTTTGTGATGTCCATATCCCAGCTCTGCATAAAGGCAAATTGAGTTCTTTTCCCCACCCCAAATTGTCAACAGGTTAAAAGTATCACCTTATAGATTTAAAACAAAATATTATTTTCTATTCTTTTTCCAAAGATTAACATTTACGTCTGCAGGATAGATATTACCTTGCCATATTTTTGAGCATAAGACCCTGTGAGCAGTGAATGGAAGATTATGATGGTCTCATCCAGGTCCCAGAGAAATACTCGCTGCGTAGAGAACAAAAGCAGGTTAGAGCTGAGCTACTCCAAGCACTGAGCTACAATAACGGAGCAAGTTTTAGGGTTAATTTTGAGGCCAGCTGCAGTATGCTTTTAACAGATATGAGCAGTATTTAACAGTATTAATCTGTTAAATACTGATCAGGCTAAACACATCATTCATTAAACTCAGTTTAATGTAGTGGAGTTAATATACCGTACACTGCAAATATATGTGCAGAATAAGGCTCTCCTGGTCAAACTGTTTCCAAAGGTTCTCTTGCTTTTATAGTCATAAAAGCAAAAACTTAAGAGTGCTAATGAACTTTAGAGCCCTGCTAGGGTAGTTTACTGTCTGTGATCTCGGAGAGCACAGGTAAATGACTTTTGTTATGGTAAATAACGAGGACTGCCTGTCACGAGGAATAGCAGAGTTTCAGCACAGAAGGACTTTGACAAACTTGAGAACTGGGCCAACAGGAACTAGAAATTCAATAACTGCAGACTGGGCATGTGGGGTAGAATGACCCTGTGGAGGATGAGGAAGTTGGAGACACACTGCTGAGCGAGAGCTGGGCAGGTGTTCTTGTACTGATGGGAAGGAGGCCTTGGGATCAGTAAAACAATGCCCTCATATGGTGATGTGTGTGTGGTCTGAAATGTAGCAAACAGATAGCAGTGTGTCAAAATAGTAATGTTTTGTTAGCCTAGGTGGGATGAACATTTAAATGTAGCCAATTGTATTGCTCACAAGGGTGTATGGACATCCACTTGTAACCTATCTGTGTAAAGAGCGCAACGTGTGATCAAAAGACAGAAACTATATGTGCTGGGAAAGTGAAACAATAAACGTTTTCGCTTCACCACTTAGTGGAGTCCGTGCCTCAAGTGCCACAAATGGTGCACTTGTGTGAGGAGCAAACAGCGAGTCAACAAGACCAGCCAGCGGCACGTCCCACAGAACTGAAGAGCTGCTGAAAGGAAGCAGACACCAGCACAAACATCTCAGGGTGAGTGAGGAGTGCCGTGGAGGACGGAGATGGGGAACCACATCTCAAGTGAGGAGGAATCAGTCGTCAGATTAATGGAAGGATTATCGTGGAAGCATAAAGTAGCTATAAATTCTCAGACCTTGAAGAAAATTTTAAAATGGGTATCCGTGAGCTGTGAAGGAGCGACGCTACAGCCATGTTTATGAAGGAGAGATGGGATGCAGCTGGTGTGAAACTCTGGGACAGAGCCAAGCGTTCAGATAAGTTAGCGGCAAGCTGCAGAAATGCCACCCCTCCTCCTGTCGCCCTTCCGTGTCAGGACCCAGATGATCAATCTGAGCATCCCTTTGATCCAGGAGGGATCGACCCTGACAAACAACCAAATTTATTTCCCCCTGACCTGCATGACCACTGGGGAAAGGTTCGACAGGAGGCATTAGCAGCTGGGGACTTAAGCATAACATCAAAGCTTTTCGCACCACTAATTCACAAGCCCCAACAACAACCTAAGTGGGAAGGACTGACTTCTGCTATCATCAAAGAACTCCAAAGAGGAAAGCTTGACTATGGCCCTTTCCTCAATGTGTTCTATGGACACGTTGGGCTCAGAGCGCGGGACGGACGGGCAGGCAGGCAGCAAGGCCATCTGCGGCCACCGAATGGAAACAGACACAGAGAGCGCGGAGCCGGGGAGGGGAGAAAAAAGTGCTGGCGGCAGCAGAGCCAGCGTCCTGGCCCCCACGGCAGCGGCAGCAGTAGGAGGAGAAGGGGGGCAAGGCGCCCCCCCACCCACCAGGCCATGTGGACTCGCAGCACGGCAGCAAGGACTGTGCACTGAGAAGCAGCAGCGACCACGGTGGATTCCAGGGAGGTGTGATGATCCGTACCAACAACGTTTGAATCAGAAGGACTGACCGTGGTATTCTGTCTTAACTAAGAGATAAGCATGATGTATATAGATTAGAACAAAGAGGGTAGGATACAATCTTTTAGCTTTTAAGTATTTGTATGTGTAAAAGCTAAAATATCTGTTTTGAGATGCACCAATTCAGCACTGTTTTGTACAATTTTTTTTAATCTTTGCTTCGACGACTTTGTTCTCTTTGAAATTCTAAGTGTGAGCTGGTGTTTCTCACAAGTTAGGGGCTTATCCAGGATCAGCACTCCTGCTCCTGCGAGGCAGGACAATAAGAGGGGAAGGAATGCCCTGGTTTATCTCAGCAAAGAGGAGACTAAGGGTGATCTAATAGCAGATCACAATTAATTGAAAGGAAACTGCAAAGATGATGCAGGCAAATTCTTCTCAGTAGCGGGAAACGGAAAATTGCCATGGAAAAAGAAAGGGGAAATTTGCAGCTTGGGAGATTCCAGTTGGAGAGAGAAAATCTCCTTCCCCAGGTGGACATGGCAGTCCTGGGATAGATCACTAGACAGGTACAAGATCTCCAACCTTGGAAGTTCTCAAGACTCAACTAGACAAAGACATGGTTCTAGTGATGGGGACGGCTCTGAGCAGGAGGCTGTACTAGAGACATCCAGATGTCTACTCCATTGACACCACTATGATTCCATAGTGATGCTTGTTTAGGTGATGCTTGTCAAGGACCACTTAAGAACTCATTTGGGCCATTTCTCAGATAAAATGGTTCGTGGGAATTTCCCAAATTCTCTCTCAGTACAGTAAGAACCTTGGACCTGTTGGAGTGGGTCCAAATGAGGAGACAAAAATGATCAGAGGGATGGAACACCTCTCCTATGAGGACAGGTTGAGAGAGTTGGGGTTGTTCAGCTTGAAGAAGAGAAGGTGCTGGGGAGATGTTACTGCAGCATTTCAGCGCTTAAAGGGGGCTTACAAGAAAGATGGAGGCAGGCCTTTTAGTAGGGTCTGTTGTGATAGGACAAGAGGTAACGGTTTTAAACTAAAAGAGGGTAGATTCAGACTAGATGTAAGGAATAAAATTTTTACACTGAGGGTGGTGAGATACTGGCCCAGGTTGCTCAGAGAAGCTGAGGCTGCCTCATCCCTGGAAACATTCAAGGCCAGGTTGGACAGGGCTTTGAGCAACCTGATCCAGTGGAAGATGTCCCTGCTCATTGCAGTGAGGTTGGACTAGATGGCCTGTAAAAGGTCCCTTCCAACGCAAACTATTCTATTAGTCTAATAATCCTCTTCCATTCCCATGGAGATACGATGAAAGAAAGAGAGGATGACTTTTACCACCACACTATTCTGCAATGGTATCTGCAGAAAACAAGATTACTACTTACTTCCAGTTCACTGTCCTGTGAGGAAGAGGTATCTGCTTTCCTCTTCCCCCTGTTCTTCCCAGGCATGTTTTTTCTTGTCTGTTCATCTAACTCTTTACTTGCTGTTGCTCTTGATAATGAAGGACTTGTGGATGCATCTCCTAGAAGAAAGAAATCACACAGCTCTCAACCCTCATGTCTCAAAACACACAAACATAAAGCTTATAGCATTTGGCCAAAAACCTCCTTTGCAAAAGGTAACATGTTATCTTCCTTTATTGATACAGTAGTAGTTGAATCCTTACTAGAACACAAAACTTGATTTTTTTCATCCTATCATTTCAAAACAGCTCTGCCTCCTCAATTCAGTCCACTGAGCACCCTCCATCCTAAGACCTGTAACCTCCCAGATGTTTCACTACCCTGGAACTGGGTTTATGACTCAATTGTTTCTTTTAATACTTCTTGAGCGAGCACCAGAAACCCTCAGTCTGGAATAAGTGTAAAAAGGAAAGTATTTACTGATGCTGCCCCCTCCCAGATTTCTCAGACTAGTCAAAATGCCTTTTGTGACACACACCACCACACAACAGGTGCTCTTTCCATCTCCGCATACACCGCTCACTCCTGTGCCACCTTAAGCCCTTGACTAACAGCTACACAACAGCCAGTGCACAGAGTTATCTGGAGTGTGTTAACCACACACAAATCCACAGTGTGCTAACTGGGAAACAGACATCATTTGACTACAGCTCCACTGGCCTATCCAAGAACCAGTAAAGAATAACAGGGATGATCTCAGCCCTGGAGATGCAGACTTGACCAAGCACCATGGCCATGACTGTCAGGGATACATTATGAAGGCCTATTCTGCCACTGGTAAGAACACTCTTACCAGTGTCGGAGATTGGCTGGGCATCAGCCTGCTTGTGGGATTTGAGCAATTGCCTCTGCAGTACTTTGCCTTCTCCATCTCCCCTGAGTCCATCAGTAGTACCTGAGCTCTGCCAAGTCCTCAAACTCATCCAAGCAACCTGAAAGCAGGGATGGGTGGCTACCAGCGAGCAAAGCACCCAGATCAGTAGGAAAGATTAAAGCACCAGCACTTAAAAAACATTAAAATAATGAAAATCATTGCTTTGATATGCAAAGTATTACAGCCACAATGGAAAATACTTTCTGAATCCCGCTGTCCAAACAGAAGAGTTAACTTCCCAGATGTCTGCCTAACTAGTTCAGAAACAGGACCAGAAGTGTAGCAGGAAGGCAGCAGACACAGTTGACTTGAGAAAGCTTGAATTCAGTCTGGATCTGGAAGATGGGACATTGCAATTCCTATGAAAACTAATGCAAAACTGTGAACTTGGAGAATTCCTGAGCCAAAAAGAATGGTACTGAAAACATTAACAGCTGGGCAATTCCCTGGCTGGTGTCTTTAAATAACAGGTCAATTCCTTACGTTTTCAACACCAAAGAAGAACAAATTATCATGTGTAAATCTGCTCTTGCTCTCTCCAACTAGAGGTCAACTGCTTCCCGACCGAGGGAATGTGCCCGAAGCTCCACACGTCATGATTTACACCATCACAGCGTGGTGTTTGTCATCCCCTGTCTGTAGCACCCCATAAGGTGAGAGAGGTCTGCAACTTCACTGAGTTCAGAACTACTGATCTGGGTGCTTTGCTCGCTGGTAGCCACCCATCCCTGCTTTCAGGTTGCTTGGATGAGTTTGAGGACTTGGCAGAGCTCAGGTACTACTGATGGACTCGGGGGAGATGGAGAAGGCAAAGTACTGCAGAGGCAATTGCTCAAATGCCACAAGCAGGCTGATGCCCAGCCAATCTCCAAGCAAGAGCCACTGTGGAAGCCACCCCTTCTTCCTCTGCTTCCGTTTGTGTTGCTCAACATGACATTATAGGGTATGGGATATCGCTTCGGTCAGCTCAGGCCAGCTGTCCCATTTCTAGATTGTCACCCCCCACCAAGCCTGCTCGCTGTGGGAGTGTGGAGGGGAGAAAGCGCTGATGCTAAACAAGTGTTCTTCAGTAGGAGCCAAAACACTGGTGTGGCATCAACACCGCTTTAGCCATGAATCCAAAACATGACATCAGCAGAGCTGATATGAAGAAAGTTAAGTCCATCCTGGCCAGACCCAGGGCACCAACAAAAATCAAAGGAATTTGCATTTTTTTCCCTGCCTATCAATCTGTAACAGACAGCAGATTTCCATTTAATGCAGTTTGACAACACAGGAAGAATCTCATACCTCCTTGGGTAAGGCACCAGAAGAAGTCCTAAGTCTTTGCTCTTGTCCTTGTTAAGTTTAGAAAATTGTATTTTTGGTGAAGAAATTTTAGTCAACACCACCGTGGTTGGTACACGACATGGCATTAGTGGAAAAGGCCAGTCAAAGATGCAACTTCTTTAGATAGTCAATTAAACCTTTTCAATCCACTTCCTACACCTCTTCTCTTACCAGCTAAAATCATCTCCCCAACAAGTGAGGTAACACCATGCTGTGCAGATGCAGATCTGCTCACATGCGCAGCACAACAGATGTCATTTCCAAAACAGTTTACATGTGAAGCAGAAGCAAGGAAAGGATGTACCCCCAGGCACACCAGAGATCAAGCCATCGAGAGGTGATGGCCAAACTACAGCTCTTGAAAATGCAGGAGCAGTCCCAGAGGGCTCCCATAACTGGGACCAGCAGCCATGTCATGGCTGTCAGGTAATATGAATGCCTGCCTGAGGGAGGGAAAGAGCTGGACACTGGATACCATCAACTGCCCTGTAGCCCAAGAGGACACCCAGCCCCGACACACGACAGAGTCAACAGTCCCCAGGGAGCTGCTGTTGGCAACTCTTCCAGTCACCCCTGGAATTCCATCTCCCTAGATGGCATCCAGAGCACATGGTAAGTGTCTGCTGAAGCAGCATAAGACTTCCAATACATAAGTTTGCCTGGTCTACCTTAATACTCTGTACACCAGTGAGATCAGTCTGACAATGGAAGGCTAATGTCCTGTTCAGGTCAGCACGCAAAGGTGCTGCAATTACCTTTTGGAAAAAAGCTTTCCCCGTGTCTGCACACTGTAGTGTTTATCACAGGTATTTTGCAGCCCCCCCTGTTAAAGATCCAACCCTTACCAGAGGAATGTCTCTGCACCGTCCGCGTAGGCACCATGGTGTTTGGTTTTTCGGTTGAGTATGTAGTTGTTCCTAATGCAGAACTCTCTGTGTTGCTGTCTGCTGGTGTCACAACCCCAAAGCCAGAACTTGGGTAACACGTCTGGTACTGACTTTGGCCAAGGATCGTATACGTAGGATATTCCTGTCAGAGGGAAGGATTAGTTATGCTAGGACACTTCCTTCAGAAAACACTCTATATGAAGATGACTCTTATGCTAGAATATGCCTGTCAAAGAGAAATCCCAGCAAGAGCACAGTCTGACTTCATGCTGTTTCTTTCTGGGTACGTAGGACACCTCCAATGAGGGATGAGAGATCTGGCCCGCACACAGGCAGGAGCCAGCAATCACAGGGCCAATCCTCTGTCTCCAGTTTCTTCAAAAATGAGCTCATTATGAATGATATGGCAGTAACAGGGGTGTAGCAAGTAGATGCCATGGCATCAGGCCACACACCATCTCTGTTCTGGAATTTGTGGGTTTGTCTTGTTGTGTTTTACTTTCTGCTATCAAATGTATTGACAGCAACAGAAAGTGGTCCTGGCACTGGCTGAGGGCCCAACCTCAGCCATAAGAGCTACAGGCTAAGCTGCCTTTAACTCATGTCCCGACTTCAGCAAGCAATTATTTTGCATGCTGTGATGAAAGGTACTCACTTATGGAGACTATTTATTAATTTAGGAGGAGATAATTTCTGGTACTGATAGTAAAGAAAGCAGCCACCCCAAATGTCAGGTCATGCTCTTCTGGCACACTGTGCACTCCCAATTCCCTCAAAGAGCACCCTGGATTTGTGAATGAGGTGCTTTGGCCTGCATGACTGAAAGAAAATATTTTTCCCCTTACAACTCCAAGCAAGTTTATGTTAATTAAAGCACCTTAAAAAGCAACAGCATAAGCATACAAGAATTTTTATGCATCCGTTGCGTTTTCCCTCCTTCCTATATTCTTCTTCTGCAAAGCTGTGACATTAAAGGGTTCCTTTGTATATCCAAATAATCAGCAGAGCAGTTAGCCACTGACAGCATTAGGCATTACCCACCGCAGTTCACAGTCAGGGGGAAGGGCTCTGCGCTAGCTGCAGGACTTTTTGACTTTGTTTTATTCTAGCACCATCAGAATGGAACTCCCACTTTACTGGGGTTTTTTTGTTTGTGTACAACCAATTTTCCTTTCCTTGCTGAGGGAGAACAAAGGCATTCAAAAATATCCACCTGTAATTCTCCCTGGAGGTCTGATTCTCAAAATAATTCTATTGTTTCTTCTCCAATGCCTCCCTTTCAGTACCCTGTTTAAAATTCACCACACCATCTGCAGACAAGGGAACAGCTTCAAACAGATGAAGTGAGTTCACTGCAAAGGCCAAAGGGAAAAGCATCACGGTCAAAGAGACAGCAAGAGTCATTTTGCTGACTTCAAGTTACATACTGAGCCTTGCAACTCTAGCACCCATTGTGCTCCTTTTGAAGTGATGCACATATTTGGCCTTCCTTTTTTAGATTTGATTAGGGTGTTAAACAAAGGTGAAGGAGATGCTGCACATAAATATAGCAAGGAAGAAGTTTTACCTGTGAGATGGTGGCTACTGCTGATGTGGAAATATTGACAACAGTTGAGGATGTAGAAACTGGACTGGCATTGGTAGTTGATGCTGTGAAATTAAGAATTACTGCATTAAATGCCTCTAGAAAAGCACGAGACAAGACCAATCCAAGCTGTGAAATAAGTACTTACTAGGCTTATGTGCAAGCATTTGTGCTTCCAGCAGCACTCTGATTGGAACAGCCCAGAAAGAGCTGGGTGTATTTTGAAACCAGTTACTTTTCAACTGGGCTTACAGGGAAGGAGAGCTAGCATATCTTTTAAAACAGTACTTTCAAATGTTTCAGAAACCTTTTCCCTCCATGCCTGCTAAGCAACTGAAGTATAACTGAAATGGTTTCACATCTTTACTAGAAGTTTTGAGAAGACAATCACATTCCAGTATTCAATTAGTAGCAGCTGAAAATCAATCAGAATAAATCAGTAAAATGGATATGAAGGTGTTTAAATCAGCTCTGATAAAAAAAAATAAATATCTCTGCATTGGAATTAGCATATTTAATCTAAAGAGATAAAAAAAATTAAGGAAACATATGAATACTTCAAACAGTATAAACAGAGTGCTTCCTACTGGAGAAAGCATACAGATCTCCCCGTGTCAACTGTTTTTCGGGTGAGACTTTCTGAAATAATTTGTCAACAGCTTTTAAGACAAATTATTAGAGACATGTAGTTGTTAGTATGAATTTTAAGATGTTTAATAGCCTTCATGTCACTGCATTCGGTTCTTCCAAAACACAGAAGAAGCTGCTAGAGCACCATCTGAGACCACTGGTCATTAGCAGATTTTGTGGTTTTACAGCCAGAGGGACACTCCATTAACCTTTACCATTAACCACGGGGTTTTGGAACCCTTAAGGATGAGGGAAAACAAGTCATGAAATCATCATGAACAAACTCAAGATGTACTAAACCACGTGCCACCAACAAATATTTTTTGCTAAACCTTCTTTCTCTGCAAACAAATAAAACCAAAAATCACTTTTAGATGTTTATGAAAAGACTTGCAGAAATCCACAGTATCACCTACTTTACCATCACTCTGAGAAAAGCCTTCCCTTTCTGCACCCAAATGGAATCACTCTGAGACTGAAGAACTCAAGCTTCTGAAGGCTTCAGTCTTTCTACCCCAGGGAAACAAACCCACCATGAACTCTTACTCAATGTACATTGTGTTATGGCAAGCACAAATACTACCTGGTGAACAGCTCCTGGAAAGAGGAATGGATCCAAAATATGCCTCAAAAAAGATGAAAACCAAAAGAAATGTATCTTAAAAGAGGTACAGAAATACACAGTATTTACAAGAGGTGAGAAATGTGAAGGGTGGCATCCCTGTGGAAGCAGAAATGAAGGTAAATAATCAGCCCCTGGGAATCCCTTCATAGATAGGAGCAGTCATGTCCAAAAAACATATGGGAGAGAATTTTGGGAGAAGAACATTTAGAAAAAGGAAAAAAGGCTGCACTGAACAGCAATAATGGTAATGAAGATAATCAAGTACATACAGTAGCTATGCAGCTACTAGAAGCCCAGCTGTGGGAGTAAGCTACCTGTCACAGATACTCCTCAGAAGCAATTGCTAGAGAGCAGACGTTAGTTTCCAAATAAAACTCCTTCTAACTATACCCAGTCCGGACAGGTCGAGGCTGTTACTAGCTTAGGAAAATGCCACTTCCTAGGTGCTTCCTATGCCACTTCCCATAAGTGCAAAGAGCAGCTCTCCAGAAAAGACCCTTGCTAACACAAACCAAACCTGCCATGAAGCCAGAGGAGAACTACCTAGAAGACAGATTATTCTATCACCTCTCTCAAGATTATCACGGAGAGCAAACAGAAAGCAATTATCACTTTTACTGCTCTGAAGAGGCTGCTTTTCCACTGGGATAGAGAACAGAAATTAAGATATCATAGAAAAAAAGATTCCAAGGTGTTGGGATTCTGGTAAAACCACAGATTCCCTCATATGAACTTCTTTGTTTATCTTAACTCTGGTCTCCTAAGATTTCTTTTTTAATTACCCTTTATCTATACAGTGTTACATATCAGATCTTTACACGCAGCTCCCTCTACACAGATTAACCAATGCTTTCTCCACTGTGGGTCAGCTCCTTTTACTGGGGAATGGGCAAAAACCATGCAAAAATGTTTGGCATGGATGCACCAAAAGGGACGACTTCATGATCTCCAGTTTAAAAGATCAGCAAACACAAATATTACCTTGAAGCCGCCGTGACTCTTTTTCTCTTTTCCTTTCTTTCTCCCCCGCTTCCAGACCTCATCCTCAGAGGCTATACAGAATCATAGAATCATCTAGGTTGGAAGGGACCTTCAAGATCATCTAGTCCAACCATCAACCTAACTCTGACAAAAAGACCATCACTAAACCATTTCCCCCAGCACCACATCAAGCCGTCTTTTGAACACCTCCAGGGATGGTGCCTCAACCACTTCCCTAGGCAGCCCATTCCAAGGCTTGATAACCCTTTCAGTGTCAAAATTGTTCCTAATCTCCAACCTGAACCTCCCCTGGAGCAAGTTGAGGCCATTTCCTCTCGTCCTGTCGCCCATGACTTGGGACAAGAGACGGACTCCCCCCTGGCTACACCCTCCTTTCAGGGAGCTGGAGAGAGTGAGACGGTCTCCCCTCAGCCTTCTTTTCTCCAGGCTGAACACTCCCAGCTCCATCAGCCTCTCCTCATAAGACTTGTGCTCCAGACCCCTCACCAGCTTCATTGCCCTTCTCTGGACCTGCCCAGCACCTCAGTGTCTTTTTTGTGGTAAGGGGCTCAAAACTGGACACAGCACTCGAGGTGGGGTCTCACTGTATCCCTACTTCCCCTGCCTCATTCATCCCATTCCCTTTTGCTCCACTTGTTTTCAAAGATGTTTCAACCCGCTTCATGTGCTAGAAAAGGAAATTGCAGTTAATGCATTTTATGCTTCACTTGGCTGCTTTTTTCTCACAGGGAAGGAAGAGGCGAGGCAAGAAGCAGCCATTCCTCCCATGTTGCTCTCAATGCTTCCATGTACCATCATGGCCATCGCTCAGGTGAGAACAGCAGAAAGTTCTCAGTCGCTAAATGCATCTGACATTCAACAGGGTTCAAACATTGCATTACTCAAGTCCAGCATCTGCAGATTAACCCATAACTGAAACACCCCTCCGGTGGGAAAGCAGCACAGTACAGCTGTGCATCACCCTACTGTTTTGACTGGAAATAAAAGATAGATTTTCAAGAGATTACTAACAAAGCAGCTTTGTTCCTCCTTCCAGCTCCTGCTCTCCACCACCTCCAACCATTGACCTGACCCCTGTCCTGGGTTGAGAGACACGGGACTAACTTTTCTTCTAATACTGGGGAAAACTGCACTTTTAGAAGACTCTAGTGTATGAATTTGTGAAAATATTTACTTTATAGCCAGCCAGGCTCTGTGGGATTCAAGGTCTGGGTGTTTTTGAGCTTTGCCAGGCGCAGGGCCAAGGAGGAGTAAGGCCTGGGCATTTGACCCAGGCTGGCCAACAGGATTATTTTATACCATGAATGTCACATTCGATATAAATTAGAAAAGTTTGCTGCAGAGCTCTCTCTCCCTTGATGGTGGAGGGTTCAGAGAACTCCTTGCCCTGGAGCTGGAACCCTGAGGCCTGCCCTTCCTCCTCAAGCCGTTGCGCTGGCAGTGTCCGCCATTTGCTGTCCCTGCTGGGAGTGCACAGCTTCCTGCTGAGAGAATGGGCTGAGTATAATTCTTGTGTATCTTATATCAGTATCAGGATTAATACTGGTCCTTTAGTATTATTGTTAATTATTTAGTCTTAGTCTATTAAATCTATTTATATTTCAACTCTTGTGTTTCTTTGTGTTCCCCTATTCCCCTCTCCAGGTGGGGAGGGATCATTAGGTGATAGAATAATTGTCTAAACAACAATAGATTGTTATGGGTTTTTTCAAACCGTAACAACTCTGTAGTGGGCTGCTTGCTAACTTGACAAAAAGAAAATGTAGCAAATCTGAAAAAGGAAGAGTTTCTTGGCAGTTTGCAAAAAGCCTTTCAAAAAAGCAATAGCATTTACACAATTCAAGTGATTTTTTTTTCACACTTTCGAATATCGGCCTTCAAAAAAGCAATAGCATTTACACAACTCAAGTGATTTTTTTTTCACACTTTCGAATATCGGCCTTCAAAAAAGCAATAGCATTTACACAATTCAAGTGATTTTTTTCACACTTTCGAATATCAGCCTGCAGGGAAGTTCTCCTCAAATAACGCATTCTCACAGCAATGTGGATCGACTGGTTTAAAATCCTTCTGCAGAGCGAGGCCTGAAGGTGGCTCTGTCACCTCCCCAGTCCCCAGGGACCCCTGTGCTCCTCCTGGTACATCACTAGCAAATGCCAGGGGTCACCTTATGCAAAATCATTTATGACATTTGGCAATTAGAACTATACAAGACTGTAATTCATTCTGCCAGTGGGAGTACCTGGAGGAAAGTTGAAGGAAAGTAGTATTTCCAATGTTGTATGGCTCATGCTATGAAGGTGAAAAGTAAATTAATGATAAACATTATGCTGGGCCATTTACTGTCACAATGATGCAAGCATGACATACCATTTGGCATTGCCATCAGATATGCTAAAACCCTTATTGCTAATTTTAAGATTCAATTCCCCTTTACTTGGTACTCATTAGACCACATCTGGATACGATATTCAGGTTGCGGCCTCAAGCACAAGAAACATGTTGATAAAATTCAGTGGGTCAGGCAAAGATCCACCAAAAGAGTCAGGGAGCTGCAGCACGTGCCCTGCCAAAGGCAGCTCGGGGGAACGGGACCATCCAGCCTGGAGAAGAGATAGCTCTGGTGAACGCAAGAGCAGCCTGCTGGTACCTGCATGGAGGTCATCAAGAAGACACAGCTAGGCTCTTTTTGCAGGTGCACAGCAGGAGGAGGAGAGAAGAGTCACAACATGAATGACAGGATGCACCAGGGTGACAATATTTAAAAAGTGATGATAGTCAGGCACCAGAATTGGTGACATTTCCATCCTCGAAGGTTTTTGAGACCCAACTGAATAAAGCCCTGAGCAACCTGGTTCTGAATTCACTGTCAACTTTTTGAGCAGGAGGCTGAACTAAAGATCTCCTGAAGTCCCCGAATTACTCTATTACAGTATCACACAAGAAAGATTAGGAATTCCTGAAATGCTTTTTAAAAAGTAAAGAGAAACAAATTTTCATAATTCATCACCCAAACATAAATGGCAAAAATCTTGTCTAGCAAAAAAGTATCAATTTGCATATACTTGCCATAAACAACAAGATTCCATTATTCAGCTAACTAGCACATTTACTCCTAAATTGCTTTAGAAGCTGGTGAAATTCAGCGCTTGGCCTCTTAGATGTGGCACTTCCAGCAGCTGGAATATTTGTAGGTTAGTTCTATACTGAGAATTTCACTTTCCAGGAGATCTACCAACCTAGGGGGTGTGTGTAATACGTGAGCCGTCTACCTCCAGAAATAATTAAAACAAAAAAAAGATCAAAAAATCCAATGTCAGTCAGCGTATTTCCTGACATCAAGCTAAAGACTACCAGTAAAGAGCTTGAGCTGTAAGAGCATTCCCAGCAAAGGCATGCAAGAATAAAACATTTAGGCTCCTCTCCCCTTCCCATTTGCTCCTCACCCTGTTAAGTCCATCAGCGTGGCACCAACAAGCCAGCCTGGTGCATACAGAGGAACGTAGCAAATACAAAACCAAACACATACACACACACACAAAGAGAAAAGAGGGAAAGCATAAAGAAGCATGCACAAACCAAGAACAAACGTGCAAGCCTCTCTATTTGTGGTATCTGGACTCAATTAGGTGGAGAGAGATGCAGATAAAAACCATGCCAAGTTACCTTCAATGGAATAAGAATAATGTGCTGGGCTGGGCTGGCTTGTGGTTAACCCTGTAGTGCAGGTAACAACACTGTGCTGACTTGTAGATGGAGTCTGAATTAAACCACTTTCAGGTTTCATACCTGGCCACAGTGCACCTGAATCAGATAAATTGGACCAGTTACAAACAAATATGCTGGGACCAAACAGCATGCTGCTACCTCATATTAAGATTTTTGCTCATCACAAAAGTAACAAATCATACATGGAATATGCTTAATTCTGCAATAGTAAGTGCTGACTGTCAGGCTGTGCATGGATTAGAGCTGCTGACAAAACTAGCTGAAAAAGAGAAAATTAAAAGCACCAACAAGACCAATTTCCAAAACTTTCAACTAAAAATCTATTAGTGTCACAGTAAGATTCACTGCCAGGTCGGCATAAAGGAACAGCTAATACCTCTGCTGTTTGGGAGAGTTGCACAGCGCCACAAACGACCTCAGCTATTACATAGCGAGGCTGACATTGGTATCTATTAAGGTCAAGGTCAACACTTCCACTACTTCACCGAGATTTTGGGTGAATATTTTAAAACAAGCCACAAGTCAGTAATTTTCATAGACTGAACACAGTGAATATAGAGCTTAAAAATAAAGGGGGGGGAAAAATCTAAATTTTTCTTCTAGATTTCCTGCCATTATGGAAAGCATTTGTAATACTACTGGGCAAAACACAGAGAAAGCAAAGTGACTGTCATTCATCTGCAGAAAGTGCACATAAGCAGTGTGGTTTCAGCTCAGGTGCTGTGCTAAGGTCTAGCCTGCACAGACGGGGTGAAAACAGCATCCAACGGAAGGAGCTCAGCTCAGGCCTACTTCTTCAGGACTCTTCAGCCTTTTGTTTAAGTGTTTCCAGACCTACAGCTAAAGTCAAAGGCATTTCTCCCTGGCACTGGTTAGAAAGCAGGAATCAGTTGAGAGGATCTACTTAAAAACAAGCAGGAGTGTGCAAAACAGAGGGACTAAGGACATTTGGAGCTAGACACAAAGTTCAGGGCCAGCAGAAAGACCACCCTCTTCTTAAGCCCCCCAAAACAGTACCAAGGCTGTGAAAGCCACCTGCAGCCATTCACCCACAGGACGAGCCACTGGCTACGAGCTCCAAATCTCCTACACAGAAGACATGGGAAACTCCAGAGCTGGAGACGAGCAGCAGCTCCAAGAGCTCAATCCATGCTGTGGCTTTCTCAGAATTAAATTCTGCAATGGCTCTGATTTAGTTACACACCTGATCTAAACCTGCCACCTATGAGTCAAATTAAGTCACTCACAGCCACACCAGGGTTTTGATTCTTTGACTCTCAAGTTGTATCTTTGTTAACTGTTTCAAACCTCAACAACGGTGATAATCAGCAAACAAAAGGGAAAGACTGATTTAAGAAACATTGTAGATATATTGCAGAAACTCCAGAATAAAATGTATGGGAAATGGATCCTCTAAGGAGAGCGGGAGTAGCTGCATTTGTTTTGTCTGGAAAGGAAGTGCCACAATGTTCAAGTAGGTGAGTAGTTTTTCGAGGGGATGGTAACCAACAGCTCCTCCCAGTGCAAAACAGACGGACAAGGAGCAGACAGCAACATGATGAGAGGGCACAGGGCACACAGGAGTGCCAAAGAGCTGTGACAATGAAACAGAAACCAGCTCTGACTGCTGTAGGGTGACACCAGGTCAGAGGTGCTGGCAGGGCTGGTTGGACGCCAGCCCAGGAGCTGAGTGGGGTCTTGCCCTAAGGCATTTTCAGCCCCTGCTTTCCATGGCTGTCTCTGTCATCTCCCAGTATAGACATATTCTACTTCCCATTGGGCAAGGCCTGCTCTCAGCCCAGTGGCACCCGTCCTTCCCCCTTGTTCTGCGAGGCAGCGTCCATAAGCCAGCACAGCCCCAGGGGTGGCCGAGGGGAAGCTGGGCAAGGGGAGAGGAGACCCCTCCACATTCAACAGCAGGACCGCAGCTGGGCAGAAGAATGTCACAGCACACATATATGCGTGTTGACAGGCCCATCAGCTGCGGTATCTTCTTGAGTTAATTTAAACCATGACATCCACAGTGTTTCTAACACCAACTTACAGCTTTACATATGCAGCCTGTATGTCATTACTCTTATTTTAACGGTTCTTTAAAAAAATCTCTCCACGCCACAAGTAAGTCCTATGTAGAACAATGCACTAAACGCCACCAAAAAAATCATTACAGCACAAGGAAAGGTGACAAACTGGCAAGAGCATAGGTCATCTCTTCTCTGAAAGCAGCAGTCTGACCTGAGCGATCTCAAAACTATGCTTGTGTTTGTCAGCTTGCTTGAAATTCATGCTTAAAACACACCTGCTTCGTTCCAGTTCGATAATCCATGATGCCTTCTTTTTGGCATAGAAACAAATACACAGTAGGAAGTCATGCAAACCTCTGGAACAGGCCCTTTGATGCTGGTGAAACATCTGGCCAACTCCTCACCTGCTCGATGGAGATTCTGTGAGCAGAAACAGTTTATAGAATTTCGTCTGCATGGTGCACGTCCTGCCCTCTACCCCTCCCTGGCCCTCACATCGCCTATGATCAAGGAGGTTCCATTCCAGTATGATTACTATTACTGGAAGTATAACTTTTATCATCTTCCTAACACTTAAAATCAGACTGAAAATTCAGGTATTTAATAACAGACCTCAAAATCCATACCAAGACATTTCAGTAACTGATCACATTTCAGAAGGTGTTTAACAAAGTTCCTGTGAAGTCAACAAAAAATGCCTAGGTCTTCAGAAGAATTTCTACCATTACATTGATATTATAACACTGAAGCAGCCAAATACCCCTGAATTCCAGAACCTGTGGATTTAAACCCCCCTCCCACCTCCCCCCCCAAATACAGCCACCACTACGTTGCCAAAACATCACACAAACACAAAACACTAATAAACCCCCCTATATCCTCCCTCCTCCAAAAAAATGTACAAGTCTAAACCACCTTTTTAAAGATCTTGGTCTAACACTTCAAGGGAGCACTCCACGTATTTACACATTTAAAAAAGAAAAAAGGCAACAGAGCAAAATACTTAAGAACATATGAAGCAGCCTCAGTGCACTGTCCTCAGCAAACCAATAAACACCAAATAAAGTAGTAAAGGAAACCACCAGCCACCAGTCAGGTACAGCAAAAAACAGCGCAATAAGGCACTGACCCCCAAGTGCAGGCACCCAGGGAAGAGAATTACATTACAGCAACCTTAACACGGGGTCGGGCATGGTTTGTACAGAACAGACCGTTGTGACAACACCCAACACTACGAGGGGACAAAAAGAGGAGAAGCAGAGTGTTTAGAGATTTAGCAGCCAAACTGCACTGGCAACTGGAGGCTTGGGGATGGACACAGCAACAGGCTGCTCCACACCCGTCCAGCTTTTCAGAAAACACAACTGGCAGAGCAGGACACGTCACAGAGTCAAAGAGGTCCTCACTCACTAGAAATCACAGAATCTTCATGGTTGGAAGGGACCTTTGAGATCATCAAGTCCAACCACAAAAAAAAAAAAAAAGAAACAACAAAAAACCAAAACAAACCACCACCACCCACAAACAGACACAACCCAACAATCCCGGGCACTAAAGCATGCCCTGAAGTGCCACATCTACACATTTCTTAAATACCTCCAGGGATACTGACTCCACCACCTCCCTGGGCAGGCTGTTCCAGTGCCTGACCACCCTCTCGGTAAAGTAATTTTTCCCAATATCTAATCTAAACATCTCCTGCTGCAATTTCAGACCATTTCCTCTGGTCCTGTCATTATTCCCTTGGAAGAAGAGGCCAGCACCCACTGCTGTAGAGGGCAATGAGGTCTCCCTTCAGCCTCCTCCAAACTAAACATGCCCAGAACATAAGGCCTGAGACCACCATGGTGCCAGGTGGTGGGGAGGGCTGGTTGCTTTACCCAGCTCTGCAATGCGGTCCTGTTTGAACCTTACCAGCAGGGGCTGAGCCAGGAATGCCCCACCAGCCACCCAAATGGCCCTGCTCTCCTGAAGAGCCCCAGATTGCTAATAAAACAGCCCAACGCTTACCCCCTGCAAAGCTCCCACTTTATGACATTCAAGTGATCAGTCAGAACAACTTTCCACAGCATTAACGCAGGGTAAAGCAGATTTGGGAGATGCTGTTTGATCAAACCCTTGCGCCCCAGTTACTACAAAACCATTGTTTTCTTCCTAAGGATCCCTCAACCACAAGAAAACTTTTTTCCATGAGTCCCACGTATATATATGTAAAAAAAGAAAAAAGAAAGAAAGATACGTAGATTCATTTTACATGTTGACTGTTCTCATAAAGGTAATGATTTGTGCCCTATTACTTTAAAAAAATTAGCAATGTAATTTGCATCTAATAAAACTGAACCTAGTTGTATCATCTTTTCTACACTACCTTTCAAAAACACCATGAAAAATCAATTGTTTTGTAATTTATGCAAAAATCTGTCCTGTTTGAGTGACACAGGCCTAATTTATCGTCTAATGCTTGGGAAAACTGCACTTTTAGAAGACTCTAGTGTCTGAATTCATGAAAATATTTACTTTACAGCCAGTGGGGCTATGTGGGATTCAAGGTCTCAGTATTTTTGAGCCTTGCCAGCTACAGGGATGAAGAGGAGCGAGACCCAGGCACTTGACCCAAGCTGCCAACAGCGTTATTTCATACCTTGAACGTGTTATTTTTACCATCCAATAGAAAGAAAGAGGAGTTCTCTCTCTCTCCCTTGATGGCTGCCATCCTGAGAACTCCTTGCCCCCGTGCCTGAGCCCAGAGCCCGTCCCTTCCTCCCAAAGCCGCAGTGCTCGCAGGGTCCCACATTGGGTGGGGGTGCACAGCTCCTGGCTGGGGGAATGGGCAGGGGATAGTCTTTGGGTATTTTATATTGGTATCAGGATCAACCCTGGTTCTTTAGTATTAATAATGTTAATTGCTTAGTCTTATCCTATTAAATCTATTTATATTTCAGTCCTTGTGTTTCCTTGTTTTTCTGATTCCCCGTCCTACGTGGGGAGGGGTCATCGGGTGATAGAATAATTGTCTAAAAGACAATAAATTGTTGTGGGTTTCTCAAACTGTAACAAAGTCCTTGTTCCATCACGCAAGAACAACAAAAGCCATAGATGTTGCTGGTTTTGTTCAGACACCTAGTTCTTCAGCTAAGGAAAAATTAACCCTTTTACATTTCAAGACATGAAAATTTTTGCACTACAGATAAATCTGCAAGAGGCTCTGTTCATTCCATTACACAGCACGACGACAACCCCCTGAGGCAGACCCTTGATGTCCATCTCTCAGCTGTGCCACTGGCAGGCAGCACACACTGGGGACACACAGCTCCCCAGGGACCGACACGGAGGGGCGACGCTGTCCCTTCCTTACAACTGAGTGCTGCAGAACAGCCTTTGCCACCATGCACTTTTGAGAGTGGGCAACAATAAGCAATATTTACATGTGAACATCAAAAACGAAAAGAGAAGTTAAAATGTTAATTTTTAACAATCAGTTATAAAATTTCATACATGTGGGGATAGTCAGTCCTGTGGGTTTTCTCCCCAGTGCCTGACACATACACAGAGCACAAGGAAAGACCAGCCAGCTCCTCTCACTAGCTAACCCACCCAGAAGCTAGATTTTTTTCTGTCTGCACTACTCATCCTCAACTCCCTTTATACACGATGGAAAGATGGCTATTATCTTCTAAAACAGACCAGCACCCGAGAGCGTGGCCCTCCCTCCCTGCACTACAAAGGAAGCACAGGGTGAACGGCTCACACCCTGCCATCCAGCTGGAGCTGCTCGGCTGCGACAAGACTCTTACACCCCTCAAGCATTTGTAAACGCTGGAATGGCTAACAGAGAGCTCAAGTATTACAGCAACTTAAGCAATCTTAGTTGCCTAGTAAGCTCGGCAGTTTAGCTTGAAATCTAAATTTGTTGAAAGATAAGGTAACAAAAACATCTTAATCCTGGCCAGCAAAAAGAAAAGGAAAAATACCTTCAGCAGAGATGCTGTAGTATGGGGTCTTGTGTGATTTAACTTCCAAGGAAACTGCAAAACTGGAGAAAATTATGATCCCAACCTAAGAACGGTCTGGCAAGTTTCACGGGGAGACATCCAAATTAATGGACAGGAAAACAGTTTTGTAAGAAATAACATTTTATAATATGAAGCCCCATCTGTACTGTAGATACCGATCTACAATTTAAGTTAGGCATGTGCTCTCCTACAAACTCTTCTTTCCAACACACCTGGTTAAGCTTAACACTGGCTTTTTAGTGAGACATAAGACAATTGCAGGCACTGAGAAGCCTTACCGAAAGGAGGTAGTCCATAGGTTTGGGTGGTCTGGGGGTAGATGGTGTAGGGCTGAGACTGCTGTAGTGCTTGGTACTGAGTCTGACCAGGGTAAGGGCTCATTGTTTCCGATACAGGTACAGAAAGGATATGTGCATATGGCCTTATTAAAAAGAAAGAACAAAGGTAAAAAAGAAAAATTTACATTATGAATCTTTCAGCCTCCGAACCTGAAGACACATTAAAAAAATTGCTTTAGGAAGAAGAAACAATGCACACTGACACATGCTCTTAGTGTAATACCTGCCTGTGTTTCCCAATACAACAGTATCTGGTTTTCTATGAGCTGCCTATTTCTCATCTGGACTCCAGGGAAACTCTACCCCGTGGTACCAGAACACCAGTGCTTATTCCAGGACTGGGAGAGCAGGGGTGGGAGGGGAAGAACAAACTCCTCGGTCCAACAGGCATGAGCAATTAGTTTCACTTATCATACCTCACAACACCAAATCATAAAGCTACTACAATATCATAGTACGTGTCAAAACTACTGGAACACACAAAGAGACTAGACACAAGCAGGTGTGGGGAATTAAGGCCTTCTATGCTGCCATGGGAAGAACTCCTGAGATCCCCAAAGGTGGTAAATGACCTGAAAGTCCAATATTCCCCTTATATTAATTTATACCTAGTTTGTTTATTCCTCACATATCAGGGGCATTACTCAACAAGCTTACTGTGTTTTCAACTACTTGAAGTGGCTCACTTTATCCTTATGATCAAAAGGCAACAGCCACTGAAGCCAAAGGGTGACTTCTATCAGCTTCAGTGTCTGCAGCAATAAGTATTTGATGCCAGCAGATACGAAAGTATGATTACTAGCATTACAGAAGTGCACAAAGTGGCAAAAAGATAACTTCAGAAAGAAATAAGAATTACAGAATTTAGTAACAATTGCTCAACTTACTTTGCAGAATACATTTGTGAGGTATAATCATTTGATGACCTTGGGATATAATCAGTGCATGTCATAACTGCAAAAAAAAAAAAAGGTTGTATAATTACACAGGCAATTTCAAAACGCCATGAACAATGACAATTCAATACCAGCATGCAAAGAACACTTTAACCAGCATTTACAAGCATTTGTAAGCAAGACAGCAAGACAGACAAGCAAGCAAGACAGCATTTACAAAGTTTTTTTAGTACCTTAAGTATGTTTCAAAGCAAATTCTCAAAAGATGTACTGTTAAAACAGCACAAATACATTTTTCTTGCCAGTTCACAGGAGGGAGATGATTCAGTCAATACCCTCTCTACCTTTGTAATAGTGCTCTTTCTCTTTACCAGCTGCTACCATCACCTTCAAGGAATCACAGAACTGAATCATAGACTCATTTAGGTTGGAAAAGACCTTTAAGATCATCAAGTCCAATCATCAAGTCCAACCAGCACTGCCATGTCCACCACTGACACCTGCAGGGATGGCAACTCCACCACTGCCCTGGGCATCCTCTTCCCTATGCTTGATAACCCATTTGGTGAAGAAATTTTTCCCAATATCCATACTAAACCTCCCCTGGCAAAACTTGAGGCCATCTCCTGTCCTATCACCTCCTACTTGGGAATTTGCTCCAGATGCCAGTGATGTGCTTCAACAAGTCAGTCTCTCCCTATCTGGAACAGTCCTACAATGTTACTGCTCATGTAGTCAGCTCTCATATCAGTCATATCCACTAAGGGGAGCAAGTTAGTTTGCACAGGCAACCCTAACTGTAACATTTGCATTCTGCTACCTAAATAACCTCCTCTTATTGGAATCTGAGCATAAGCAGCTGAGAAATACAAACCATACAAACATGCGCTGAACCTCCTGAAGGCTCTATGAATCACCACCTCAGTGGTCCTCTTTTATTTTCTGCCTTGGTTTCCCCTCCATTTGTTTCATAAAGAATTTCTGCAGACATTCACTACAGTTCAGGGTCTCAGATTAAGTGCATGGTATATTACTACAAAAGACCCATCCAGCTCAATCCCTTCCCTCAAGAAAAATTATGTATAAAGTGGATTAGACATAGCAGTAACCAGTAGCAAACCGGGGGGCAGGGACACAAAAATATTTGTTAGAAAGAGATATTTGGTTACCATTAGGCATTAACACTTTGTAAGCACCACAGCAAACATTCACCCTACAACTGGTATTAAGGACAGGTTAAGTACTACAAGGAGGAGATAAAGCTCGTGCTTGATGAAGCAAAGTAACGAGACCAGTGGAAGAGGAAAGACAGAAGGAGCAGAACTCCAGAAGATACTTACTCTCACTGGACATGGGAAGGTTTGAACCAAGGTTTGAGGATTCAGGTTTCTGATCGCTGACTTCTGCATTGCTCACATGACTGCCAGGACAAACAAAGGCTAATCATTAGCATTATCAACTCTTAAATTAACATCCTTGGGCATCCCAGCCGCTAGGTTCAGCCTTCCTAACTGATGCAAATTGACTCTTCACAGAATGACAGAATGATACAGGGTTAGGAGGGACCTCTGGAGACCATCCAGTCCAACCCGCTGCTGGAGCAGGTCCACCCAGAGCAGGTCCCACAGGAACATGTCCAGGCAGGGTTTGAATGTCTCCTGAGACAGAAACTCCACCACTTCCCTGGGCAGCCTCTTCCAGGGCTCTGCCATGCTCACAGGAAAGATGTTGCTCCTCATGTTTAGATGGAATTTCTTATACTCAAGTTTGTGCCCATTACCTCTTGTCCTGTCACTGGGCATCACTGAGAAAAGACCAGACCCTTCCTCCTGACACCCACCCTTTAAATATTTATAAGCATTGATCAAATCCTCCCTAAGTCTTCTCTTCTCCAGACTAAGGAGACCAAAGTCCCTCAGCATTATCTCCTAAAAGAGATGCTCCAGGCCCCTCATCATCTTTGTAGCCCTCTGCTGTATGCTGTCCAGCAGCTCCCTGTCATTCTGAAACTGGGGAGGCCAGAACTGGACGCAGTACTCCAGATGGGGCCTCACCAGGGCAGAGTAGAGGGACAGGATGACCTCCCTCAACCTGCTGGTCACACTCTTCCTGATGCCTCCCAGGATGCCATTGGCCTTCTTGGCCACAGGGGCACATTGCTGGCTCATGGTCATCCTGTTGTCCACAAGAACTCCCAGGTCTTTCTCCTCAGAGCTGCTCTCCAGCAGATCAGCCCCCAACCTGCACTGGTGCTTGGGGCTATTTCTCCCCAGGTGCAGCACCCTACACTTGCCCTTGTTAAACTTCCTTAGATTTCTCTCGGCCCAACTCTCCAGCCTGTCCAGGTCTCTCTGGATGGTGGCACAGCCTTCTGGTGTGTCAGCTACGCCTCCTAGTTTTGTATCATCAGGAAACTTGCTGAGGGTACATTCCATCCCTTCTTCCAGGTCATTGATGAATATATTGAAGAGGACTGGACCCAGTACTTACCCCTGGGGAATACTTGTTACAGACCTCCAACTAGATTCTGTGCCACTATTCATCTGAGCTCTGTCAGTTTTCAATCCACCTCACTGTCCATTCATCTAACCCATGCTTCCAAAGCTCACCTATGGGAGACTGTGTCAAAAGCCTTGCTGAAGATGGACAACATCCACCACCCTCCCCTCATCTATCCGGTCATTCCATTGTACAGGACTATCAGATTGGTCAAACATTATTGCCCGTTGGTGAATCCATGTTGACTGCTTCTGATAGCAGTCCTCCATATGCTTAGAGATGATGCTGAGAACGAGCTGTTCTATCATCTTTTCAGGGATGGAGGAGGGACTGACCGGCTTGTAACATCCTGGGTCCTTGCCCTTTATGAAGACTGGAGTGATATTGGCTTCCTTCCAGTCCTCGGGCACCTCACTTAACAGAAACTAGCTCTGCATTCTTTGATACTTCACAGAGTTCCCAAGAGAGATATCTGCAGCTCTAATTAGACATTAAACTGTCATCACATCCAGCACATTTACTCGCCAACTGGTCTCTCAAGATAATGCTGTAGATTCACTGACAGCTCAGCAGACCCAGCAGCTCAGGGGCAGTGGAAAGGACAAACTTCTTTCTCCTTGCCTGGGCACAGCCTCCTGCTCCCCTGCCTCAGCTCAGCCACCCCTTAGCCTCTCCAGCAGAGTTTGATTTGCTCATCCAGCACAAAAAACAAGCACTTATTTTTGCTGGGATACTGAACAGGCTCAGCTCATGGTGGGATGCAGCAAGCACCATACTTGGTGCACACTAGAGCCACAAGCAGAACTGCCCCTCGCAGCAGCAATAAGCTGTTACGTAAAACTGCAGCCTGAGGATATCAGAATAACATACAGGTATCTCAAAACTTGATGAAAAACTGTGCTGCAGAACTAGCAACAATAAAACTAAAGCCAACAAGGCAATCAACAAGGAGATACAACTTTCCTGAGACAAGGTAAGGGGGCAGGTGGCTGGTGGGTGCCATGGGTTTGGTTATAAGGCAACTGATTTGCCTTCCTTTGGCTGCTGAGAGGGGGTGAAGTGTAACCAAAATGCATCATCTGGGTTTTTCCCTCTGAAAACCTTTATAAACAAAATCCTTGGGAATCTTCCATAATACTAGTAACTGGACTGACTTCCATAATAAAATGTGAGTTTTACAAGACAATAGCATGTTTCTACATAGAGTCAGGGTATTTGTGTGCTATTATTCTTGGTGGAAAAAAATGCTGTGATTCTGTGGCACAGATATCAATCTGTGGCTGTTAAACGGCATGCAGTCTGCAAGCAGGCTGAGAGCTGCTCATGGGGACTCCTTCCTGTGGAAAATGCAATAGATAAAACAACTTTTCTGACCACACCACACCAACCTGTGCTTCTGCTCTCTCTCACCACTGCTCTCAGCACACCCACCTGTGGCTCTGGGGACACCTCCATCCCAAGGTCTCTCATCCTCCAACACTTAGAACTTTTCAGTTCTCACTAACTCAGAGAAAACTTCCCCCGGCACTGTGGCTGACTTGTGCTGCTGAGAGCGTCGCAGCCCAGCAGAGCACATCGTATTCACAGAAGGGTTAAGACTCTTACGGATGCTTAATGCTCGGAAGAGAGGACCTCACTGGGGATCCCTCTTCCCTTCCCCACTTCCGTCACTGGGGATCCCTCTTCCCTTTCCCACCTCCGCAATTCAGCTAAAACATATACAGATTAACATCAGCTGAAAATCATGTTGGCTGAGGAGATAAATTATTTTAAACTATCCCATAGGTCAAACTTTAAATCATATATAGTTTTATCAAAATAGAACCAGAATATTTAACAGAATCTCTAAGCAGGTGAGAAATGCAATTTTATCTCTCCCCTCCATTCTATTTTTAAAGACTATATAAAGATGTTTACTCTCAAATCGTGAGTCTACTGCTGCCTGTAGGAAAAGCTGCGATTGCCCTGAAGCAGAAGAACACTCACTGGGCACGTTCAGACCTGCCTGTGCTGCCCTCAGCCCCTTTGACATCAACAGAGAAAAAACCCTCCTAGGACATGGCTCATCTCCCCTCGTACCGGCGAGGAAGGGGGCTTGCAGTGATTAGCTCACATTTCTAACTTTCAGACATACAATGGATTTCACACACTGTTTGCTCACTGTTTGCCATTAAAGTATTCTCTTTGATTTTCAAAAAAATATGTACTGATGTTCCCATTCAGGTCTTCAATGTATCACATCCACTCCTGGACGAACAGCAGAGTGTTTCCTCCTCACTCACACTGGGATGTCAGAGGCTCCAAAAAGAAATCTCTTTCTCAACCGTATTTGCTACTACTGGCAGGAACAGAATAAACCCTAATATAGCTGTGCTCCCTAAATGCAATAATAGTGATTAATTTCTAAATATGTCATACATCAGAAAGCATCTACTGAGGCTAAAAATAGTACAATACAACAGCTTTACATAGAAAAGGCTATCAATTTGAGAAGGTTTAACTTCCTAAAGCAGTTACGCACACAGTTTTGCTGAGAATCATAGCACAGATATCAAAATATTCTGAGTCTCACCAGAATAAATGGATGTTATGTGCAGTATGTGAATTTCATCAGATTCCGTCAAAAACAAAATGTTTGATGAAGCAATTAAGCCCCTTTGTAGCCACTTTTATAAAGCTTAATACCAAAGGGCCAGTAATTTATTTTTTTTTATTTGGAACGTAATCTCTAAATTATATCAAATACAAAAGTGACTTGTATTTGCCCCATCTTCCTGAAAAATAAAATAAAATGCAAGCTTCTAAAATGGAAGCTTATAGTGACAGAAGAACATTAATAACTGTTCCACGCTAAAATCAAATTCAAAATTACGTACCTCAAGCTTTGTTCTCTGGATTCCTGCATCTTGGCTTTTTTTACCTGCAAAGACAAAAATGTTCAGAGGCGCAACGAAGGAGAGCCGTCCTTGACACATGGGCACATCCCCACTGGTTACTATTGAGTTGGCATTAGTGTTTAAACACAGAAAGCCTTGCACAGAACTCCAGAGCTAATCAGTGTAACCAAGGGTTCTTCATCTCCAAACAAGCTTTTTTCCTAATTAGAAAACAAGTGCTAAAGCAGAACATGTTAGCAAAATTGCCGTGTTACTTAGTTAACATCCAAAGAGATATACAGCTATAAATGTCTGATAAGGACAATTTTATGGAAATTGAATAGAACAGCCATATATTTTAAGAAAATCTTATTCTGCATAGATTCAGCACAACTGCCATAAACTTGGGTCCTTTGCCTCCCCCTCCCCATATTTAAATATGATATAAAATAGGAACTTGAGTGTTTTTTTCTGTAATTAATTAGGAGTTCCAATTTTTATTTCTGAGAAAAAAATACAGCATTTATTCTGGTTTTGCAGGTGGCCAGCTGGATCCAGTTCCTAAATGGGGTCTTGCACAACAGAAAGCACTGACTTCAACACCAATTTGGTTTTCTGCACACAGGCTAGGAACACTACTGTGAACTCCTGGGCAGGATGACAGGGTCACAGTCTGTAGCCTGTAGACTTTTGACGAGATGTTCCTGTGATATACTGGTTTTTCCTTCCCCCACCTTCTCCCTCAAGCAGAAAGTTTTACAGTCTTCCATGTTCCAGGAACATCTTTAGATGCCAAACTCCCTGCTTCAGTACCCAGCTCGGCTCGCATGGATTATCCCGGTCCTGGCACTTGTCTTCTGTGAAGGGGTCTGGGAAGGTCCGTGCTGGGTACCCTGGGTTGCAGGGATGGCAGCCACCAGCGCAGGTACCGCACGCAAGGACAGGCTGCTGCCACATACGAAAGCAGCTGGCATAAATGCCTCACCATGGTATTCAAGTTTGTCTCTCTTGGGTGAGTATAAATAAAACACCAGGAAAATACAATTTGAGTATGAGAGGTCAAAATGTGCTCAAAACTTAAAAAAAACCCAAATACGATAAAATAATAAAACACAGGTGAATTCCTGGTGGCTATGGGGAGATGGGAGGCAAAGGTACAACAGGATAAAGGCTTAAGGGAACAGCAAGGGGAAAGGAGTAATCAAACAGTAAGGATGGAAAGGAGAAAGCTGAAAGGACAATCTTCTCTCCCTGATGAAGTTACAGTATTTTAGAGCTCAGTCTGCTTTCACCTCTCTATTACTCTTGCCAGCAGCAATTCACAGCAGAACTGGAACTCCTGTTGTTGTCTTCAGCCCCACAGCTTCTCCAGAGCCCTTGTGCCTGGCTGAGAATACACGCTCCTTCTGGCCCCCATTACCACAAGGTCCAGTCCTAAAGGAGCTGTATCAGTCTTCCCCACCTACTGGGGATGATGTTAATGGATGATGTTAACTACAGGGAAAGCGGACTAGTGTTCCTCCAGCTCCTTCGGACACGCAGTTATTGCTGCCCACGCACGGTGCCCTTCAGCTCCTTCTGGCATCATTCTGTCCCACAGCAGCTGCTCCAGCTCCTCCCTGGGACCCTGCCACCCACTCCTCAGCAGGGACCTCAGCCACCAACACCGTGCCAGATAGCCCAGGGTGCCACACTGCCCACAGGGCTCTTAAGGAAAGGAGATAGAAAAAAATGAATCACATCAGAAAAAGTAGCAGCAAACCGCTTCTGACCAAAATTACATTGAGGATAAAAATAAAAATTAACTTAAAAGTTTGCAGCTTGAATTTTAGATTTCACAGGACGAATGCTGCTGTTTCCAGTCAGGTACTTGATAAGATCCAGCTTCTTCCATTCAGTCGTTTGTTGTTTGGGTTTTTTTTAATACGGGAGGTGGACAGAGAAATCAGCTCACTTATCAAAAAAACCCCAAAGAACAACCCTTCCCCCCATAAAACAAGTGAGGTTTTGCAAGAACACATCAATTTTATTCTTGTTTTCATCACAACCAGAATAGAACAGCTGATCCTAAAACTCCTCTCAATAGTTAGGGTTCAAGGCACTGCTCTGCCCACCTCGGTCCCTGGACTGGAACTTCTATCATGAGGAGTATCTACTCAACAAGGCATCGTGCCTTGTCCTCCTCTGATGGGAGATCTTCCTCCTCTGCCATAAACATGCCCTTGGTGGTATACAGAGAACAGTATTTTTAATGAGTTTTCCTTTACATCAATAGTTAATTTCATCTTAAAAAATCAATAAATATCTGGAGAGGGTTTCATACTCTCTTTAAGGGGCTCTGGAACATGGGATACACAGTGCGAGCATGCAGCCCAAGTCAAGCAAAACAGCACTTTTAAATTTCAGTCTAGCACACCCCTGCCTCAACTGGCTAGTCCCCATCTCTGCAGGCTTTTAAAAGAATTTCTCCGTAATGTCTTAATGCTAAGCAATAACATTTACAAACTCTTGACATTTTGGGGATTGCAAACCCTATTCTCTACCAATCACTAATCCCTGCAATTTACACTACAAATTAAAGGGGGAGGGAACAGTTTCAAACATAGTCATTCATGGGTTTGGAAAGCATTCTCTCTCTCTCCTGCCACATGTTATAAAACATACTTATTGCAGGAGCAGCACCTAGTGATGGTACCATAGGGATGATGCTCAGGACACAGGGAGCGATGCTGTGATGGGCTGACCATCAAACCCCAGCCCCAGGCCCTCCCCAGGGCAGCATCTCCTGAACCAGCCACAGCAGCGGCTGCTGAAATTCATCCTCTCAACACATGCTCCCCTCCAAAAACCTCTGGAGAGATGCTGCAGGGGGACTTTTGGTCTCCTCTCTAGTGACAGTATCACAGCTTGAAGACTTTTCATGCAGAAGTGAATTCACTTTTTTTTTTAAAAAAATAAGGAAAAAAAGAAGAAAAATGAAGAAAAAAAAAAGAAAAAAAAAAGAAAGAAAAGAAATGAAAAGAAATGAAAACAAGGGAAAAGATGTGGTCTGCCTTGATGATTCAAGTTTCAACTTTAGAAACTTCAGACATTATCTCACTAAGCTCTTCTGCTGCACTGCAATAAGTGACATGTCTCTTAAGGTACATCTTTGCTCCTCCTTCCATCTTTTTATTTCACTAGAAGTTTGGAGTTTACATTGATTTTTTTAATTAAAAAAAGGGGGTGAGAGGGCAAGTGACACAATTCTAGCTGATCCCTGTCCCCAGATGACAATTTTTTATAACTGAAAATCCAAATTGCTCTTTGTGCTGGAAAACTCTGTTTCTGCCCTAGATCTACCAACATTGGAGTTCAGTTGTATTTACAAAGTCTGCATCAAAGCAGAAAGACAGTTTTCCCCCTGATGTCAACGTAAGAGTTACTCTAGGGGTGAACCCAACTCTCTGGATCTTCATGGACCCATTTCCCAGCCCAAGCAGAACCAGAGGCAGCCCTGTGCTCACAGACAGCTCCCAAGCCAGGCGATGACGAGCTGGAGCAAAGGCTGCCAAAGCCCCTAAAGGCTACTGCGAAGAGAGGACCATCACACACAAGGCAAAATGCAGAACCAGATTGCAAACCCTTTGCCAATTTCAATTAAGAAAAATCTGCAGCTCAAACACACGACCATAGTTTTTTTTCTCTACCCTTTTGGCAGTGCTGGGTCTTTCTGGAGCCCTGGAGCCCTTTCCATCACCCTGCTCTCCCTACCACCAACCGACCCGCCCTGGCTGTCCACATGAGAAGTCGTTCCGAACAGAACCCAGTGGGTGTCTGCAATGAGTCTAACACAAGTTCACCATCCCTCATAAAAAGGAGACTTTTATCATTTTCTAGCATTAAGGATTACATAAAGTATTATAAAAATCAACTACTTGCATCCAAAAAAAGTGTCACTAAGTGACAGATTACTATACAGGATTACTTCTAAGAACTAATCCAGATTAATAATTTATTATAAATATAATACAATTTTCATTATGAAGTCAGGGGGTCACTTTTGATCATTTTCTCCCAAACTTCCCTTTGCTCTCTTATTTCCCATGCCTGTTTCTGTTCTCTAGCACTGCCGTGTGCACAGAAACTTTTCCATTCTAAATCAGGTTTGAAAAGGGAAGAAACTTTCAAAAAAGGGGACAAAAGAAGTAGCTGTTTAACATTCCAGGCAGCAGTACCCGGGGTAAGTGAGAAGTCTAACCTCCATTTAGAAAAGACACACTGTATACATTTGGACCAATTATTACCATCAGTCCACACCAACACAAGAAAATTATCCCTTTTTTTTTTCTTTTCTTATTTTTTTTAAGTAAAATGCAGTGAACTCAAACCCTGAGCACTTCTCTACAGGCTTCTTTTTGGATTCACTTATCAGCAGTTTGCCATAAATGTTATTTTCTGAAGTAAGGTACTAATCATTTTCCCATGATTAAGAAAAGCAAAATCATTGTACAGTATCAGAGTTGGGCTCCTAGGCAGGCAGCATTGTGTAAGGCTGACTTCAGTTTTTGTTTGGTTTTTTTTTTTTTGTTTTGTTTTTCTTTTTAGGAAAATTCACTTGTTTCAGGAATGGTCTCACTACAAAATCCAGAAAGATTGTTCTTTTTGTTTCCTCATGCAGAATATACCGCTATACCCAAATAACACCTCACTTACTAGCTGTGATCAATATAGTCTCATTTTCTGGCTCAGAATGACTGACTGGCATAAAATACTTCGAAGAAATTACCAAGAAAATCTTTAGCTGAAAATTACAGCAGAATCTGCTCATAGAGGATGCTTTCATGTACTGAAAATTAGCTGTACCCTGTCTCCCATGCCCTGAAGAATTAAATTTTATAATGACAGTTTTCATTACATAGGGATGCAATTACAGAAATTTCCTCTTTCAATACACAGATTTAATTCTCTTTTTCACATTTTGTGTATATTGACTCAGGGGGATAATTTGTATGTTGTGTCAAGCAACATTTTGAACAATAGTAAATTTACTTTGTTCCTCGGTCATAAAATTGCATAAATGACATTAAAATGTATTTTCTAACTAGTTAACTGAAGAATATAAAATTCTCACATTAAAAAAACATCAAAATCTTTTCAATGGGAACATTACCAAATTGCCCTCAGCCTACTACTCTATTTTTGTGTGCATTTGGAATGGTCTCCAAAATTAAAATAAGCTTCATTCTCAGAGCAACTTGGCAATTTCTTTTTGAGTTTGCACCAGGTTAAATTTGGGACTGTATCATTAATACAAATTTTTTTGCTTAATTCCCATGCTATTATGTTTTAGATGTACAAATTTAACTTCATATCATACTGTATTAATAACTGCTCTGCCCAAAACTTCTGTGACATGACATTATCAGTTACTGATAATAAAGACAGAATTGCAAATATCTAAGATGCTTGGAAAGCAATTTTTACCTTAAGACACGCTTCCCTAGTCGAACACACTGCTAAATTAAGAATAAAAAAAAAAAAAAAAAAGCTTTCCACCTGTGGAGATGATGGATTATGGGACCTTTTCCAGATCTTAAGCACAAGAAGAGTTAAGGATGATAAACACTGTAATAACAAGCATGCCGATTCTTTCATTAAAATAGTGAATTTTAATCTCTCTAGAAGAGGCTTGAAATGGTCTGGTTTTCTGAGCGTAACAAGTTATTATTAGGTATAATTTTACATACAAACATTATAGACTTTAAGCACAGATAACTGTTCCTTTTATTGCTATTGTCTGTATGATTATATTAAACGTACAACAAATTTCACTAACAGCAAAATGGTTTTTCACCTCTAGGTAAATATGCTAAGTATAGGCCTTATTTTTCATTATTAATTAAAATAACTGTAGTCTGAATTTGTTAGATCAATTTAGTTTATATGTTCATTTTCAGTCTTTTTAAATGTACTTACTGGTTGTTCAGGTAAGTCTTGTGGCTCTTCCATGGGTATTACTATTTTAATGCTTAAATGAGTCAAATCGCGTGTTCTTCAGCAGTCTTCAAAGCCTGTCAAAAAAAGGTGTTCATAGCTTTATGTACTTTTTGGGGAGCTTATCATTTAGGCTATCAGAGAATATTAATTGTTATATATTCCACCCACAGGCGTTCTAAACTCGTGTTGCCATCTCCCAAGTAAAAGACAAAATTCATATATGGAAAGATTTCATAAACAAGGGATTTAGCTTTAAGCTTCAAGATACAAACAGACTTTTTTATGCACGTGGCACATTTCTACATCATTTACTTGTACCATACTGACTGCAGAAGCTAATGTATCAATCAGACATGTGCACCATGATTTTAAAGACACTTTAAATGATCAAGTCTGGTCTACTAGGTCAGTAAACAGCGTGATTCGATCTAACCTGTTTTAATTTAGAACATTTATATAATGAACAAAAAAAAAATCAGGACAAGACTGTACACCTAAATGTATTTACATGCAGTACTGTTTATTGCCAAATTCACAAAGCAAGTTTATTATGTCAAATTCCTTTTTTTGAAGGCTGCAATTGAAAAAAATTTGTAAAATAATTTTTATTTTGGAAGCTAAGTAACCCAGTAGCATTTAGCACAGAGACCTTGGATACTATGCCAAAGAGCTGCTATCCCCCAAGGTTTTAAAACCATGAAAAGGAAATTTTGGAGATTACCTTCGCAACCTGATTAATTTTTGCAATTTACTGGGCAAAAGATAAGGCATGTGTCCTCCACAGCTTCCCCCTCTGCATCACCAGTGCTGACGAACAGCCTGACCCACGCGTTCAGTCGCTGCTCTTTCACCCTCTCGTCTCAAGGAAATAAAACCCAGCTTGAAGGTCCCCGGAGCAGCCCCATCCCGGCTGCACCCCGAGTGCATCGGGGTTCCCCCCGAGCAGAGCCATCCCTGTGCATGCACACACGCTCGCAGGGCTGCAGGCAGAGCAGAGCCCAAGTGGATTTCACAGATTAAAAGAAATGCTGAAAAACACTTAAAGGTTTGGAAAATATTAAATACAACAACTGTCTGTGCCCAGGTTCAACCTACTCCTGCCTCCACGGCCATCGAAGCTGTGCTGTAAATCCCAGTGGAAACGCAAAAGTCCATTTACCCGTCTCTGCCTCCTCTGTGCCTTCCTGTTCTCCCACCCCACCTGGAGCACTCAGGCACCTTCACATCACAAAACTGTCCCTAAAAAACAACTTCCCTGCGTCCTGAAAACCACTGCTACCCCCCCTCCCCTGCCCCCGCCAGACCTACTTTACCTCCCAGCACATGCAGCCAGCCCGCTGCGCAGCACCACGTGCCGGGCACAGGGGTGCTTGGCAGCCTCCGATAATTTCATATTAACCACGAAATCACAAAGGATTTCTTCTTCCTCGTTTGAGGGCAAGTAAAGGTCTTACATGCCATACTGTATCGTATTTGCCAGGGTAAAATTTCACTGAGCATTTTCCAAGGCTGCCTCGCCTAATCAAAGCTAGTTATCATTATTGCTTTAAACGTAAATCAACTGAATTTATAATAACTCTCTTCGTTAACTTGGCGTCTTTTCAAATTACTCTATTCACACAGAAAGTATACAATGCAAAGTACTACTGTCACAGTTCCAGTTCTTCCTCCATCAGTTTTAATTGGTTTTATTTTAAATATAAGTTTATTTCCTTTTTATTTTTGTAGGAATAACAGACAGAAATCAAGACTTGAGAAAAACTGCGGCATTCAAAGATTCTGAATAGGAGTGCAGAATACAAGAGCGAAGCAAGAATGGTTGAAATTGATACCAACAGGTCCCGTCCTGTCCCTTGTCCTTCATTTTTTTTTATTTGATGCTGCTTCATTGTATAATTTCTTAGAAAATTCCCAAACTCTTCATAATGGAAAAAGATTTCAAATGACACTTTGATCCATAGAGCAGTAACTTCCCATTCCATGCTTTGCTTAAGAGCTGAGAGTGGTTCTTTAATTTTGTTTTTGAGAGGGATCTAAATAATTAGAAAGACAAAAAGATTCCCAAAGTCATGCCAGAATACGTTAGTTCACACTTGTGAACAGAACTGTCCTCCCAAATGAGTGGGGCACCTCATAGCACCTGGAAGCAAACGAAGGCAGCAAAGAAGATGAGCAGTAACCACATGCCAAGATGGCAAGTGAAAACTGGACCTCTGGTGGCTTCATGCTTTCTTCTAGAGAACACCTGTACCTCCAGAAACAGCGGTGTGGGGAGAAGACATCTCGTAAAGACCTACTGCTCACAGCTGTCTCAGAGGAGTGGGCAGACCAACTCGAAGGAGCAGCATGCACTTGTCGATGGAGGGGATGTAGCTAACCAGCACCCCTGACTCACCAGGGTGAGGGGTCTCCCTCCAGCAAAGGCCTCCTCCTCCGCCACCACTCCGAGTCACTGATGGAGAAAGAGCTCCTGCCCCTCCCTCCCTGCAGCAGCCCGCTCCTGCTCTCACCTGACACCCCTTCCTCTGTGGCCACCAAAGCGCTGGTGTGGCTCACCCACAGGCTGGATCTGGGACCTAACCTTCTTCTAAAGATAAAGAAAGTAAGGGGGGAAAAAAGCAGCAGCCAAGCACAACCCTTCTGCTGAGCTGCTGCAGGTGGGAGCAGCCCCGGCCTTGCGCAGCTCAGGCCTGTGGAGCCGGCGAGATGGGGACCCAGCAGCGCAGAGCGGGGCAGCAGGATGCTCCTTTTCAGTGACAACCGTGGTAAATGAGACCATAAATTTACCATCTCACTTATGTTTCACTTTGGCAAAACAGAGGATGTAAGTCATAGCAATATACGTGCAGCTCTGCAGCCTTTCAACCTGTATAACTGTCCACCCCATCACCCCCTTCTCCTGCAGAGCTGCCACACGGCTGCTCCTGGCCGGGCATGGAAAGCTCTGGGACCCTAAGGAGTGCCAGAGCCCCCCCCCGGCCACGGCCATCTCCCGCGCAGTGCGGAGCCCGGGGGAGCTGCCGGCAGCCCCGGCGCTAGGAGCCGGGGAGCAGCTGCTCCGACCGCGCACTTCCCTCACAGCACCCTCCAAGATGGCTGCTCGCCCGCCCGCGGGCACCCCCGGGCAGCAGGCCCAGCCCCAGCCACCACACGCCGCCTCCTCGCCCGGCTTCCCAAAAAACACAGCCCGCGCCCCGCACCTGCTCAGCCGGAGCCACCCCGGGGTATTGTTTGCTCAGCAAGCAGCTCACCATCAACAAAGATGGCTTTTAAAAACTGAAGACAAACAACACTGATTTTTTTTTTTTAGTTGATTCTTTTTTTGGTGGCATCTCAAATCTCAAAATGAGATTTTTACCTTGTCTAAAACTCAAGGCAACTGTGCTTCAGAGAAGTTTATCCCACAGCTTCTACGATGGAGCATTTTAAAACCGTAACAGATGGAAGAGGAGAGAGGTCAGAGCAGCCCCCGGTGCTCCCAGTCCCCCACAGCCCAAAGCCCGGCTGCCCGGGCACCGCTCGGCTCCCCAGCGGGCACCGACACCTCCAGCCTCGCAGAGAGACCGCGGGGATTAACAGCATTGGGGGCAGCTGGGGTGCCCTCACTGTCTCCATCTATATGCTACACTTTTTTTGTCTTTCTAAGAGGCAGGTCTGAGAAGCAGATAAGAAACCCAGTACAAAATGTAACTGGGCGTGCAATGAGCCAGCAAATGAGTTGCAGCAATGAAAGAAACATTCAGAAAAATGAATGAAGTGCTCTACTTCTGAAAACCAGCAAAACACCACACTTTTCTCCCATTATGGGGTGTTTTTCGTTATTTACCTGATGAAAATTATTTTGTAAGATCTGAATTAACATTTTTTTTAATCTAGACTTGTTTTGAAACCCATCTTAGTTTAATTCCAACTTGCACAGAACAATGAAAAATATCAAGGATAGGTGTTCTGCGCGTGGTTTTATTTTGCTTGCTCAATTTGTGGAGACACATTATCTAAACTCCAAAACAGAAGGCATCAAAGCAAAGGAATGGACTGCAGAATCACACACAGCAGTTGCCTGCCTCCTGTTCTGCACAGGATCACTGTGCCAGCCATTCCCTATTAAAAGCCCTGGCAAGATATGTACAGTTTCTTGCACTAAATCCTGTTTTAAAAATCCTAAAACGCAATTTCTAGCTTGGTCACTCTCTCAGACTAGATACTATGGATATAATTTCTGAAAGCTCCCGGCTATTAGCATCAGGATAGGCTGCTATTTGCTTTCATTCTGTTCTTTTCAAGCCCATATGTCTTGCCTTGGAATATAAGATTTCGGCTGAGCAACAGTTCTCCCAACCTGCAAATAATTGAAGTCAAGGATACTGTGATAAAAGCAACAGGCAGTAATTATACTGCTTAGAAAAAAAGCTGTCTGAATATAGTTTTACATTACTTTAAAACAGCCACTATTTCGCTAAGAACAAAGCTTTAGTTAGTGTAATGAAATTACATTTATTAAACAGAAATGTAAATTAATGTTTTGTATGCACAGTAATGTAATCTATATGATTATTTCCACTCCATATTTACTCAAGGGCCAGCACTTTACCATGAACAGCAATGAATATATGAATTAAGCAGCAGCAGAAGAGTCTAAGTGTCCCACACCACACACACACAGGATCAGAGAGCACAGCCAAAGAGACCCAAGCCATTGCCAACTGGAGCGTGGTTTTTCCTTGCTTTTACTCCAGGCCACTCACCATGTGACAAACCACTTCTTCTGAAGAAGAGCAAAATTTGGCACTGTGGGATGTGGTGGGTCCACCCCCCACCTTTATTTTTAATTTAAAACATCCCAAGAAATAAATACAAAAAGTGAACAGAGACACATACTGATATTACTATGCACTGCAGAGCTACCAAGTGCTTTTTATTCTGATGGTTTATAAATTAAGTTTTAACCTTCAGGCAAAATACACAAAATATTAGCCATCTCCCATACTGGGAGCTATGCCTGCCCCTTCACACCAGAGTCTGAGAAGGCATATGGATATCACAGAATGGCCTGGGTTCGAAGAGACCTTAAAGATCATCTCATTCCAACCCCCTGCCCTGGGCAGGGACACCTCCCACCACACCAGGTTGCTCCAAGCCC
>JAOTQQ010000009.1:7838961-7869527 GCA_026546715.1 Gallinago undulata
CCCTCCCCAGCTTTCCTGGAGCCCCTTGAGGGACTGGAAGGGGCTCCAAGGTCTCCCCAGAGCCTTCTCTTCTCCAGCCTGAACTCCCCCAAGTCTCTCAGCCCTCCCTCATAGCAGAGGGGCTCCAGCCCTCCCAGCATCTCCGTGGCCTCCTCTGGCCTCCCTCCAACAGCTCTGTGTCCTTCTGATGTTGGTGGCCCCAGAGCTGGAGGCAGCACTGGGGGTGAGTGTCTGCCCAGAGCGGAGCAGAGGGGCAGAATCCCCCCCTCAATCTGACAGCCATGCTGCTGGGGATGCAGTCCAGAATGCAGGTCGTTTCTGGGCTCCAGCGCATGTTATCAGGGTATGTGGAGCTTCTCACCCATCAGCACCCGCAAGTTCTTCTCCTCAGAGCTGCTCTCCAGTCATTCTCCACCCAGCCTGGATTTGTGCTTAGGATTGCTGTGACCCATTTGCATTTGGTTCCCTGTGGAACCTCCTTGATCCTCAGGGAAGTTTCTTTACATTTTTATCCTTCCCGTATCTCTGCATTCCCATATCCAACTGTGATAATATTTCATCAGCTAAGCAGCTGAAATATTTCCAACTCGGTATTTGGCATAGCCAAACTAGCATTCTGACAACACCGAGAAAGGAAACCCAGCATGCTGCCTGCTCCTGCAGGATCTCTCATGAGTATTTGGCAAAAACAGGCATTCTCTAAAGTTTTGAAGAATCTCCAATTTGTTTTTAAACAGCTTGATTAAAGATCACAAGAAATGACAGCATCAGCCTGGCCCCTAGTTTGGTTTGTGTCACAAAACAGCCCCTTAAGGAGCTGTCAAGAATTGAATTGTGTATTAAACTTCAATTTTCTTTACTTCAGGCAAAAACATGATAGTGGTAATTCTTCATGAAGTTGCATCACAATGACACAAACAAAACAAGTGAGTAAATAGATGGCTGGGTATGTAAGATGTTCTATCAGATGAGTCTGAATACAAACTCAAAAAACTTTATGGATGCTTTAAAGAAAAGGGAATCACAATATTTAGTACACTAATGCAACTCCAGTGGCATGCAAAGAAAGGTGCAGAAGAGGAAGGGCCCATCTAGCTTTCCTCCTCCATTAAAGAATGAAATACTTAATACAAATTATTGGCTTTCACAAGGAGGCCTGCAAGTAACACCAGGAATGAGCACCTTCCCATGGTGCTCACAAGTTAATTTATAAATATCATTTTAAGGCTGCACATTAAGTATCTGCTAGTCAACCCATGCGGGCCAAGCAGATGAGAATAAGTGCATTACTCTGGTGTTTGAAAATACACATGGGGTAAGAGGGAAAAGGAAGTTGGGTTCCCAACTTCAAACCATGATAGCCCCAAATGCTTCTTTCTAATACTATCAACAAACCTCAGACAACAGTCTTGCTCTCCAAAACAATTCTTAAAAATTCCCTCTAAAATCCATCCTCAAGGCACCATATTTCAAGCTTTGTTTTGTTAAATCCCTGCCTTTTGTAAGTATAGTTCTCTACTATTTTCCTTTCGCAGCAGCACAGAGCAGTCGTTTAGAAAAAAAAAACACACAACATGTTAATGAATGAAAGCTGTGCTACACGCCAATCTGCTGATTTCCTATCTTTAACAAATCCAGTGGATATCACAGCAGAGATTTTTACTCTGCTATTCTTTGCTTTTCCTCACTCTGCACGCACACACCCACACACCCAGATACACACACAGATATTTGCAAAATACCATGAAGAATACCAAAGAATAAACCTTTGCTGTTACATCCGCGGGATTGTTTACCACTCTCTAGCCGTGCTCTCTCTTCCCTCCTGTGTTAACCAGGGAAGACTCAGAATAAAACACTGTGAAAAGTCACAGGGAAGGCAGATTTTATGCCTTATTTTTGAAGGTATGAGTGACCATGACAAGCCCGTAAACACAGCCCTGTAGGATTGAAAAAAAAATCACATAATCTTAAAATAAAAAAATATATTTTAAAAGTGCAGCATTTATAAACTGAGAAAAATCACTGAAATTAAATGTGGTAATACAAATATAGTTTCACCCGAAGCAATGCCTAATTTCATTAATAGGAATATTCACATTATTTTTAAACCCTTGAAAGGTTATCAAAGTTAAGGCTGTCTGCAGTTCACTTTGCTTAAACAATGATACACACAGAGCTTGATTTCCCAGTTCTTATGCAATTCTGTTAAATTTGATTTTGAAAGAGAGCAGGGAAATTTTTAATGGGGAAAAGAACTGTTTTCACAAAAGGAAAATTTGGAAATAACAACTTCATCTGGGAAAAACAACTCCCACTGAGCCCAGAAACAAGTTGGCAATTTCTCCTGGATAGGTCTAACATGCACAGCTCACATGGCACAAGAACACAAAACTGCTATTAACCTTTTAGTTACAAACCAAAGCACAGTAATTTCTGTAAACATAAGAAAAAGTAGAAAAGTCGATTACCTCCTCTGTTCGTGAGGATTCAACTTGCACTGAGACATTGGATTTTTCCCCCGAAGACCACAAATGATGATACCCAGTATCTTGAGGCTCACATACATTTTTGTGTTTAGATAACCGATAAGCGGGTGGCAAGCCTCTAGAGCTGCAGCTCCGGAGGGGCGAGGGGAAGCTGTTTGCCTTAAAAGCTTTTTAAACAAACCTTCAAACAGCAGAGCACACTGCCTTTAATTTCTAGAAGCCACTTCAAACCCGTTCAAATAGATTAGGAAATCTCCTGAACAAAAGACTGCAATTCTTAATCCCCTGTCAGTCAAGCAAATCTGCATCATATTAACCACAAAAAAAGGAATTATTTAAAGTTATGGACCTCTAAACTTTATTTTCAATAAAAGATTTCACTAATACATATCAAAAAGTCATACAGCTACCAGCATGGGCTACCATGACATTAATCTATAGTTCTATTAGGAAGAAACTGTTTCAGTACTCAACTTTCATCACAATTTTATTAAAAAGGTTGTGACTACAGTAAATTTACTTATTTGTTATTTGGCATTAGAGGCAGCCATGGTATTTATCACGGTGCAATCAGTTCTGAGAACATCTGTAGCTATTTGTGTCTTAGCAACAACAGTTGCTAGAGTAACCTGCTCAAAAAAATTAAAGAATAAAGTACTGGGTATTTGAGATTTTTTACTGGGGAAGAAAACAATTTAAATGATGGTGTTTAACTCAGCCACTCAGTAAGAGTCACTGCTTTTAATTAAGCATATTTATTACACCATTTGCTTCACGCAGCATCAGTTCTGCTGGCAGAGGCAGGGGGAGGACAGAAACACCCCAGTTGGCTTGTTCCATCAGCCCCACCAGCACCGGCAGGGACTGGGGGAGCCTGGCCCCTCTCCCCACCCCGCACACCCCATCAGCGGCCCCGAGTGTGGGACCACAGAAGGGACACCCCTGCCTCCTCCACAGCCACTCACAGACCTCTTCCCCACCACTTTGCCCGCTCCCTCCTGAGCCGGCTGCGGTCAGCAGCTCCCGACCGGCCGCATACACCATTTCTTGGAATTTTTACAACAAGGAGTTTGAGTGCCTTCAGCCCTCGTATGGCAGGACTGGGTGAGCAGCTCCGCCTTCAGCACGTCCCCTGCCTTCAGGATTCTGTACACCTTGATTACATTCTCCCTCCAAATGAGTCCCAGGCTTCAGCTTCTCTCCATGAGGTTCCATCCCCTACGCCTCCTGCTCCCCTCTTGAGATGCAGCGACCAGAACCGCACATAGAACATGAGATGTGGCTGCAACCACAGCTTCACCACAGAGCAGTAAAACATCTATCTTTGTTTTCAACACCCTTCCTAATGACAGCCAACACCCTTGGCTTTTTGTTTGGCTGCCATTGACACCGAGTACTCATTTCAGTGGACTGTTACCATCCTCAGGTTCTCTTCCTGGAGTAATAACTGCCTGTCTCGAGGCCAGCCAAATGTAGATATGGTTTAGCTTGCTTTTCCCTATGTGAATGACTCTTAATTTAGGGAAAGCAATCTAAACCATATTCATGCTAATTACCTTAATTTCTCATAAAATCATCTACACTGAAGCTCTTCTGACACCTTTTTGATCCCTCAGCTTGGTGACATTCTTCTGCCTTTGGTGTGGCTTTTTATGACTGAAAACCTCAGCAGGATCAATAACTTGGAAATTTTCCTGGTCATTCATTTTTCTGGATCAGAGATGAAAAGGCCGGACAGAAGCAACCTGAGCACAAACATAAAATGTACTACAGTGCTGTCTCTTCTCCAGCCTTTGAAGTGACCACTAAGCACTGTCCTCTGCTCCCTGGGCTAGTTAATCAAGTTAGAGGGCTTTCAACTAGGTTTGTCGGGAAAGGTGGTGCATGTCCACTACAGATCCTCTGTCAAGAAGTAAATGAAGATATCTCTTAAAAGCTTAAGAAACCCAGTGATCACAGACCACTGTTTGCAAGAGGGACTTCAACCACCCCGATATCCACTGTCAGAGCAATGGGGTGAACAAAAGTTCACACAGAAGTGAAGATGACAAGTAACAGAATGAATAGCCAGATTCCAGTTTGTTCAGGAGACTGATCTGGCAGGTACGGTAATACGGGAGGGCCTGAAGGAGCAACACAGCCCGCATTGATGGCTGATCCTCAAGGACAGCTTCCCCCCCAAGAACAGTCCTGAGGGACCATACCCTTGCTGCTGAGGCCACTACTGCCTCATACCATGCTTAGCTTCCCTTCCCTTAGGGACCAGTGTCCCCCTGCTGCTCCCAGAGACTAACAATGGCATAGAAAGATGACGTCAGAGACCACCTTCAGAAAACTGGACATAAATACACAACTCTGTAAGACCAAACAGAATGGAGAAGGAGCTGCTCTCTATCATTTTTGAAAGGTCATATCAATCCAGGAGTGACTGATGACAGCAAAAGGGCAAATGTCACCTTCAAGACAGGCAATAAAGGAGATAAAGGCCAGTCAGACTTGGCCTGTCTCCCTGCAGCATCGCAGGGGACTGTGGAGCAACTCCACAGAGGCCATTTGCATGCATGTGAAGGACAAGAAAGCAACTGGGAACAAGAAGCATGGCTCTACCGAAGGCAAACGGTGCCTGGCCAACCTGACTGCCCTTTCTGATGAAATTATTTGCTCTGTGGAATAAGAGAGTTGTAAATATTCTGTATGTTGTTTTAGTAATGCAGAGTCCTTCAACGTCCTTGCAGCCACACTGGGCAGGTATAAACTATGGACAGACTACACAGTGGGTGAGAAACTGTCTGGACTGCCAGGTCCAAAGGACTATAATCACAGATCTACGATCTAACTATTGGCTGGTAACAAAAAGACCCCCTACAAGTGGATGCAACATTAACATCTTCATCATGATCAGTGCAGCAGTACTGAACACCCCTCCCTCCCCCCCCCCCTCCCCCCCCAAAAAATAATACATGGGTAAGACCAAACTAGGGCGGTGCAGTTCTGCAGTCTGCAGAACTGCAATTCAGAGGGACTGTGATGTGCTGGCAGACCGGGTTGGCATGAACCTTGTGAATTTCAAGAAGAGCCAAAGCTATGTGCTGCCCAAGGGATGGAGTAACCCCGTGCAACAAGACAGGCTGGGAATGAACTGCGAGGTCACAGTTCTGAAGGAGAGAAACTGGAACTTCGCATCCACCAAGATCTCAAGTCAGAAGTCAGCCATGAGTCCTGGTAGCAAGGAAGGCTTGTCTCAAGCTAGGGTAAAAAGATATCGTAGAAAAGACACAACCAGATTCATCTCAAGTGCCCAGAGAAAGAGGTAATGGTGAGAAATTGCAACAAGAAAAATTTCAGTCTGACGTAAGGAAAAATTTCTTCACCTTGTGAGGTGTGCAGTGAGGTCTGCACTGGAAGAGTGACCCACAGGGGTAGTGAAATGTCTGACCTTGCAGTTTCAAAACCCCAGTGGACAAGACCCTGAACAACACTCCAAAAAGCAGCTTCTCTTGTCAGTTTAAACTTGGTTGCAGTACAAAGCAGTCATTTATTGCATTAGAAAAGTGATCTCTCTACCTTGCCTTCTGATGAAGTGCAGAACTGGTCTCTGTCCAGTAGCTGAACTCTCCCACTACAATTCTCCCAAACTTGCATCTTCTCTGATCTTACCTACTGACTCTTGATCACCACAACCACCCCGATCCAGGGGTTGCTGGTATAATCCTACTAGTGTATCTAAGGTCTAGGATTTCCACCCATACAGACCAAACAGTGCTTCTCTTTTCCTGTATTTGTAATGCTATTACCCTTTACAAAAATCCTTCATGCACAGTACCCGTCTCCCACTACAGACCCTACCCCAGTACAGCCAGTGCCCTGGGAAAGTCTCCTTCCACCATGTCTCAGAGACACCTGTTACAGCATGGAGAGCGTAACCAGGGCGGTAGTGCCCCATAATCACCATCAAAAGAACATCTCTAGTCACATCTACAATAATGGATATGGTTACAGTATCTACAACTAGTTATTACTATTATGTCACAAATCACCCAAACAAAAATGAACACGTTCCATTTGCAATTCAACAACCCCAATACTTGCAATTGGCACTACAGTACTATCAACAGGTATCGAAGAAATGCAGATGTAGATGGTAAAAGATTTGCTGCTTCTTGCTACAGGTCACTGGCAAAATCCTTCTCCCTCTCTGCTCTTGGGAGGTCAGTCAAGTTTCAAATGAACATCTCACAAATGGAAGCATCACCTCTGCTAGGTACAATTTTCACAAAGAAATGCATAACATTTTTTTTTCCAAATCTACCCTGCAGGTCCTATTTCTCCAAATTCTCTTTCAGTATGAAACATAATTAACATGTGCTACCAGTGACAAATTCATGTGCAACCTAAGAACCCTCTGAGCTGATCCTGAGTACGTCTTGCACAATTTTTTAAAGAAGAGAAGGGCCTGTTATTTTATTTACTGTGAGTGCTTCTAGCTTACCTATGCTCCAGACTAGGACTACATTCAAATGCACAAATATAGTACTAAGTTTGTACATGATCCCCAAAAGACATTGCAGCCAGGACAACAAAACATTCACAGTGAAAAATAACCTCTCTCTGTCCTGTTGTCCTTCCATCTATTCTCATTTCTTTTTTTCCTCTTTCATGCCATTATTTATTTCAATTATCTACTAGTCTAGTCATTACATAACTTTATATTTAGCCCATATAAAATATTTTCAGTTCAACGGTACTCAAACAGACTAACTTCTGAAAACAATGACTCATTCCAATTAACAACTCTCTTCTCCAGAAAACAAAAATATACTTCTAATCAACAAAATTGTGGTGACAAGCTTTCAGTCTTTGGACCCGCCCTACTTGAAACCTCTTCTTTACTACAAAGAAAGCATGCTTTTGCTCCTTGCATTCTTCCAAGTCTTTTAACTGTAGCAGAGCAGTGCACTCAGTAACCCAACCTGGATTACTGCTCACTACAGCAGTTAGTGACCCTCTGGGTTCATTCACGAGCAGCAACACCAGAGGGTCACCTAATGCATATTCAACTTCTGCTACATGCGCAGAAAAATCATTTGAGGGCCCTGAAGCAGAAGGATGACACATACCAAAAATGTGGACAAATGAAAAACAGCAGGAAAGCTCTGACTTTTTAATAGCATAGGAAACATTGTCTGAGATTGCTTTTGGCCCAAAGGATCTCAGCCAAACGGTAAGTACACATCTTACAAAGAGCAACAGAACAGTCAACAAGCGTTGATGGAGAGGCATTGAGGCCATCAAAGGGGTTTAGGGGGAGTTTTTTTGGTCGTTTTTTGTTTGGTTGGTTTTTTTGTTTGTTTTTTAAACTTAGTGCATTTCCAGATTTACAGCTTTTAGGAAAAAAAAAAAAAAAAAGGCAGCGAGACAAAGAAAAGCATGAGATTTCAAATAACTGCAGTCACAAGAGGAGACTCTAACTTTGTGTTTGCAGCTTTCTACACTCCATGTGTGGTTTTCTCTGGTCAATACTTAAAAACCAAACTAAACAAAAACCAAACAACAAAATAAAGAGAATTTGTTACACTGCTTCAGGCATCATGTAAGCCAGGTCCTCTAACCTTCCGGTATGTGCAAATGTTGCTTGTTTCCAGGAGGAAGCAAACAAGATCATGAAGCATTCATTACTATAAAGACATTTTCTTCAGACGTTGTCATTGAGAATTAATCCCTAACCAGACAACAAATAAATCCTAGCAAAAGCAGTGCTGTGTGTTCTGAAGTTTCTGATGTTTTCAGAAAATCTAGAACACAAAATGCATGGGGGCAGATGAATGACCCGGTCATTATTTTACCACGTTTGTAATTTGTAATTGCTTGAGTTGTGGCAATGGATAATATTGTACATTTTAATTTTAGCTGACACCAATTGCAAAGTGAATCATATTATACAAACTACCGAAGCTATAATCAAAGACTGTTTAACCCTACACTCTGTTAAGTTACAATCAGTTTTATTTGACAACTGCAACTGGGAAAGAATGCTCATTTTTGCAGCTCCCAGAGCCCTGGTGGCCCTGTCCCGGCAACTGTGTGCCTATCCCTTGGGCAGCCAGGTTCCCAGGCAAGTGACTCCAGAACCAGCAGGATGACACACACCTTCAGGCTAAACGAGAGCCCAAGGAATTACTATCTTCTTACTTACCGTATGTAACAGGTAACCTTTAAGACAGTCCATGGTATTTTCTGCTGCCTTTCAGCTCCAAAACCAGTCAACATCAAGAATTTCCCCAAGGGCTGTCTTCTTTGACATAGGCCTATCCCAGCCAATGGAATCTGCCAAAAACTCTCTTCAGCTACTCCAGTTTTTATTCCCTCATTGGAAAAAGAAGTTGTATGACTTACACTGGATTCTTACACTGGTAGTAGTTCAGTGAAAACTAACACTTCCAGTAAAGACCAATTATATCTGTTTATTTTAACAGCATCCACAAAAACAGTAATTTCATTCAGAGATTAGAGAAACTTACTCTAGAACTTGGTGCTGGTTTTTCTTCAGCATAAAGCAAAATTCTTCAAGTCCTACAAAGATACTACACAGATTAATAATTCAGAGAATTGTCAAACTACTTTTGCTATCTTATTTTAAAATGCTGAGAGCAGTGGCATCATTGACTCATGGGCACTTTCTGGCTTTCTTCAAGTCAGGCAAGAGTGAGAATTTTGTAACTTTTTTTTTAAGCCAGAAAAATTATTTTTTTCTCATATCCAGAAAGGTCAACACAGCAGCAGGCTTGGCATGAGAGCTAACTACTTCACAGAAAAACTAAACCTCCCATGTCTTTATACTTCTACAGAATACAAGCCAAGCTAACAAAGGAAAAAAAGTCATCCCAGTTATTTTTCAGGCCCTTTATCTTCTAGAAGGGCCAGCTCCCTTCCCTATACCTCAAGAATTCTGGATGGACAGGAAACGGTGATTTAAAGTACACAGAATACTCAAGGCGATGACTTCTGAAGTTTCAAGAGCTCTTATAAAGGTATTGAACAAAACGTCAGACATACTGCAAATGGGACCAGACTTCTACATTAATCTTCGAAGCCTTGAATGCACGGGGTTGCTTTCTGCGGCAGTATTTTCCCTCAATATATACTGGAGAACAACTATGCCTTTATCAAAAAAGCAGCAGGGGGAAATTTTGGTAGGAAAACAGTTATTGAGTCTACTTCAGAATACTTCCACGTGGAGTCAAAAACAGCTGCCGCTTTTCTTTTCTGATTTGAAGAATAATTGATCACCTACTTCTTCAAACTATCCTGGTCCTGAATATGCATTTTTCTTACCTGATCAACTTAAGTCAATCATATTTAAGGAAGAATTTCTTAAGGTCTGTCAAATAGAATAGGGCAAAAAAATTGTGACATACAATTAGTCTTTTCTGTCTATGAGACTGATTTGTAAAATCTTCAAAACAAAATTACGTACGATAGTAAGATATTTATAGAAATATGAACCATCACCCAAGGTTTAAAGCTGCAATATACTTTATGTTGTGTTCCAGCGGGTGACTTTCAGAGAAACAAGACTATCAGCACTCAAACACAAACTTCAAGGCTCAGCAGGAAGCTTCTGGGATGTGAGAACAGCTCTGCAAATGGGTCTCAATTCAGGAGAGACTCATCTTCTGCAGACTGAAGAACTGTTCAGTCACCTCTGAAATCAGACTAGCCATACCTTTAACCCCAGGAGTTTATCTAAGAGATGGAAAGAAGTTCCCAATCAGCTTCACCACAATACTAAATTACTTTTCTAAATACAAAGCTTGTTTTTGAGTTATATAGACCAGTTATGGGATGGATCAGTGACAATCTGGAAAAGGCAAGACAGCAGTAACTGGTATGGCTCAAAATAACACCATACACTGAAAAGCCTGCCATGACATGCTGTGTCTTCTGCCCACAGCTCTCTCCTACACATGGGGTTTGAGTAACACGTTAGGAGAGCTGAGCCCTTGCAGCACCACCTTTGCTGAAGCTCTAGAGGCAACTGCAAGAAGGAAGAAAGGATGAAGTTGCACCCTCAGGTACTCAGTGCCTCCGGTCACAGCATCCATGTGAACTATCCTTGAATCACTGCTGAAGAGGGGCCACTACTGAGGAGATGCTTGTTTTGCCGACCTTTAACCAATCAAAGGAAAAACTTCCAGACAAATCAGGATGAAAGAAAGAGACTAAGTTAAGGATAAGACAAAGCAAGAAATAGCTGAAAAAGACCTTCCTCAACTTATGACTACCCAGTGCGTGCCACAGGTGGTGGTTTAGGTGACACAAACGCTCAGGAGCTGCTGCAAGAGACAATGCTGTCTGCAGACCCATTGTCTGTACACATTGCTGAGTGTGAGATCATACAGAATCGGCCAGTGGTTAAATCCTGACATGATTCCATTTAAGGCCTCAAAGCTTTCCTGTATATTTCCATCCTAACAGCTCCTTTTTCAATCACAGGGTTTTTCAGACCCAGCACAAGTTTTAACAAGCATCCATTTCCTAGGAGCACCTTTGAGAAAAAAAAAAAAAAACAGGGGAGAAAAAAGGTTGTGGGGAGGGGAAAAATAAAATCCTACTTCTGACAACTAAGAAAACATACTTCTGACAACTAAGAAAACAGGCACCGAATTACTCATGTCCACAATGACATTATCTGCTTTTAGCCTCAAATGTTTACACACAACTTGCCTTGCATATGGAAACACACTACTTGCTAGGTTTTTCATTCAATTAAAATATTTGAGTATATTTTATCTAGTTTTATTTTTAATCATATATAACCACCCTCTGTTACACGAAAGCTAGGAATTCATTCACTAATCTGCTGTAAAGGCACTTCAGCCTGTGAACACAAAACATTGTAATAAAGTACACTCCGACATACTCAATTTAAAACTCATCCAACATCTGGGTATTCATAGGACAACGTTTTGAAATGCTAGAAATCCTTCCAAAGTTGCCAATTAGTCAAGAATTATTACAGCTATGGCATACATTTGTGATGAGGAAGTACCAGTTTTTCAATTAAATTTGTCATACAACCTGACAATACACAGTTCCCAAGGTGCCACAACTGCTGCTGAGGTGGTCTGGAAGAGCTGAAAGGGAGGTGAAAGCTTCAGAAAGACACTATGCAGTAATTCTAAGGAATGGAAACCGTGAGAGCTGAACCTCAGCTCCCCTTTGGGCACAGAGCAATGAGAATGTACCCCTGTATCACTGTTTGCATGGAAAAAACTGGATTGCAGAACTGCACAAGTAAGAAGTATTGCACCATGATGCTATATGAAAAAACCCAAAACATGATAAGTCAGTCGTTTTGCAGGCTGAGAAAACCACTATCTTCATGCATTTTTAAAAGTAGTTTATTATGAAAACAGTGACTTGAGGCACACGAATTGCCATGATTTTCAACAAAATCTATCTCAGTCAGTATCAGGAAGTTAAGATAACCTGCAACAGACAAAACTGGAGAAAACCAAACAACAAAGGCAGATATGATAATAATAAAAATCTTATCTTAATCAGTATGGTTTACTTTGAATTACCAGTTGGAAGTTACTATCCTTGTAGCATCATTAAGTGCATCACAGAAGCTGAAGCAGAACTACCTCCATACTGAAAACAAATTCCACCAAGACTTTTTGTACAATGCTCCATCTGAATTACTACAGCTATGTTACATCACAGACTACCTCTAGTCTGGAAACAATTTAGTCATACCATGGGATGCAGAAACCAAACGAACAAGGCAAGCTGTGCTTGAGCTGGCTCCACTTAAAAGCTCTGCACAGCACTCCCAAAACCAGGAACATCCCACAGAGCTGATCTGGGTCCAGCACAGCTTGTGAAGCCCAACTGACCATGGCCCTGCCAAGCCCAAATGCATCCTCTTGGACCTGTCCATGCAAGCACCTGCGCGAGCCACTAAACCCATCCAAGGACTACAAAGTGCAGGTACATGGAACTGTCTCCTCACAAAGCCAGAGCAGCAGAAGCAGGGCTGCCCTGCACCGAGGTGACCGACTGCAGCTGGCCCTGGCTCTAAGGCCCGGGGACGTCGGTCCTCAACCACCCAGAGAGTCCTTTTCCCTGGTCACCCCCACTCCTCACTATCCCAGCTAAGCTAAGGGAGTCAGTTAGTGTCTTTCTGCATCTTTTGGCTGTTTCCCAGCTCTTCCGAGGCCGGGCAGCAGCGGCAGAGGCACCGAGGCTGCCGGGTACACCCCGCGGGCCGGGACCCCGCCGCGCTGTGGGGCCAGCGCTCCCCGGGACGCTGAGCCCTGGGGTCCGGCCCGGCCCCCCTGCTCCTGCCCCGGCCGCCGCCTGCAGCCTCTCCTCGGGCTCATCTTCGGAGGGGAGACGAGACAGGAGCAGAAGCTTCACTCACGCCTTGTCCCCAGCGCCTCCGCCTGCGGCCCCGCGGGCCCTCTGGGCCCCGGCCCGGCCCAAAGCGTGCGGAGCGGCACCGGCGGCTCCACGGGAGGAAGAAGCGCGCTCAGGGTTGGGGAGGCCGCACCGCGCGGCTGGGCCTCCCTCAGCGGGCTCTTACCGAGAGACGGCTCCGGAGCCGGGCCCGGGAGCGCGTCCCGCAGCGGACATGGCAGCGGCGGCCCCGCGCCTCCTGACCCTCACCCGCCGCAGCGCTCCCGGAAGCAGCGCGCTCGGCGGCGGAAGTGACGGCACCCTCAGGAGGGGGCGGGAGGGGCGGGGCGGCGGTAGGGCCTGAGGGTGCCGAGCGCGGCCCCGTGCAGAAGCGACGCAGGGGCTGCTGTGGCCCCGATTCGGCCCGCAGTCAGCGCTGTTGTCGGGCCCGCTGTGGGCGCCTAGTGCCGGGTATTTGTAAATACCGGCTTGTCGCTCCGGGGCCGCGTCCGTCGGTAGTCCCTGTTTGTGGGGGGCCTAGGCCGGGGGTGTTGGCTGGCCGGGCTTGGAGAGATTGAGGGGGTCTGTCAGAAGTTGTTTTCTCTGAGAAATTAGTTCTTTCCCCTCCCTTTTAGGAAGTCCAAGCTTGCCGAGCCTTGAATTTCACCTCTCACAAGAGTTCACGTGGTGATTTTAAAAAAAAATCAGTGTAGCAGTGGGGTGCCCAGGTTTTTTCCTTGAGTATAAATACAGAAAGATAAGGTTGGAGAAGTTTTTTACAGGGCAAAACACTTGGGGAACACAATTTTATTTAAAAGAACATTTGTGAATCCATTTAATTGCAAACTAAAGCAGAATAATGCAACATTGCCGTAAAACTGAGAAAGTAATTCTAGGAAAAGAAGCAGAAGTTTCTTGAAACACGCTGTTAGTGACTTAATTACTGCAGCATATCCTCCTGAAGTGTCTTTAAGGCTTTTTCCTCCACTCAGCCATCTCCCTAAATGCAAGTTTTCAGCTGTTCTCTGAGCCCATGCTGGCCTTACAGCTGTTTGCTGTGCAATAAAGCGTGTGGTTCACCCACAGTCAGTACCTTAATCTCAAATCCTAAACTCTCAAATCAATAGAAGATTGTGCATTTACCAGATCTCCAGGTAAAATCCCTTTCCGTTTCCTCTAAGTGTCATCAAACTTCATCTGTTCAGTGCTTTAGGGGCTGTGAAGCAAGAGAGCTCTGCTGTCACATCGGGTGTTGAGGGCAGAGAGGACAGCTCCACCCCAGCTGCAGGAGCTCCCCAGAACCTGCCGCCCGGGAGGGCAGGAACACAGATTCCTACAGCAAGCAGGATTTAGGCTTTTAAATTACAGGAATTGCCCCCCATGCTATGAGCTGTGGCTCATCTGACTGCGGATTCAGGGCAAAGCTTTGGTTGAGGCAGAGGCATGTAGTCAGGGAATTATCTCTCTGGTAAGAGGTGCCAGAGGTGCTCTTTATGAGGGGCATTACTGGAGAAGAGTCCAGGGCCAGAAGGGAAATGCATTCCTGTTGTGATCAGACACTCCTCTGCCCGACGCTGGGCCTGCAGTGTGTGGCTGGCTCTGGCAGATGGCATTGGAAAAAAGAGACCTCTTAGTTCTTTTGCACATTCACAAAATTAAGAATAAAAGCTGCCTGAGGATCTTCAGGAGATATACCTGAAGGACCCGTATCTCCACTGAATATAGGCAAAGTCTGATACGAACGTTGGTCCTATCTTTGGAAAGACTTGAGCTTATCTTTCATGTTCTCTGGTGGGTGTAGGAAGGCTGCTGTCCATGCATATGAATAATCAGTGACACAGGTCAGATAAGTTTTTCTTGTCATCAGCCAGACTCTTCTATGTAGTTTAGGGAACCAAAAACTGTTGTGAAAACCCTTCCCTCCCCTGCCCAATTTCCTGTGCTGGATTGAGCAATTTGGGTCAGAAAAGGAACTTCAAGTGCCTCATGATTTGCAACTGATCTCAGCACCCTGGAACAACAGTTTGCCCTGGGCCCCAACTGCCAGCAGCCAGCCCTGAGTGAGGCATCTCCAGTCTGGTCAGACTGCGTGAATGGATACCTGTCAGCTGTACTGTGTCCCTTCACAGCACTGGGTTACTCAGAAAGCGGTCATGACCTGACCTAACACTTCACTAGTGGTAGTATATCAAGAACTGGTCAGCCTCATTTCTTGGAAGCAGAAATAGAAAGGCTGGGGAAAGGAATAATGTACAGTTGCTTGCTAAAAGCCTAATTTAAATAAATAAGAATAAAGATACTGAAGTATTTTAAGGTTTTTTTCTTATCATAATGCCCATACTGACAATAATCTTCTGTTTGCCTGGAGCCTCCAAAGTGAGATTGGATTTCCACAGACACATGCAGTCAGCCAAAATCCCTCAGCTGAGTGCAAGAGGCCACTGTTTTGCCAGTTCTGCTGTCACACCAGCCAGATCAGACCATTGTCCCCTTCGGACATAATGCTGTGGAAGGGAGCTGAGGCACTACCGATTTCTCTTCCTATTTTCTTGCCTATTAGTTCAGTTACTTGACTGAATCAGAAGCTGGGAACAAAGGCAAAAGTTCATAGTAGCTACTCCCAGACATCTGTCAAGTATGAGCCCCAGCAGACAATGGGAGTAGATAAGACAGGATCAGAGGTGCAGATCTCTTCTCTGGTGGCATTTGAGGAACTCCTTGGACTTTGTCCCTTCTAGCCTACCCAAGAACTTTTTCAGCTCAGACTATCTTCACAGAACCATGCAAGCTTCTTAGAAAAGTCACTTGATACTAGGAACTCAGTCTGTTCTTCCAGGTCTTTTAGAAGTCTCTTACAGCTCTGATACCCAGATTCCTTATGGCAGCTGGGCAGACAAAGGATCAGGGATGATGCTATCTGGGCCAAGACAACGTGTAGCTAAAGTGCACTTAGCTTCTGGCTGTGCACTACAGAGACTCAATGACACATTTATTTCATGTAAAAGCAGATCGTCTGAGCTGTTCTCAGTGCCCATGAGAACATCAGCCAAGACAGAAGGTGCTTTTCTGCCAGATTATTACAGGTTCCAGTTCTGCAAGTTCCATATGATAGAAGAAATGAGTGTTCATTCTTCTGTCTAATGGGTAAAAGGAAATGTAATATCCTGGTCCTCTGTTGTGTCCCTCAGTACCTCTTCTTGAGAAAGATGAGTGACTAATTCACGCATCTCTGTCTGCAGTCAGAACAGGGCTGACCTAGATCCTGATGGCATCCTCTTGGTGAATGGTGCCCTCAATCATTGTGTCTGTGGTTTGCCTGGAGCACTTGCGACTCCCTTTCATGCTTTTCAGATTTTCAGAAAGATGCTTCTGGAACTTCTTGGTGAGGAAGCAGTAGATGATTGGATCCAACACACAGTTCATACTCAAGAGGCACAGAGTCACCTGGTGAGCATCATTGAGTTGTTGGCGCAACTGACAGTTTTCTTTCTTCCAGAATTCCAGAACAGTCAGGGTCCAGGGTAAGTGCACTATGTGATGAGGTACAAAGCTTAAAATGAAGACAGCCAGCACTGTGCAAACCATCCAGAGCGCCCTTTGCTTAACATGAGCACTCTTTCGTGGCTGTGCTGATTTGGAGAACAGGGTCCTGATAATGATGATGTTCCAGCCTAGTATAAATATGAAAATTATATAGAAGAGAATACAGATGATTACATGAATGGCAAGAACAGCTGAAACACCGCTAGAAGAGTCATAGTGCTCAAAGCACCGCGTGAAATTCTTCAAATTGATCTCCTCTAGATTAGTATTATTGTCAAAAAGGTAATACAAAGAGCTGCCCACTATTATGATCCAGATAGCTGCTGATAAGTAGATACCCCTTCTCTGGGTGGTAAACTGAGCAGCCTTAATGGGATTAGTCACGGCTTGGTAACGGTTGTATGTGATGACCATCAGAAAGGCAACAGAAGAGTAGGTGTTAACGAAAAATAAACAGCCAGCCACATTACAGAGGAACTCTGGCATGATCCAGTCTCCTCGGTGATGATAGTAAACAATCCACATTGGCATCGTAATCAAGAAGAGCAGGTCAGCTACTGTTAGGTTCACCATGAATATCTTGATTTCATTGAGTTTCTTGGTGGGGTAAATACGGCTGAAAATCCAGAGCACATAGCAGTTAGCAACAAAGCCCAGAATGAAAATGATGCTATAGAAAACAGTGAAGAGGTTGTAGCGAAAGTCGGAGTCTATCTGGCATGAACGAGCACCTTCAGCACCATCTTTATGCGTTCCAGACATTGTGGTGCTGAGTGAGGACCTCTGAAGAAGAATTTCTTGCTGTAGCTTTTCTTCTTACCTAAAAATATAAAGCATAAAATGAGCTGATTGGTATGTGCCATTGCTAAGCCAAAACCAGAGGAGTTCTGCTCCATGCCTTGCCTCCAGCCACAGACACCTGCCCTGATCACTTGGTCCTCTCTGATACCATTTCCACACCACCCTAACCTTTGTGTCTTCAGCCAGCATTGTTTGCTGCAATGTGGATTTCGGATCACTAATCTCTAATCTCATCAGGCTTTTCCGTGTGAGGGTTATTGGATAAAATCATGTTACTCCACACCATCTCAAACTTCTTAAATCTTGTACCATAAGCAAACAGGTTTTCTGGGTCTCTTCTTTTCCCCTGTGGTTCCTGATGCTTTTTGACTTGCCTACATTTATTTTTACCTAGAAATTCCAGAAGTGAAACAATATCTGGGAAAAATGTCTCAGTAGTGCCATTTCCAGAGTCACCCTCTTCTTGTTGTTTTCTGACATTTTCCTTCTTACACTTCTAAATATTGTGTTTTCTTAGTTTGAGGCACCAAAGGGCCATATTCGCTTTATAGGCAACCAGAGCTCTCTGTTTTTTTACTCAGTGAATAATGTAAAAGATGAGTCACTAATCCTTAAGAGTGATGTTTTGAGGTGCATTGTTGATTTTAACTACAGTTTATTTCTCTTAAAATCCTGGCTGTTGACTATTGTGCCACCATTCTGAATTCAAGTTGTCATCAAACCCTTCCTTCCCCCTCCCCCATTTCTGCATCAAATACAAGTGTCAGCAGCTGCAATTCTGTACTTTCCTGTCTCGTTGGTGAGGCTGCTGACAAGCACTGTCCCTAAAGACATGCCTTCAGGTTTGCAATTTTCCTCTGCAAATGAGGAAGTCAGCTGTGGCTTGAGAAAGTTCTATCTTTCTTCAGAAAATTCTACAAACCCCTTGGTACTTCTTTCCAGTTGTTAGGAGAGGAAAGCAATAGTCATCTTCTCAAGCCTGTCACTCCTCACCCCTCACAGGTCCCCTAAAGACATGGCAACTACAGGGATCCACAATTTGTCCTTGGACCTTCACAGGCTGCTGCATGCTGGGCTGCACTGTGGTTTGAGCGTCTTTAAACTCAATCTTTCAGCCATGTTCCATGTGAATTAGCAAATAGCTGTGGCAGTACTGGTAGTTGGCCAGGTGAGACATGTATCTGTCCTCTTTCACCTTGACGTCTGCCACCCTGCTGAGAACCCACTGATCTCTAAAGGGTAGGAGTTGATTCAGATCAGGTGGTGGCCAGGAGGTGGGGAGCTGTGGGCTATGATGCCTTGGGGTCTGGCCAAAGAGATCTGGCACATCCCTGAGGAGGAACGTGTGACTCCCCCGCTGCCCTGCAGAGAGGTCTCAGAGCAGCCCCCACTCTGTCCCTCTTCTACCTTTGATTCATGCAGGACTCAAGGCAAGTCCTACCAGCTATCTCATGGATCTATTTCCTCATCTACGTATGAAAAGTGGTAATTCTCACAACAGGGCTGTTAATCGATGTCCGTATCTGAGCCCAGCTCTCCTACCCGCTGATGGGCCGCCCCTGGAAGGCCATGTGCCAGTTGGGAGGGTTTGAACCTCTCAGCTCTGGAGGGCACCAGACATACAGGGAAGGGATGAGGCTGTGCAGGGGCAAGAGAAACTATTGAGAACCTTTGTCTTTGACACACTATTCTGATGTTAGAATAAGAAAAAAAAAAAGTCCAAATTACCTAAGAGCACTAGAGAACTTTTTTTTTTTTTTTTTTCCCCAAATCTGCATCATAAACCCACTGCTCTGACCGTCTGCCAACTTCAGCAAATAGTTCTGGTGCTTGGGGCTGGAATCTTTGCAAGAAAAGGTGCTTGGGCAGTGTAGCACCTGACCTGAATATACCAAGAGTGGGGAAAAAAAAGAAAAAGGCAATGCATCCCACTAGCAGGATTCATGAGGAGAAGTGCCCATGTCCAATACGTAGGCACAGTTGTTATTCACAAAGTACCTTTAGGCTGTGCCATGGGGCACTCTCCATCTAAGCCTCCCTTTATGGTGCTGTGTATGGGCATGGGCGCCTCCAAACAAGCCCAGGAGCTCAGGTGAAGTTCACTGTTGGGATCTCCTAGCCTGCCTGTCAGCTGCCAGATTTAGCAGATGGGGTGAAAGGGGGAGTGTGTCCCCCTCCACTTCAAAGCCGTGTGCAGAAGATGGGTTTGAGCTAAGGGGCTGTGCTTTGATAGAGAGATGAATGTAAGGACATGCTGTACATTGTTAAGTTTGTTGGGACTCTCTGGCAGAGCTGGACTGTGAGGTGGCAGTGCTGTCTCCCGGTCCCAGCAGCACTTCCAGAGCTCATCTATCTTTGCATTAGTATGCTGTGCAGTGCCAATGCCAAGGTCCTTCAGGGAATTGCAAGAGAGTTACTCTTCCCTTCTCGCTTGTCAAGCCAAATATTCTACAAAATACAGCTAGAAAGGAGTACAGCACCATTTCCCACTAAGTTTACTCAATACCCACTTTCTCTTCAGCCTGAGGAAGTCAAGCTCACATCTCCCATATACTTGTGAGATGTCCTAAGCCCTAGACTCAGGAGTACCATATACGGGATCTCACTCAGCCTCTCCTGTTGAAGCAGTTCCCCTTTGTATAAAACACGTAAATATTCTCCATGCCTGCAGAAGGGAAAAGAGGCACAGTGGTCAGGGTGTGGGCTGTGGGTGCCTTTCCGTGCAGCAGCATTACCCAAGTCCCTGGCAACTCTAAGCCCAAGCCACTAACATGTATACTGGTACACCAGCTGATAATCCCCAGCCCCGTTGTATAGCATCAGCCCCATTGTATGCAGAACTGGAGGTGGAAGTGACCAGCTACGCAGCAGGGTATGGCCAGGGCAACTTCAGGCTCTGCTCCCAGTCTACACCCTCTGCCATGGGCTGTGCTCTCCCAAGAAGGATTTACTGGCTCATGGCTGCAAGATGCAAAGACCATGCTAACACAAGCTATGCCATCAGCAAAAGTATGTTCCAAGAGAAAGAATACTAATGAAGTATATTTTTTGCTTACCACAGTTGAAAGGATTCAGTGCGATATGTCAATCTTCAGCTTTAGTAGAGCAGTGATGGGTGTTTTACTGAGGGTGCTCAGTCTTCTTCCAAGTGTTACTTTCTCTGACCTGGGGCTGGAAGGTCTCCACACAAGTAGCTCTCAAGAACAGAACACCAGAATGGGAGCAACTGTAGCATGACTGCAGAGTCACTAGAGAAGAGGAAATGTATGACATCAGCTCAAAGGAAATGAGAAATAAAATAAGCTTTAGGGGAAAGGCAATTAACCACAGCTAAGATCTGGAAAGTCCTTAAAACTGTTTCCTCAAAGTATCTCTGCTTCTGATGATCCTGAAAGAGGACGAAGTTGGGATTTTCCTCTAAAGGCAGAATAAGAATCCACTCCATGTCCCCGTTAGATCTGGGATTAGACAGTATTTGAACATCCTTCTTCCAAACAGATGAATGGCAGAAGCCAGAAGAGCTTTCACTTAACAACTATAAGGAAAGGAAGTGCTAGGAAAAAGTCATATATCCCATGGACAAATTCATTCCCTAGCAGACTCCTTTGCACTTGTGTTGGAGCTAAACAGATCTACGGATCCAGCCATCCCAAGTCTCCTTTTACTGCAAGGACCTTCAGTGGACTCTGAGACACCACAGCATGGCAGGTGGCCATCTACCTGGCCCATCCACCTTCACGTCATGACCACCATTATTTGTGGCAGCTTGAAGACCATTCATCACAGTGATGAAAATTGGTGGGGTGCTCAGGGAGACACCGGTGTCAAGCAAAGCTGCACACATGACCCCAGCTAAGCCATAAATACCAAGCTCTAGCTCCCATGCTGGTGATTAACCTCCCCTCCATGCAGACACTGCTTTTACACTTGTACACAGTAGGAGATGTGAGTTTGGAGCCCCTGCACCATGTCCTGCACAAACCTCACAGCTGCAGGCACCTACAGGAGCTGAAACACTGAGTCTGGTGCCTGGATTCAGTGTGAAACAGAGGAAGGGAGTGACAAAGTCCATCACCTGCACAAAGATGTGCCCGAGCCTGCAACAAGGCTGCTGAGGAACAACACGGGCCCAAGTGGAAGCAGAAGAGGCCTGTCGACATTGGGGCTCCCCTGGGAAGGCTGACTCTCCTATTTCTTCTCATGAAATGCCATCAGCAAGAAACAGCCTATGGTAGGCCCTGGCCACGTCCATACTGTGAGGAGCACCAGAGACCCCTATGGTGTGGTGTCATGTCTTGGGATAGCCACCAGGAACAGGATGAGGGTTGTGTCCCCTGGGCCACACTAATTGAGGGAACTGGCCGAACATCTCTGAGAGCCAGCAGCTGGGACAGACCCTGGAACACCTTCAAGTCATGTTTTTGCTTTTGGGCTGGTGAGTCCTGGCTCTGAGCCAGGACACAGCAACCTCCTCGTCAGCTGGGAATATGGGCCACTGGCAGAGTGGACAAGGTGGACAGCAGCAAAGCTGCTCTGCCAAGAGGCTGACTTTTGGCTTGCACCCTCAGGCATCTGGAGGTGATGGGCTGCGCAGCACTGGGGCAGCCGGTGCGGTGCCAGAACCCACCTCCATGGGGTGGCTGTATAGCCCCAGCCAGGGGCAGGCAAAGCCCCAGCACCAACCTGGGCTTCCTTGCCTGGGTCAGCTCTTCCCTGGATTTTCCCTGGCTCTTCCCCAGAGAGTGCAGACAGCCTTTCTCGGGGGCATTGTAGAGGGAAGGAGCTGGTGTGCCCTGGGAGAGCAGAGGCAGGCCGCACGCCCAGTGCCTGGTAGACTGGCAGGGTGTTGTGCAAGTGCTCAGCAAACTGCTGTGCAAACCAGGATGTCCTGCTGCTCTGGGGCCTGCTCAGGGGAAGCTTCAAAACACCCAGAGGTGTATGGACACCAGAGCTGGACATGATCTGAGCGGCTGTGGGATCACCCTGGTCTCCCACAGCAACAGCATGGAGTGTCCAAGAGACTGGGAAGCCACCTGAGCTGACCAGGACCCAAACTTGCCCAGGGTGCCCGGCAGTGAGAGCCCACAGGGTGGGAAACCCTGCTCTACCCTGCCCGGGCTGCATGAGGGCTGGGTGTGTGGAGCTGGGGACATCCAGGCTGTGGCTCTGTCAGGCCACACCAGGGTGACCTGAAAGGTGAGATGAGGCTCCTGCAGTGGTGCTGCAGGTCTGTGGTGGGATGGAGGCTGCAGCAGTCTCCTTCCCGCTGTCACCCACCATCCTCCCTCCCCCTTCCCCATCAACCACTGCAAAGATGGACCAAGGAGCATGACCCTTCATGGACCAGACAGAGCCCCAGTTATGCCCGTAAGACTGCTTCTGGGAGCTTAAATTAAAAACAAACCAAAAGCATGCTAATGAGGTTGGCCAGCAGCCAGTCCATGCCTTGGGAAAGAGCCACCAGTGAGGATGTCTGGTCAGGGAGGGAAGGGGAGTGCTTGCAAAGGCTATAGCAACAGCCAGATAAAGCTTGCTGTCCTGACACAGCCAAGTTCTGAGAGGAAATGAGGGCCCAGGAGGTTTGGGGCTGGGAAGGAACTCTCATCAAAAATCTTCATCCTTCCCCTGTTCAGTCCCATGTTGGCTCTGCACGTCACCAAAGAAGCTCTTCCGTAAAACCAGAGAAACAAACAAGAAAATCATACCAAGTCCAGGAGAGAAGGACACTGAAAGACCTGATGGGTGGAAGCTCTAGCAGTGACACCAGCTTTGCTTTCTGATTTAAGCACTCGCACTGGAGTCAGGACACCTCTGGCTGCCCTGAGCTGGGACCTGACGACCTCCACACTGGCCAGTGCCTCCTCGCTGCTCGCCAGATTTAATAATTTCTCAGCTTTGCCTCAAATGCTCAGGATAGGCCTCAAGCTATTGAGATTCACAAAAATGCCCAGAACAACTGCTTGGTCACAGAGACTGGCCTTTTGCTGGGCTTGCACTTGTCCATCTCTTAATTAGTTGGGGAGTTCCCTTCCTCATCATCTCCATTTTCAGCTGTTTCATCAGGGGACCCAGGTTCAGCACTCCCAGTACCAAAGCAAGAGAGAAGGGGGGAGAACCATCCCCCTGCCTTCGTCCTGAACTGCATTGTGTCTGGTTTGCACTGGCGGGTCCCGTTGCCCCTGCAGCCAGCATCGCCCCACTCCCGACCCTTCCAGCCCGGGGATTCCGCTCCCCCGCTCTCCGGGGACTGCTGCCTCCTTCCCAGGGCAGAACTGTGAATCTGGAATTAAGCCACATGTTGTTTGCGGTGGCCTGGCATATTCAGTGGTCTTTGAGTGTCCTGTTCTTGGTGTTATTTACCACTCTTCCACTCAGGGGGATGCACGCAGCCTGACACTGCTGAATGCTATGCAAGTCCAGGTTAAAAATACAATATTGAACATGCCTTTACTTTTATCAACCAAACTTACAATCTAATGAATAAATAAACTTCTTTAACTGATTCCCATGTGATGCTGTTAACTAGCAGCAATGGTACTTTAGATTGTACCATCAGGACAACTGGGTCCCTGCAGCTCTTCCAAATGACTTTTCCTGGGGGTCAGTTGATGCCGGCCGCCCAGCAGCAGCAGGGCTGGCACCATGTCAGCACTCATGGCAAGTGCCCGCAGCCTCTCGGTCTCGTCATACACACTAGCTGCCTCTGGCATGTTTCCTTGGCATCATTTCCTTCTGAGATGGAGCCCGTTAGCAAAATACCTGCTTTTGATGACCGCATATAAATTTTGCAGTTATGAGAAACTTTTGGTTTTGAAAATATCGTATTATAAGCAAATATCCAGAGATCTATTTTCAAGAGCAAAACCCTGCTGTATTAGTGGAGAAGAGCTCTCCATGAAATGCAAATGGAGGAGCAGCATTTTAGCTGAGAGGCTCTGTGTGTGCTGTCGACCCCCCTGTTCAGTGACAAGAGCAGTGAATGAGGACAAGAGAAAATACCAACACAGAGCTTGTGAAAGCACCAGCCACTGCCACCAGGCTCAGCGCTGTGGGGTGCACACAGCGTGCAGGAGCAGCACACTGATCCCTGCTGGTCCTGGTCACTGGGATGCATTCCTCAGCACTGGGATGAGTCTTTGAACAGACAAAAAGTTCTTTTTGAGCCAGAGCAGCTGATGAGCCGACGGTCACAAAGCTGATAAGCATTACTGCCTGTGAGTTTCCACCACTCATCTCACACCCTCTGCACAATTTCCTTTGGATTGTTGTAGGAAAGAAATACTAAATAAACTCTGTAGCTTTCCCCTGTGAGCATTTCAGAGCCCAGCACAACACGTCCCCACCTTATTACCAACTCCACAGGAATGTGCCCCGGAGCTTGGGTTGCTCAGCAGGGAAAATATGTCCACTCCAGTGGCTGAGAGCCCCCCCAGGGGCAGCGAGCGGCCACGCTTCCTGGTGGCCATTTGACAGCTACACAGGCAGGACACGACACCTGCCGCTTGCTGCGGTGCCGCTGGGATAACCCAGCCCGGCAGGACAGGTTGCTGCAGGAGCAGGGAGCGGGTTGTGGGGCTGGGAGAGCCCCAGGTCCAGCCCAGCCACGGCGGGCAGAGGGGTGAGCTCCACGGGGCCATGGCGACAGCACCCCTGTGCTGCAGCCCCGCGCTGTCAGAGCTCTTCTGAGGGGAAAAACATGCCTTCACTGAGCTGGTTACGGCCGGGCCACTCCACTCCCACTGCTTCACACCGCAGCCAGTCACTTCCAGAGAGCGTCTGCCCCGTCCCCCTGCCCGGGACAGGCTCTGCCCCATCCCCCTGACCCAGCCTGGCAGGGGCAAGGTCAGGGTCTGTGCACCCCGCAAGATGAGGGACCTGGGCTCCTTGAGAGGCTCCAAGGATTGCCTCTTCTTTCTCGAAGGAAGTAGATCTGTGGAAGGGCTCCTCACCTTGCTTTGCAGCATCTGAGCAAAGCTAGGGTTGTTTCTGCCACCCAGGGGTGGGACAGCACCCAGACAAGGGCAGTCCCTGTCCCCACAGCCCCAAAGGTGATGGTGGTGCTGGCCTGACTTGTACCATCACGATGCACCTTGTCCCTGTTTGCTGGGCGTAGGGAGCAGTGTGTGTCTTCCCAGCACACCAGGGATGGGAGGACCAGGATGGCTCTGAAGCCCCTGGAGCTGTCAGATACCACAGACCCAGAGGGGGACGTGCAGCCGCCAGCGTCCCAAGACCCCCAGAGACAGGAGGAGCCAGTGGAGCTTGGGGAGGGAGGCCAGCACCCCAGGAGAGCAAGCAGAAAGGACAAAAGCCTCTTACCTCTGTGTCACAGAGCAACTGGCCCCGCAGAGCCAGCCCACCAGGTCCCTGCCACAAGCGGAGCCGCCGGCAGGGCTCAGCCCTCAGCGCGTTCCTGCCCGGGAAGGGGGCTGGGGCTGGACGGGAAGGAGGGCGCCGGTCTCCCTTGCAGGTGAGTGACTCACTTCCCTCTTGGCACTTGTGACATGGCTCAGACATGCTCTGCCTGCACTCTGGAGCTTGACACCATCCCCTGTGGCCCTTCCTTGAGCAGTCGGCGGTAGGGCGCAGCCGCAGAGGCTCCGTGCCAGCCAGGAGCTTGTCACACTCCTGTCACCCGCTGCCTCGCAGGCCCAAGTTGGGGCTCCCCAGCCCCGCCAGTGGCACAGAGGTGGTCTGGGCTTGGTGAAGGGGGGGCCACTGCCCTCAGCAGATCCATCTTGGGCTTCTCATTTCCTTCCAGACAGTGGGATGGGGAGGCAGCACAGCAGCAAGTGCTTGTTCAAGTGCTTCCACTGGAGGTGAGCAAAGTGTCAGGGTGAGGCTGCTTTGCTGTGTGAATCCCTGTCTAGGGAAACATCAGTCAGAAAAACATTGCAGGCTGTGGCAGTTTCCTTGTTCTCTCTGCAGCGTTAAAACCCCCCTCGGTTGTTGTGCTCCTTCAGCCTGGGAAGAAAGGGTGGGCAGACACAGACAGAGGTGCAGACACTCCCTCCTGCTGCCGCAGTCCCAGGGCAGCAGCTCTGGCATCGCTCTGCTCAGACTTTACATGGGATTCCCCAGATCTGTACTGGGGCACTGGCATCACTTTGGTCATGGGCATAACATCCGCCTGAGTCACTCATGTTATAAAAAGAAATCACACGTCTTTCTGTCTGCTCCCTTTATCCACTGTGGGTTGTTTAACAAGGAAAGGCTGTTGGGGGTTTTCTTGCTGTTAAGAACTGGCACAGGCTTCTGCAAGGGAGCAGGTGTGAGGTTTCTGAGACAGCCCTGATGGGCCACACAACCACAACTGCTCAGTGCATAAAAGCAAGCTGCAAGCACATCAGACCAGGCACACAGTCTGCACCGTTATCAGAAGGAACTGGCCATTGGCACATCCTGCAGTCCCCAAGCCTGCCAGACACAAATACTCCAACTTCCCAACCAACCAGAAAAGCTGCACCAGGTCATGGTGCAGGTAGGTTATGGCCTATCTCAACAGAGAAGGTTGCCAGCATTCTCTTGTGAATAAGAAAAACCAGGCTGTGCTAGGAGGAGCGTGGCCAACAGGGTGAGGACAGCTAATATCCCCTCTGCTTGGTACTGTTGATGCTGCAATACAAATCGCACACAGCAAAAGAGTTGTCACACCCAAGGAGAAGGTATGGAAGAAAGAGGGTTTTTCCACACATTTACAAAGAGAGCATCTCTTTGGGGAAGAGGAGGGCTGGGGGAAGACCCAGCCACACAGACAGCATAAGAATGGTGACATTGGACCCAGGCCATCTAGCTCAGTACTTCATGTCCAACAGCAGCCGGCAGATGATGATCAATGAAGAAGGCGAACATGGTGTGACGCTGCCAATACGGAGCAGCGACACTGGGACCTTTACATAGCTTGGTGGCATTTATTTGTGTGAACACACAGATGGATGAAAATTAAAAACTTCCGGCCTCAACAATAGTCTGAGTTCTGCAATCCACCACAGGAAAAGCATTTCTGTGTCTTTTCAACCCATTTCTTGCTGATTTCCCTTCATAACCTCCTGTCCTCTGGGCAGCTTTTAATGCCCTGGTTCTCTGTACCATTGCTTGTTTCCTTTTGAAAGGCTGTGCAATAAAGCATGCACATAAATGGGCATCCACATAAACTGTAAGACATTGCCACAATTTGGCTTCATAGCAAGGAAGATATTATTTTCCATTTCACTGTCTTTGCCAACAGTACTCTCTGTTTTATACTAAGAAATGGCTCCTGAGCAGCAGCAGCTACTTTAGAGCAAATCACCACATTTGCCAAACTAACATAAATATTAAGTAACATGCTGATTTGGGTCTTATCAAGAATAGATTTAATTTCTGGCTGATCAGCCAGGCTTTTTATAGCTGCCCTGACTTGGTCTAGCTTTTCCTGAATGCTTTTTCTACCCAGTGAAATTTAGCTCATCTGGGGAACATCTGATGAAATCTAGACCCAGGCCTGTCTCCATGCTCAGGGGATCCTCCACCCTCATCCCTAGACAGGGAGGTCTCGCACTTGGTTTCTATTGCATTTTCCCCAAGTGACTAGCAAAGAGCCTTGCCCACCTCACTATCGCTGAACAGCAGATAAACCCTTGCAAACTGGAAGGTGTGTAGGGGAAGGGAACCTCAGAAGGGAACAAGAAGTCCATCTCTGGACTCCCAGGAAGCAACAAGGAGCTGAGCTGGACTCTGGTAGACCCCTGTGTACATTCTGTGGGAACTGGATGTGGAGGACAAGACATTTCAACAGAAAACCAAAGCCACAACCCTACCAAAAGGTGCTTCTGTACCAGTACCTCTTCTTCTGACAGCAAAAAACCCGAAAAACTACTCCTTATTCCCACCAATATATTTTTTCCTCTTCTTCAGCCTGGAGAAGAGAAGGCTCTAGGAAGACCTTAGAGCCCCTTCCAGATCCTAAAGGGGCTCCAGGAAAGCTGGGGAGGGAACTCTTGATCACGGAGGGGAGCCATAGGATGAGGGGGAATGGTTTTAAACTGAAAGAGGGATGAGATCTCGTGAAGAAATTTTTCACTCTGAGGGTGGTAAGAGCCTGGCCCAGGTTGCCCAGAGAAGCTGTGGCTGCCCCATCCCTGGAGGAGTTCAGGACCAGGTTGGAGGGGGCTTGGAGCAACCTGGTGTGGTGGGAGGTGTCCCTGCCCAGGGCAGGGGGTGGTACTGGATGGGCTTTAAGGTCCATTCAACCCAAACCATTCCATGCTTCAGTGATTTTCTTGCCCTGCATATCAAGTACAAATATTTCAGTCTATTAGGACCACTGACTCAAAAAGAAGTCCAAGGAGGAAGGAGGTCTAGAGATCTCTCCCTCTACAGTATATCTTTACCTCTTGAAATCAAACATTTCATTCAACCCATCCCGCTGCCCTGGCATGCATGTTGCAGGCAGGAGCCCAGTCTGCACCTGTGAGGGTCCACATTGTGCATTCACTTAATTCCACGCAGGCAACTCAAAACAGTTTGCTTTTACAAAGCTTGAATACAAGGATCAAAATTAACCTCGCAGATTCCCTCCAGTGGAGCACAGAACTATCTAGCAAAGGGCCAGGTACTTCGCTGCTGTTAAAGCCTGCCTGGCAGATGGGAAACTTCACAGGTCTTGGCTGAGAAATACAGGAGAAATACTGTATATTTAGACACAGCAGCATATCATAGGCAGGACAGAAAGAAAAGGAAACAGGAACAGCTAAATTGACAATGAGACATTGATAAGCTATGCATTTTGCTGCCCCAACCAAGTGACCAATGGAAAAAATGACTCTAACTGCAGAAGCCAGCAGGACTAGTGCTCCAGTGACTTTGGCCACAGGCTGCACTCCCCCAGCCCCAGTGCTAAACCACATCACTTGTCACGTTCTCATAAGCATACACATCTCCGAGAAGCAGAAGCATAACGTGTCTTACAAGCATTTCAAGTTCTCATAGCACTCATCCTGAGCTTCCTGAAAAAAATTTCAAGACAAGATCTGAAAGGTCAGTGCCATTGGTCAGCAAATACTTCACACTATCTGAAAGGAAATGCTACTAGAAAGACCAGTATTTCAATATCAAAAGGAAGGACTCTGGGTCAAGAGTGACTGGGACAGATCTCTAAGCTAGAAATACTTTGAGAGGGGAACAAGAGGCACACAAGTCAGAGGGACAGCATGTCCTCTGGGCAAGAGACTGCACTTGGAAATACTCTAATCATCTGAGCTCCTGCCCAGCACTGCTCATCCCTTACTCCTGGGAACCAGTGGAGGTTGCAGCTGAGAGACAGCACCACAACAGTTAACTGACACTTTCCCCAGAACAGATTTGGCTGGTCGTTGCCTTGACAAGGAAGTTGTGTCCTACCAGCATGTTCCCAGTTAACGGAGGATCAGGCTCCACCATCAAAAAGGCATTTCAGTGCCTGAACAGAGCAGTGCTGCACAGTTCAACACCTCCCAGACCCATCAGCCCACCTGCTAGTTATTGTTCAGCTCTCATGTGTCACCCAGACATCACCAACGTTATTTTTTAAGCTGTTTTGCTCCCTGAGGTTCACCTCAAGCTATCTGTCTAGCAGGTTATACCTAGCAGGACAAATAGGGTAAAGAAACTGTATTCCCATGCTTACACAGAAAATAGAACTGTATTCTACTGTTCTAAGAGTTAGTTAATGTATAAAACACCAAAATACCTTAGTTTTAGTAGGGAAGGATGTTTCACTTCACACCCGGTCACACAGACCGGTGCGCAAGAGGAAAACAAGAAAAGACGGTGAGTGGAGAGTACCACCCACCTTCTAGCAGGTTCATCTTAGTCCCAAACCCTGTCAGAAAGCACTACCTTCCTTGGGAGCAGCTTTCCCTGCAGAAATCTGTTTTGTAACACAACTTGGTCATGTCACTCCTCCCTAGAGGGCAGGAATAGAACTTCAGAACTTCAAAGAATTGAGACACCAGAAGATGGAGACATCTCTTCAGGGACAGCAGAACCAGCCGTTTTTAAGAGAGGCCTTGTCAATGGCTGAGACGCAAAGAGCAGCACAAAGGATTGCGCTCAGCAGCAAGTCCAAGTGAAAGGAGCGGGTAATGGCAGTGAGGAGGAAGAAAAGCAGTATCTTCATGGAGGCAACAACCCACAAAACCCAGGTATGAGCCAGCAATGTGCCCTTGTTGCCAAGAGGGCAAATGGGATCCTGGGCTGCGTAGGGAAGAGTGTGGCCAGTAGGTCGAGGGAGGTTATTCTCCCCCTCTACTCTGCACTGGTGAGGCCACAACTGGAATACTGCATCCAGTTCTGGGCTCCCCAGTTCAAGAG